>BGZK01000231.1:0-565089 GCA_005406025.1 Eumeta japonica
CTCACGGTGGTAGAACGCCAAACGTCAGGATGGGAAGGATGGTATTTTCGGCAAACGGAATTTTGATGAAATTCATCGGCAGGAATAAAGTTGAACAGTTCTTCAGAGCGATTCTCATAGTACATGCGATAAATCAGGGACAAGGATACAACGTCTCTTTGCAAGGCGAACGGGGTGCTCTGGCCGAATACTAGACGGAAAATTGAATGCAGTTTGGAATTACTGATGACAGTGGGAACATCGTCGTCAGTAATATAAAGGATGTGGGAATTCATACTTTTCAATCTACAAATGAAATTGTACGTGTATTTATATTTATAAAAAATGGTTTCGAGGTTCTATATAATCAATTTTGCATTTGTATAAAGGGGAGTTCATTCATGCAATGAGATGTAGTCTAATGCCAAATAAATTAGTCGTTGCTGAGTATATGGGTTTTAAATATCGATAAGTAAATCAAACAATATGGTATTTTATTTGTATGAAGATAATTAATACAGAATACAACGGTTCTAAATTTCAGAAATTTTTAATACAAAAATTTTTTAATGTTTACTTATTAATCAATTATACAAAGCACAGATATATTTTTTCAGAACTTGTATAATAATCTTCTATTCAATTTTTGATTAATTTTAAGCACAACGTAATAAAAAAAGACCGCGACAAGAATAACAGATGGGTTTAAATTATTGTAGTACATTTTAATTGATATTTAAAAATCGGTACAAAATTATATATAAATTAATACAGATTAATGATTAATAGGACAATTACTGAAAATTACGATATTAAATAGGTTATTGTGGTCGTAAAAAACATACTTCCTTATGGGACTCCGAAGATGAAAAAAATCATGTAACAGTACTTCGTAGTTCGTTTTTTTCCTTTCCTCCGTATGCAAGCACTCAGGATGATAATTCTGGAACAACTGAGTTCAGAAAAATTTTAACGCAAAAATCCGACGTGTATGGAATAAATCCGATGAGGTAATCCGAGCAGACAATCGCAAACAAAATCTGATGTATATTCCCAGGCCAAAGATGAAGGAAACCTTCGGAAAGAGAAACCTTTACAACGGAGAGAGTTTACTAGGACCTTCAAAGTCGTGTGAAGTTACTGACATTTGACTAAACCAACAGTGTGGAGACTGAGATACACTTATATAGTAGAATATTGCACAACAGTTGGGCATTATATGAAGCGATCAAATTAATTCTACTAGTCTTGTCATGTAAACAACTTGCATAAAACACACTACTGTGGTATGTCTTTTGACAAAATTTTATATCACATGTTACATCAATAGCACATATTACTCTCACATTTTAAGTGGACAAGTTTTAAACTTAATGGTGCTTAAATTGAGCTTTAACTCAAGAGCAGGGTGTAGGGTAGGAAGGCATTGCAATTATTCAAGGCGACACAGCGTGTAGCTTCCGGCGTGCATATGTTGTCGGCAAATGCCTCCCAGACATTGTTCAATTAATGCGCCAGATGGGAGTTTGAATAATCGAGCTCCGGTACTAATTCCTCTCTGTATAGGTTAGAAAATGTTTGTCGGTCCCGTTTCAGGTACGTCGTCCGTCGGTTAAAAGCTTTGGCCGAGCCGAAGAGGATCGATCGCAAAAGAGAGCCCTTAGTTTATACTTATTACCTTTAAAAGCGACATCCCTATCGCTTATTACGTATTACTTCCTCCTGCCTTCGCAGCATTCTATTCCTCGGCCACGGCTTACGTCGGAGGCAAAATTAATATTTACTGGATTCGTTCGAGACTTCGATTCGTAGAGAGATCTTAAGATTCGACGAGCAGTCCTCTGGCTTTGCATAGTCCAGTAGATAACCACTTATTGGCTCTCATTTGTCTCTTTTTTCTCAGACTTCTCAAATTTCCGTGGTGATAACCATTCATATATATTTTATGGTTTTATTAACTAGCTCTTGACCCTATGAAGGCATACTTGAAAGTTGATTTTGTAAAATAATTCTATACTTACTATGTTTTATGTGTTTTCACTACGACAGTATCGTGTAGAGAAAAAAAAAACATTTTAGGATACAATCGTTTCTTTTCATTGAATTATATCGCTTTCTTTCCATAAGCTTCCAATGAAGCTGCAACAGGATCAAATATGTACGTGGAAATTTCTTGTCAAATAAAAAGCAATTATTAAATAAAGTTTTGTATTAATTCCTTCTTAGTGTGTTCACTCCCTCGCTTTTGTTTTTGTTTATCTCTTAAATTGATCCTATAACCACATACGTAATACTTTTTATCACAGTAGATACATTTTACACTTTTCCCACGAACGCTCATAAATAGTAAGCGATAACTAGTATCAAATCCAATATATTATCTAGATTAGAAATTGCGGCTCAATGATTTGAGGCGTTGCCTTTGAACCACAAATTACCGGCTTTAATCCAATCCGCGCGTAGTAACCAATGAGTTTTTAACTTAGGTGAAACGGAAAAACGGCTCGCGTTGTGCCTCCGAGAGCACTTTAAGCCGTCAGCCCCTGACGCTGTCATCGCATCGGCGAGGATATTCATTAACAATTCCGGACTCGTATCAGGCCAGCGCGAAAAGGTTCAAGCTGAAGCCCCACGCTACGAAATGAAAAAATGGCTCAGTAATGAAATAATTATAAACACCAACACAGACGTACTTACGCACACAAACAAACATACAAGTTAAACGATAAACGCTACACTGATCTACGTAACAGTAAAAATCTTTTACATTTACGATACAACGTACATACTTCACACGCGATTGTGAGAACGAAAACAAACGGTTTTTTTTTACAGCGTAGATTTTTTCGTAATTTGCATTAACAAAGAATTCGGGAGGTAACATAAATGAGTTACCATTAGAATATGTTCTTACATAAGATACAAGCATGTTCTGTCACCCCTCCTTGCATTCGTACAACCCATATGACTCCCACTGGTGTGAGCACTCCTTTATACTTCCTCGTGCTCATAATTGAACTTTACGCGATATTCCTAATAAAACGTAATTGTCATTTGTTCGTTGCCCTAAAATGTGAGCTTTCGCCCCGAAAAAAAAAATCCATCACGAGCGAGTGTACGAATTTGTAACTTAATTTATTTTTTCAATTTGTTTACATCGCCGAACCGGGGGCGCGTTATAAACGGAACTTGTTTGCGGAACAAGCAATAACTCGGCGTAGTAGAACAACATTACAACTTCTGTTTATTTTTATGAAAAGCTGAAACAAACCTGGCACTGTCCTCCTTTCGAGCATTCCTTCCCCTCGTCCCTCCATTCCGTTGTTCGTCCTTCGCCCCCGCCTTGCTCCTCGACAGCGAATGCGTGGCGAGAACCTCTCACGAACCCGATTCTAACGTGTATATGAAAGTAGTAATTCAACTGCAAAACTACGAAAACGTAGCTGGGAGATCGTACGACTAGCATTATTCGTCTATCTAGATTTATCTCACAATATTCAACACTTATGGCGACTTTTTAGAATTACTTAGCCAATATGGCAAAAATGGAACCCTTATAGTTTCGTCATGCCTGTCCGTCCGTCCGTCCACACCGACCGTCACAGGCGTTTTACTCGAAAACTGCAAGATACATATTGATGAAATTTGGTCTATACGTGTCTTGTATAAGCCATTACTTAATTTAGTAGGTAAATAACTAAAATAAGTATTTCTAGGGGGAGGCGCTGCATACGTGTAATAGAAACTGAAAAAAAAATTTTTCAGTAGATATCAACGGTTGACAAATATTTCAAGAGTTTGTTAAAAAACACTTTAAGGTTTCTAAGCAGTTTTTTTTGATTTAGTGAATACTGTCGAATATAATCATCGCGAAATTAAAATAATTTCCTCTCTTTTTTTTACCATACGTCCAAAAAATATAAAGAGAATCGAAAAATTGTACTTAATAACTATTTTCAAGAAAAATTATTTTTATTATGGTCAGATATACAATTTTATAGTTGTTGCCGAAAAACTGCGCTTCTCGACGAAAGGTCATAAGGTGCCATGAAAATATGTTCTTTTACTGGTGCACTTTTTCTCATCGCATTTTTACATTTAAGGACTGTGGTAAATTTTCTAATTGTGTTTTAATGCACTTAAAATTTAATGAAAAATTATGTATTTAGGCAAATACATTAGAATAGTAATGTATTAAAGCAACGTCATTTACTAATAGTATAATATACTTAAAATAAATTTGTGTAAAAGATTGTATTATAATTATTTATCAAAATCTATTAATTATCTCTTTAAACCGAAAAAAAACCTACACTGAAGAAAACCTACGGAACCCTACACGGACCATGGTCCGACATACTCTTGACCGCTTTTCTAATTATATTGGTATATATACACTTGAACATATGCATAATGCAATATGACATTCAAAAATAAATAACGACGATTCTTACAAAATAATGAGTTATTTTTTTCATTTAATTCGCGACTTGTGATGCAGCCACGTTGTCTTTTATAAAAGCGAAATGCTATTTGATATTAGAAAAGTTAACGCCATATGACACTAGTACCATCCATCATATAAATGAACATTAATATAACATGCTAAAAGTTTATTAAGTGCCATTTAAGCATAAACTAGAATGTCTCTCGGCCGATCGAGCTCGAATTTGTAAGCGATATTCGATATATTACTGGAGAAATTGAGGAAGAAAAAAAAACGTGTTCAATATAGCAGTTACAAGTTTTGATACGCGTCTCGTTGGCGCCGTCGCGAAAAACGAAAACTTGACGAGCACTTTAATTTCATTTAGTCAGTGCCAGATACGATGATTGCGTTTATCGTAATTTACTTGACAAGCTTCAAGAGTATCGACATAAGTTTGCTGCTGGTTTCGTATACTTCTATTAGTTTTTAAGTACTTTTGTCAAACATGGTTGATCTTCGGACAGATGTATTTTGTTTTTAAACTCCTTACAAAATTTTCCATACAAATCAATACCGATATCGGTTATTTCGTGTTTCAAATGCACTTTCATAAAATATCATAACTCAAAATAATAAATATACAGCGACATATTGTTAGCTTCACTAAAATGTACGCGAAAGCGAATGCAATAACGACTATGGGGGTATTCATGTATGCAGATAGATTTTATCGGGACCACGACACACATCGACACACTGCCGCCGATAAAATGTCGGCGACGATATTGAAATTCAAATACGAAATATCTTTATAGCGTAAGTCATTATATAACCCTTGAAATAAGTTATATTTTGTATTCACAAACAGTAAATTCCTACCGTCTACCATTCGTGCAAAAAACAGTTTGCTCTTAACAAGAACGAAGAAGTGTGGCACTTTTCTAATTCTATCATACACAACACATTTCAATTTTAAATATTCAAAAATCGTATAATACCCTTTTAACTGAATATAATATAATAGTCGGCCTGTCGTATCGATGAGTGAAAAACGGTACCATCATATTTTCCCGATGTCGTCATCGGATGTCGTTTAATTTTGTGTCGGTGGCGACACACCGTTGTTGTGTTGTCGACTATATTAAATAAGCTGTGTGCCGCAGACGTCATCTTACAAGTGAATCGGTTTCGGCATGATTTCCAAAATATCAGCGCCGTAGTACAAAAACAATTCAATTTCATTGCTCACTCAGAATGTTCGTACTGTGTATGAAGCAGTACAGATGGACAGATACCACAGAATACTAGAAAATTGAAGTGGACAGCAAAATCATTCAAACTAATCGTAAAACATCTTCGCCGTCTGTATTAAAAATCTCATGAATTCCTCAAATATGATGAAAGTGTAGCTCCATAGATTATTACTAAATGAAAAAATGTATTTCGGTGAATTCATTAATTCGTTTTGCCTACGCACGCCTCCATTCTTTGAATTTCATAAGGAAATCTTCTCTACGTTGTTACATTTCCTTTTACAATTACGACATCTTGACGGTCCTGTTTCTTAGTATCAAACTAATATGATTACTTTTTTATATACTCACGCCGATCTTTCAGGAGGTTTGTTGAGAAACTAAATATTAAACATGTTATGATCTGTACACATATTTCTTGCTTCATTAATGCCATCAATAGTTTCATGCTCGTCGGCATCAGATGCATATAATTTGGCCTTCCTTTAATATGCCAATAATTTGGTCTGCATGAGATTTTCCAGAGCTATCCTTTCCGACTCTTCCATCGCACGTATTCGCTTTGTGAATTCGTTCTGTCAGTCTACATTCATTCATCCTTTTCGCATACCCAAACCAACGTAACATTCCCTTTTCTATTCTGGTCACTACTTGTTCTTCCATACCCGACCATTCTCTGATGTTACTATCCCTATATCTATAGCTTTCAAAGGCGCTCCACACGTTCCACGATTATACTCCACAGTACAATTAGTGCGTTATTTTTAACACATTCCTAACATTATTTACACTCCACACGCACAAAAAAATAACGTACTTATGATTTATTTGTTTGTTTACATTTCGCCCTCTCGAAAACCGACAATCCGTCACTCGGCTGGCTGTTCAACTGCGATTTTAAATGCTCCTGTTTTCGGGCCGGCGCGAGCGGTAAGTTGTTAATGCCGTTTTCGGGCCGGGGGTCGTGCGTTTGCGTCGTGTTTTTATTGTTTTTCAGAAGAGCTCGCCGCCTGGATCTCGCCATTTGAATTTTATTAAGGCCCCTTATGCATAAATTCAATCATGTTCGAATTTTCAAAATTGAATTTAACACGACCTGCGAGTAGGACCTTATGTCATAAATTAACAAAATGTTTTGACATAGAAGGCGCTGATCTGAAAGCAGCTCCACAAATCCGAACGACTCCATAGATCGTACAAACAAGTTGAGAAGTTTTTTCCACAAATCAATATCGGAGCGCTCGCGTGATAGGCGAGCTTTTCTATACTCTACGATAAAAGGCCTGCTTTAAATCTTCTTTTCACGTCACCTCGTTTTGAATACTCAAATTTACGTACGTATAAATGGTTGTATTTTATTCATTAATGGTATATAAAGGGACTATATATCACTGCTTGCTTTTAGCATTCCATTTTAATCTTCTTACTATATATTACACCGGTAGCAGGTTGAATATACCTACAGTCAATTTTTATTTCTTATCGTGTTCCTAAATTTTATTCCATCGAGTTCAATTCCAGTAACGATACCAATCCCGACCCCATCTTTGTCGACGTGGGCGAGACATTTGTTACTGGAAACCGTTCAGTATTAGTACTTAGCTTATGAACGAGCATTTCGGATTTTACCTTATAAAAGTCCTCGTATATAAAAGCGAACTGCTCTATTTCTCCGCTTCAGCTATGATTAAAAGGCAAATGTTTCGTAATAATTCGCCAACAGAAACAATATTATACTCTTCACAATAAAGTCCGTAATGAGTATGACATCAAAGTAACGAAAAATACAAAGTTGTTTTGATGGAAATAAAGAGTACGTGAGTTCTTCAAAACACCGGCACATCCCCGTTTGATTAATGTTGTACGATTCGAAAGCAGTAAGATAAAATGGGGAAAAAATAGATATTTCTGGTCACAATTAGATAGTACAAGTTTCAGCCCTCATTTTTCTTCAAAACCTCTCTTCATCACGAGAGACCAAAGAGGAAATTCTAATATTCAACTTCTTTCTCTGTCCCTTGCGGCAGACACAAAAGAATTAAAGGCAGGCGTCTTTCATTTCGCGTCTCAAATTTAACTTGTTTTCCCAAAGTTAACGGAGAAGCGGCACCTCGTTGGGCCCGACTTCCCTTTTCGCGCTGGCCCTTTGGAATTCCCTAATAGTGTTATTATTGTGTCGGCTCGTTATCTAAAAAGCCAAAAGTGATTTAGGGTCATTCGGCTTGCTACGTCCCCCCATTTTCAGCTGAAACAACATCCAGTCTGTTTGCCTCGAACACGAGGACTATAGGCGCATCGCAATTTATTACAGCAATTGTTGTTGTAAATGTTTTAAAATGCTGTTTCCTGACTACTGGAAGGCGTCACTTAGGTTTGAGTCTTGAAAGAGCAACATCGTTTTTGAACGCTCTTTACCGCCGTGTATGGTCAATATACACTTCGTTCGTTTCCTTTATCGCTTGAGATTTATGCTCTTACAAATAGACCTGGTGTTTTTTTCATATTATTTTACAGTGAATGCTCTAAAAACATACAAGGATGAATTATTTACAACAAAAATTAATAAAATGAATGAAAATCATTGATAAATTAAATAATAATAAGGCGACGTTGTGCGCAATATGGTTAACGACAACATTACGTCATTTTTCTCATTTGAAGTAAAGGGTACTGCGAAAGTGTAATAATTGCATTAGTTGTGGCTATGTCGTTACAAGTATTGAATATCTTTCTTTTTCCTTTTGGAACGAAGTTCCATAACGCGGTTCGCAATTGACTGGATAAATTCGTATCATAACGAAAAAGTTAATACTATGTTCTGTCTCTTTCTATCTCTCTCGAAATTTATTATTTAATATTTTCTATATATCAATGTTAATTCACTATTTAATATCTAATTTTAGTAGATGGATACATTTCTTAATATATTAAATTTAAACTCTGATTTTATTCCTTACCTTGTATTATTTTTAATAAAAAAGCTTCTTGGCGGGGGTCGCACAATTGCACATTTAATTTTTTTTAAACTAGCGATAACCCGGTTCTTTGTCCGAAATCTAGTTGAAAGAACGGGTTAGATTTACAGTCCTAATCGGTCGTATTCTATGTAAATATTATTGCTACACTAAATTAATGTATCGAAGAAGAAAGCAAGAAATTAAGACTGTATACTTTAATGCCACAACATATGTGGTTACGCTGTTGATGTGCTGTAAAACTATCGAATATCTTACTAAAGATGAAAGAATTAGTACCTAAAATCATGTTGTTTAGTTTCTACCGTTTCCGACAGAAAATCCGACGAAAAAATAAAAAGCATTGATTGTTCGTACACTGTAATTTTAGAGATTTACCGCATTGTTAATATATTGTTACTACAATGTCAGAATATCGAATAAATTAAAAGGTTATTTTCGCGGACAAACGTATACATTTTATAGCATTTTCCAGCTATAGAATCCTCAAGAAGATGGGTATCGAGTATCAGACATCGATCCTCAAGTATCCAGTATCTGGATCCTCTTGAAAGGAAAATGTTACCTGTTGTAGAGAAATCTATCTCCGAGTGTTATGGTACTAGAAACAATTGTACGTCCAGAACAGAAGGTCGGTTCTGAAAATAGAAATTATAAAGTTGGTAATAAGCCTATTGGGGGTCGTTCCGTTGGCATCCATTTGCGACATAAATAAATTACAACCGAAATATAAACCATAAGCCATGCATGCAACATCTGCAGCTGCAGGACCTCAGTCAGGTATCGCAACTGCAGCTTAAATATAAAATATAAATATCACACTAATATTTGATTTTGTGCAATCTCATGTCACGGCTATACCGACCGTCCTAACGGACGAACTAATAGATTTTCATCATTTTCATTTTTAATTGCTATAAATACACTTCCAAAACTACGACAATTTTTCAGAGATTATTCCAAATAAGATCCTTAATCTGTTACTGACTAAACGTACGTGCGTAATGTAGTGGCGCATGGCAACGTAGACATCAAATGGTCATACAAATCACGATAACGCCGTCGCAAAGGTGCCGGCGGAATTTCGTCACCGAAATTCCGCAGCCGTCGGCGAAATTAAAGGAGACTCGTGTGAAAGCGGCCTAAAAATCCGTAATATTTATTCATGACGAGTTGGTTGTTTGCGCCGATAACTCGGGCGAGTTCGCGAAATTGGAAGACGGCGCCGAACGGCCCCACAAATGAGACGATTTACGTTACATTTGCGTTGAATTGAAAACCCGTAAACGGATTTCGTCATCTGCTGTAAATAATTATTCCATCTGAAACGAAAAATAGAAATAAATGCACTTCTCGCAACGCAATCCATCCACTACAAAAATTTTTGAGATCTCATGGGAAATCAACCAACATTTTAGTTAGTAAGTATCTGTGGCAGCACATAAATACTTCTAATTTAACACAGCACTAGCAGACCTAATTTATGCATTTTTTTATTTATTTCTACGTATTTATTAAATGCGCAGCAATAAAACGCTTATCCATACTAAGTGGATGTTTATTTTTGTATTTATTTGGGAAAATATTTAATTTTAAAATTATTTGTACTATTTATCTCCGAGGACAGAATAAAGGTTTATTTATCTATGTTACGATCATTTTTATTTAACCCTTTTTCTACCCGAGATTAAGACAAGATTTTTTTCGATTTTAAGTGCTAGACATTAGATATTTACCTTTTACCTTGAAGGTGACACATTGATGAAAAGAGAATTTTGTTTTTCCTCGTTCTCATTAAATACATGAGTAGCGATTTTGATTCTTGGATATATGTTTTTCAACGAGTTATATTAGTGCACTGTAAAAGGAATACATGATTGGACAAAACTTTGTCGATATATATTCAAAAACAGACCCTGATAATTTGTCTCTTTAGCTGTTATCAGTGCCGGATTTCTCAATACTTCTTTCGGATAGCGCGACACAAATTGGTTAATAGCAAAACAACACGTGGACGTATGAAGTAAACTACATGTGAACATTAAGTTGTGCAAATAAACATGAGTGTGCATTTGCAGAACTTCTTTTACCGTCGGCACATGCAATCGCGGCTGCATCAGCGCTTTATAAAACCTTGCTTTTATAAGTAAACTCTAAGTTTTCTTGTATGTTTTCGTCGAATAAACTACAAATCAAAAACGATGTGAACTTCCCTTTTGAAACTTAAAAAAAAATATTTGTTACTAATCGATTTCAAGTATCTACTTAAAGATTGAATTTAAAAATTGTTGTCAGTCGGAATGACATCCCACTAGCTAGCTGAGGCGTGCACTGCTACAATATTTTAAGTTCAGACTGGTTTAATTAGACTTAAATTAATATTTCAAAAGGATGTTATCTGAAGGTAAATCATACGCAATCGACGCTAACATCAAAGATGCAAGCGGTCCAGGGCGCCCTCACCTGGCCGCTCCCCCGCCCGCCCGCCGACGCACGTATGATTTATGGGCCGCCGTCGCGCTTCCTAAGAACGCTTTATCTGAGTTTTCCAATCGAACGCTCACCAATGGAGACTCGAACGCGATATTTTATTTAGGCTTAATGCTCGATCCGCCGTGTACGATTTCGAAATCCGATACATGACTCGTCAGATAAATAAATCTGTTTAGCGGAAAAAATGTATGTTCGCCGACGGCGGAGGAGGAACAGACCGCTCCCGGATGATGCGCGCGCGCCGACGGAGACAATTCGGGCCCGCCGACTCGAGCGATAGCCGGCGGGCCGCCCGCTTCGGACCCGCAGCTCGTTCTTTTCTATATTTTTTTTTATCCATTGGAATCCCTTACGAGATTGCATCGCGAGACGGGTTTTTTGTTTGGAACGAACGCAGGGAGTATTCTGTAGGTAGATATGGATAGGTGTGTGTCTATCACGATTTTTTCAGTTACTCCCTGCTGAAGCCTTGCTCTACCTACTCTTTTTATTTCAGATGGTCGCGCTCGGGCCTTAGGCTCCTCACGCCGGCCCCGTGCGAATTGGCGGCCGACGATGACCGCGGGACCGATAGCTCAAAGTGCTCTCATGTCAATTCGCCCATGATCAGGCTCAAACCTAGTACCTACGGGTTCGTTGCTGACACTCTGAAACACTAAGTTATAGTATACAACGCACGAAACTCTGCCGCTCTGAATTGCCTGTAAATGATGCAATGCGCAGGCTTAACACTCTCAAACCCTTGCTGTTTCTCCATCGGTTGCCTATTTTACGCCTTTGCGACATCGCATCTTGACTAGCTTCACAACAGCAGAGTTTTATGCGTTGTACTATACCACTGCTCTCTATATGTGAGTAGATGAAGAGCGGTAAAAAAACGGAATGCGTTCTCGTTGTCGCTAGTGGCTTTAAAGCTTATTATATAATAAGGCTTTAGTTGTTCTAATGTTGCCAAAAGCCGATCTTACATCAATAAATAAAATCCCAACAAACCTATATTTAACGTAATTTTTTATTTCGCTTCCTTTTTCACTTAATCCATTTTCCAGTAACTCTTTTGTTTTAAAATATTATGAGATTTATCGTAAAGGTGAGCCTTCTACGAAATTCCAAATCTTTGATTCTCAGAACAGAATGGAAGGTTTTATATCTCTTCGAAAATTTATTAAAGTATCTATAGAGAAAAAAATATAGATTAGGCTATCACGTATTATGTTAGATTATCATTATTAAAATAGTCACTACTTTTTTCCATATCATTTTAGTAATTGCACTTCGAACGTCCCATAATTCAATTCATTATACACACTAATTTTAAACTGTGAACTAATAAAAGATTCGAAATGGGCCCGAGGTCATTTTTAAAATCCATGTAGTTGAGCAATTATTATAATAATAGCGAACGCAAATAAAAAATTAGTCAAGCTCTTGTCGGACCACGCGAAGTGGGTCCGTAGTTGCTCATCATAATATGCGGACTTGGTAGCGGGCTTTTGATACTGTGAATTACTACAAACCTATTTAGCTCGCGGTTTATTTGCTAATTACGTCTAAAAACGAGCCCATATAAGACGGGTGTCAATGAATAATGTTATGATTTTATATTTCTATAATTTTACATGGGTTATAAACTATTGTTTACTACTTGTTTTTATACAACCTACAATATCATGTAAATAATTTTCAAAGGAATTTGTAGGAAATTTTGCTTATTAGTTCTCCAAGTATGTTTATAACTTGGCCGATCGTAACTTGTTAGCTTGCAAGGCCTACTCAACTGTTTTAGATTTTCTTTTATTAATCATAATATATAGTATTGCCGTGATTTTTTTTTTCACATATCCAAGAATAATCATTTATCTAGCGGAGGGGACACTTGACTATAACAAAAATAAGCACTTTAAAGTTTAATATTTCGCAAACGGATCTCTAAATGAAAAATGGTTTTCACAGAACCATAATATCTAACAATACCCCATACCATGAGATTAACGAAAAAAAAGTTCGTCTCCACTTTACGTGTGGGTGAGGAAATTTTTTTTTAACATTTTGTTTTATCACTTTGTTGGCATAATTAATATGTATACCCGTGACAAATGGCACCTGTCTGGTACTAAGAGTGTTTAAGCTAAACTGCAGACAGCTGGACGGACGGACACAGCAAAACTATAAAGGTTCCTTGTTGACTGTGGAACGCTAAAAAACTTGATGACAATCACATTAATATAATTAAATGTTTTCCTTTCAATATCAAAAGATATTAGATTATTGTATAAACTTGGTTGATGATTAAAACTTATATTACAATTTTTTAATGAATACAGAAGTTTAAATATACTTAAAAAGTTTGATTTCTAAACGTTCGCTCCACCTTTCGCTCCATTCCACTCGAGAGTATATAAATTGTCAACGTTTTGCTTTTGTCAACTTCTTCACATCGTTGTCTGAAATCAATACTTTTGAAAAGTCGAGTCTTACATTTTACAGGGGTTACTTGTTTATTTAAGGCACTTCAATTTGAATACAATTGTTTTTGTAAATACTAAAACATTGCAGTGAGTGTACCTGGTGCGGCGGCGGCGGCGACCAGCGCGGCGGCAGCCAGCCAGGCGTAGGGAGCGGCGCAGAGGCCGCGCAGCGCCCGCCGCATGCCGCTCACGGCGCGCTCGCGCACATCGCCCCGCGCTCCCCGCGCCGCAATCACATCGCTCGACGACGCTGTCGCTGCCTCGACCGCTTCGACGCGGTTACCGCCTGCATCGCAACACAGGCCAGTATAATTACTGTAATTCTACGGCAACGACAACTTAAAGCTGGAATAGTGGTATCATCGCTTAGCAGCCGCTCGCGCTGCACAGCGTTGAATAATGACATTGAAATGCAATCGATAGAAACGAGATGGCGTAGTTTCCTTCAGAACATTTTTGACAAAGTCAAATATCGATGATGCACTTGCCCTGCGGCCGAGTTTACAGAGTTCAATAGTTTTTCGAGGCTTTTTCAATTACAGTAAAATAAGTACCTTCTGGAGCAATAATTTTTAAGCGACTTCAAAAAAATAGGTCGTTCTATGTTTGTCCATATGTATTTTTTATGTACGTTCAACGATAAATCCGTCAACTGTGATCCGATTTCGATTTTTTTTTTGGTTTTGAAACGGTGTACTCCTGAGATAGTACCATAGTCACTAATGAAGATCTGATGATGGGATTCCAGGGAAATCTATAGATAATAAGCTTAATAACTGTTTCAGATAAATGGATGAAATATCTTGAAATATCTTCATCTTTGAAATTGACGTAACTTATATAAGACGTGTACATCAAATTACACTGTCATGGTGTTTTCCGAGACTGTAACTTAATGGAGCAGCCCACTGTTCGTCGTATCGTCGCCGCTAGCCCCTCGGGCGCGGGCCGTAATTCAGCGCGCGGGCTGAGAGCTCTGACGACACAAAAAGGCAGGGCGATTACGCCCGTAACACGCCGGCGGCCGGTGCGCGGGACATCAATATGCGGCGGCGGGCGGGGGCGGCGCGCCCGCGTTATCGGCGCCCCGTACAAATGCGGGCCATTCCCGTTATTGCCGTCGCCGGGTCGCGCGGCGGGCGCTGCTCGCTCGGCGCGCGTGTCCACCATTTGTCACCGGCCGCGCCGCCCGCGCCGATGGCCCCCGAACTTGTTTTAAGGCTTTCGCCGCTGCCGTCGTAATGGGGATTGCACGAGGCTATCTCGATAGTTCCGTGCCGGATTGGATCAATATTAAACATGATCAAACAAAAGCCGTCTCATAAATATTATACGTAATAAATAAAAATCCACTTAAAAAGTGTATAATAACAAACTCTGAATCTAAAATGACTATGTTTTTATAATACCCAAAAATCTAATGAAAGAAAAAAGCGTTTCCATTATAATAATCTTCACAATACGACGTGTATACGTAATCATTACACCGTTTTAGTATTAAAAGACCTATTACTAAATTAGTCAAAAATCATAATGAACGAGTGTACATAGATACAAATAAAACTGAAGCGATTCCACAACTAATTTAATTTATTCCGTAACAAGATTTTGAAAGCGACTTCGTCCGCGTGGTTCACAAAAGAAGATGAGACGTTGTTTCAATTAGAATTTGGCCTCCGTAATACCAAACTGTAAAAAGTCCATCAAAATTCATTCAAAGGTTTGCTCGTGATGCCACAACAGACAGACAAAGATTTTAAAAATGATTGTTTTCATTTCGGTTTCAGTTTATACTTTGCTTAGTACAAACTTTTGGTGTCAGTGAGTGTTGGTAGAATTGATCCTCAGCTTTCCGAATCCCTAATTTTCTTTGTTCTTCTTGGTTCCTATTGCAGTATGAAAAACAGGTTAATAAAAACCACTGTCAGATGTAATACGTTTATTATTATGATGCACAGATCTTTAACGAGTGACTATAATTTTTTCCCAGGTGGTCTTAGAAACTTAGAAATATACATATATATAACACTGAAGAAATATTTGATAATGTAAATAGTAACACTTAATTTAAAAAAATAAAAATTTTCGTTGCATAATATAAATCTAAAAGGGTCCAGTTTTACCCTAGATTACGAAGCTTCGTCTATTCGACGACGGAGATTTTAAAAAATCGCAAAAACCTTTGCGCGCGCATTCGCACTTTTTCTATACTATGACTAATCTCAGACGACCTGTTGCCCTTTTGATGGACGGTAGTGCTTTGGGTGTAGAAGGTTCGTGAGCGCCATTATAGCAAACATGTGTCACATCGACAAGGGTTAGTAATAATGTACTTATAATAACATATTTTGTACTATTTACTATTCGTTTCTTTAGACACCATTCGTCAATTATTACTACAGAGCGAAAGCGATGACGAAAATTCCTCAGGGAGTGAGAGAGAAAACTACGTTGAAGCTGATACAGTTTTTAGACCGAATGGTGATGAAGAATTTTCTTCTTTGACCCGACAGCACCTTTCAGGTCAAGATGATCAGAAAAGTAGTGATACACCTCCCCTACAATCTATTGAAGATTCGATACCTATCTCTTCAATACAATCCAGCGATTTGATAATACGACCATCGCATAACATTCTTCGTGGAAAAGACATACACAAGTGGTCATCACTAAAGTCAAGGTCACAAAGCAAAACAGCTTCAAGAAATATAGTTCATGTTAGACCTGAACCTATAGGCTCATGCAATAACGAATTAGATCCCCTTCAATGATTTTTTGTTATTTATTACTGACTATGTAATTGGCATTATTGTGACCCATATCGATGCAGAAATATAAATAAAGTTTCAAAAATACAAAAATGTAAAAGCTACTTATACCCCTGTCGCTTAAGTACAAATAACATAAAATAATTTCTTAACTATCGACGAGGCAAGCGTTAACTTGACGTTAGTGTTGAACATATAAATGTTATAACCACTGCCTACAACTTTGTGTTTTCGTGTAGTAGTTACCACGTCGGTTAGTCCAGGTTCCGCTATTTACAACTATTTCATATTTGCATTCCGTCAAGTTATATTATCTGACGCAAATCCACAATCGATGTTTAACTTCAGACACATAGTCGCGCCGACGACGTGAGCGACCCGAAAGGTCGAAGGTGACGACGGGGGTCGCGGAGCGGGCGCAGGGCGGGCGCGCGCAAAATGATTATCCCGGTGCGGGATGCGGAGGGTGGGACACGTTTTGTTCGATGACCCTCACGATCCTTATTTAATCTCTATCAGAATTACGCGGGATTACAATTTGTGGAGGCCACCCTCCGACACCCCCTTACATTGTAAATTTCCTCCATTTATTCGGTGAATTTCCGTGAATCAGACGATCTTTCCTAATTGAGTCCCCGCCGATGATTTTCGCATATTACGTATGAGTAAAATGTATTTGTCGTTCTTAGTAGCAGAGGGTCAAATACGGTATGGAAATACAGTCAAAATAAAAATCCATTAGAATACTATTATTCGACTCAATTCAATCTGAAATATAAGTTTGTGGGAAGATATGCCTAAATAGTGCGGTGACAAAACCTAGCACAATGATCCTTAGGATTCTGATTTATTATATCGTATATTTTAGTCCATTGCTCGTATAATTGATACAACTGAACGCAATATGCAAAGTATCAGGTACTTATGTTCTTTGATGTCAAGATCGCCGAAGGAAGTTTAATTACATCCGCGAATTTTTTCGAAGCCTTTCCGACAGGTACCTCTTACGTAAGAAACTATACACATGCGGTTACAATGAAAGCAACTGTTGCGCTATTGTTTAGATAGATTCAGTAAATCTTATAAATCGCATTAACAATCAATTGTTAGGGATAGATTTCACGTAAGTCATGAAATTAGACGTATTTATTCTGTATGTGTGGCCCGATCATTACGCTGGATAAGCAGACTAAAATCAACACTACAGATTTTGCCTATTATTTCATCTCATTTTACTATAACGGAACGTAAAAAACTTGAACTGCCACGCGCCGTTGTACCGACACAAATATTGAATAATGTATGAACAAATTACATTTACTCGATGTCGTCCTTCTAAGCATAATGCCCGTATGTTAATTGAAAGTAATCTACATCGGTAAAAGGATACGCAATGTATTCTAATGAAGGATTTCTACATACATATTTTTTTTCGGTAGAAATCGTTGGAGTACAAAAATTTTCCCTTTTTTTCTTCGTTCTAAAGGCTGTACTTTCCAAATTTATGTCCTCATTTGTATTATTGACATCAACATAGTTCTGAAATAAAAAGAAGCACTTCAGGTCGCTTATTACGCAGTTGTGAATTACATCTTAAGAATTTTTTCAGCCAACAACTTTACTCTTCAAGGCTGACTTTTAAAGCCTTTCCCATGAGGGATTGAATAAAAGATTTTTATCATTCCAAAAATTTATTCTAATTTTTTGAGTTCTTCTGCCTACTTCTTGTTGGTTTTTTTTTTTATTCATTTATTACTAGCTATTTACATAATTATGCGTCTCCAATATTTGTGGATATATGGGTATTGTTTGCCGTTACTTTAATTTTGTATACATTCATGTCTAGTCCAATTGTCTGTGACCTATATGACGTAAATATCATATTTTCTAAGGCTTTATGGTTTTCAGATAGAAACATGATATCGTTGACGAATTTTAGATATAAGAAATTATTTTTTATCGATATCGATATCCCATTTGTTCCATTCCAATTCCTTTATATGTGAGTTTAGGGTTGCCATGAAAAGTCTAGGAGAGAGTAGGTCGATTTGGCTATATCCTACTTTTATTTCCATTGGTGCCTCTACTCTTTCCAGTCAAAATCATCTTTGGCTCTTCGAGTAAATATTCTTCAGTTTTATTTTTCTTTTGTAAGTTGTGTTTACATTGTAAAGCTTCAACCATATTTAAATGTTATGCGATGTCAAATATTTTCTGATGGTAGACGATTACGATGCTGAGTAATCTTCGACATTCTTGGTACACCTCAATAAGTTATTCCAGTGTATGAATAGGGTCAGTGGTACTGTGACCTCTTCTAAAACCTGCTTGTTCTATAGATTATAGGTAATCTAAACTCATCCTATCATATAAACTCCTCAATAAGTTTATATACAGATCATTAATAAAAAATGTTTTCTTGGTTTCCTTTTTAGAGTTACGTGTCAAAATGGCAAAAACGGAACCCTTACAGTTTCGTCATGTCCTTCCGTCCTTTCGTCCTTATGTCATAGGCATTTTATTTAAAAATTACAAGACATTTATTGATGAAATTTATAACGTAGATGTCTCGTATAAGCCGCTACTTAGTCTGGTAGTTAAATAACAAAAATAATTTTTTCTAGAGGGGGCACTTCATACATGTAACAGAAACTAAAAAAAATTCATTCACGAACATCAACGAATGGCACATATTTCGTTAGTTCTTTTAAAAACACTAAGATTTGAAAGCACTTTTTCTGATTAGGTGAACAATTTTGGAAATAATCGCTCCGAAAGTTACAGAAATTATGTTCCCTCTCTATTTTCTAAACCATATACCCAAAAAATTATGAAAAAAATTAACGAATATAATGCCTAATAAACACTTTCAACAAAAATAATTTGAACATGGTTGAATATGCTGTTTTCGAGTGATTGTTGAAAAGCTGCGCTACTCAACAAAAGGACGTACGTGCTATGAAGAAAAGCTTTTTTGCTGATGCACTTTAGTTTGCATTAGTTTAATATTAATAGTCAACAAACCTACTCGTTTTTCTATTTACAGGCGACTAAAGTCCTTATAACTAACTATTATACACGGGAAACATGTAAAAAGTGTAACAACGTACTTTTTTCATCTTTAATTCATTTCTGTATAATATTGGCTTCGGGACCCTACAATGAGCATGGTTCGATATGCTCTTGCTCAGATTTTTTACAAATTGGTAGCAATTCAGAAATAATAAAGTTATACTAATGATTTTGCTAGTAGAGGGGGACCTATTTTTCAAATGTAATTGGATATTTTATCTGAGACTGTTCTCTATTCTATAGCTTCCTCTAATATACTTTTCAATGTATTGTTACATATATTACGAATAAGTCTAAACAGTGAGATGATTGTCTGTGTGTAGAGAGGCTGCACCGGTGTGATTTCAGTACATCGTCCCTGTCCTTGCGCATGTTTCTTGGCCCCTGTCATTTTACATGATTTTATGTTGTTTAAATTCTGTACACACCGTTTCAAGCTGCCAGTTTTATTTATGTGTCTTTCTGTGGATGTTCTGAAGAGTACATTATCGCATTTTTTTATTTCGAAAAACGTTTTAATTTATTTTTCGTACTCCTATTTTGTATTAAAATATTTAATGCGTTTTATGGATTATATTATAGTGTTTTAGAATTTGCTTATTGATTTATTTGCTTGTCAATTTTTATTTATGTATTTCATTTGTATTGAATTGCTTATTGGTGTTTTTTACTTATTTTTCGCATTTTTAGTTTTAATCTACGTTTTATTAACTGTCTATTAAAGTAAGTAATTTCTGTAGATTCTCCATTTCCTAAATGAGGAAAACGATGTGTATGATGCTTTTTAATTTATTATAATATTCCTATAATGCGAATATTTCTTCATCTTATATTAGACTTATTTTATTACAATGAAGACATTCAGAATATACAAATATTTGTTCCTCGAGTTTCAGAAAGCTTATATGTATTTCATTATAGTTGAATTTTTTTTAGCTTTACGAGTTGGCTGTTAATGAACTAATAGATCGTTAATTGAATTTGAATTCGAAATGATTAGTCGAAAATCTCATTACCTTTTCACTGTAACTTATATATTTATAGACTTAATTTCCCATAGAAGCAGACGAAAGCCGTAGGTTTTCAATTGATACGATATAACAATCTTGCTAAACTGACATTCATCAATCGTTTAATAAAAAGTAATTGGTATTTAAAATTTCGTATATACTTATACTAGGTCGGGTAAAGGTTTTTTCATACTTTATGAATAAAAAGTTGCAGTAAAATCTTTTGCTTGTCCTTTTGTATCTGGCTAGTTTTGATACTATTAAATAGATCACATTATAAAAAATAAAACGTAAAAACGGTGTTCCGTCATTTTTATTGTTCTCCTGTCCATCGAAATGAGTGAATGTACGTAGAAATTCGATACATTTTGAAGTTTTATTAAGAAAAAGACAAATGCGAACACAAGCTGGGATAAAAATTTATAAATTTTATGGTTTTAATACAGTAACAGAAGCACACAACTGGTTCAAACATTTTCGGTCCGATAATTTTATTGTCAAAGATGAATCTTGCTCTGATCCAATTATTATGGATAAAGTAGATGCCATTTTAAGGAAAGTAGAGTAAGATCGGCATATTTGTTCTTATGACATAGCTGAAGAGCTGAGAATTGACCACAAAATTGACCCATCGGGAAAAAAACTAGATATACCAAAAAGTTCGATACTTGGGTCTTACACGAGCTCACTGAAAGAAATCTAATGAATCGTGTGCTCATTTGCAATTCTCTATTAAAGCGTAATAAAACCAAACCGTTTTTGATAAGATTCATAACTGTTGATGAACAATCGACTACCTATGATAAGAACATGCAAAAAAAAATCATGATCAAACGGCAAAAAAGCTCCACAGCCTATAGTGAAACCCGGATTAATTCGCGATAATTTGATGCTATATGTATGGGGAGTTGGGAAGGTAATTATTCATTACGAGCTTTTACCACCGATCAAACTTATCCATTTGGATCTCTACTACCAACAGCTGATGAGACTCGAGCAAGAAGTAGAGAAAAAACAGCCGGAATTGATCAACTGAAAGTGTGTGGTTTTTTACAAGCTTTTATTTACTTTCACTTGTCTGTCTGTAATCAAATCTGTCGGTTGTTGACTGTCAGGGCAAGTTTCCCTGTAAAGTTTTAGAGCCGCAGAAACGTCATCTCTGCAAACACCCCAACAATAAATCATATTTGTACATTTGATAGAAGTGAAAGGCATTTTTATTAAATACTTCAATATTAATAACACGCGATCTTTCTTTCATAAACATGAATATCGTAAAGGTAACATCTATACTATAACTGTAATCTAACACTGAGACAATACTTTCATCATGCTATCGTAAAAAACCAAAAATGGAGAATAAGAAAAACACCTATAGCTTCAGTGCAAGTTCGCGACAACCACCTTAACATTTTCGCCTTCAGCGTTAAAATTCAACCTTTTTCTATTGAAGTAAATATCTTCTTTTTTTTTTCAAATCACACCGTCCCGTCATGTCACTATTGGTATATTTAACCTTCAAGGACATTTCATGCTTTACTACACGATATCTACATTACCAACTAATACACAAACTACATAAATTAAGACACTGAACTCTGTTTACATAGGAATTTATATAAATTCCCATACAAACTTATATCTTGAAATGCTTTTGTATAAGTGCAGTCTCATAAATTTCATATAAATTATAATTATCGAAAATGAACTCACATCAAGTCTAAGACGGTGTAGGTGATGTTTAAATTTTCCTTAATACTACCTAGTTATGGAGATTTATCACTAAAAATTGGTGAAATTTATTTAGTACCTCTATCACAATTTTTCACATGACGTAAACTCAAATATTTAAACTCTCCAATTATAATAAATGAAATGTAGATTTTTTTTACTGCTAGAATAAACATTTATTTTATGAAAATTTTATTGCAGAAACATTCATTGAATCTGAGCTATATTTTGACTTTTACCTAAACATTATATTTGAAAAGTTTCGAATTTATAATCTAATATTACCAACTCGAATTTTTCATAATTTTATCGATGTTTGTATGTCAACTCCCTATTCTTACGGACTTAAATTAAAATACTACCAGAATTTCTTAATTTTGTACACTCGAATTCGTTTTAATATATTATATAAAATATAATCTTTAAGAATTTTAACCTCAATGAATTCCTTTAAAATACTAAAATTTATAAGAATTCGTATATTAATTTTAATAACCAACTTCTTTTTATAGATGAATTGTTTTTTATGTTAAAGGGTTTTAGGTAAAAGTAGTTTAATCCTGCATTTCAAATTCATAATTATTCAGACAAAGGCCCTTCTCGGAATCGCTATCTCTAGTCGCCGCCTTTGAGCTGATGGCATAGTGCAAGGGCAAATCTGGTCATTGCCACATTCTGTGTTAGAACACTAGATATGGCTGCCTATTGAAAGACCTTTCGTCTATGTATTGAAATCTCGTATATAAGACTTGGTATTGTTATAATAAAAGGTATTGTATTATTATAAAGATACACTACTTGAAGAAAGGAAATATCATAATTATTGTATATGTTTTTGATAACAAAGAGACAGTCTCTCTGTAAACGTGTGTATCATGACTTTTATATTTACAAAATTGGTTTTCGGATTTTAGACATATGAATAAACATTGAAAAATATTTGGACCTTCAAACGGTTTTTTAGTTGTTTTATAAATTGTTTATTGAAAATTAAAAAAAAAGAATAATTATGGTATTTTTTTTTAATTTTCTATCCGCTCTCGCCAAACAAAACGCAATAATATTTCACACGTTTGAGCACAACAAAGCGTAAAAGCCCGGGGCCGGCGCCCGCGTGCGCCGTACACCCGTATTGTAATAAATGTATTCAGAGCCAGTTCCGCGATAAACCGGCGCGGAAGCGCGCGCTGAAAATGTCTGTTTGTCTGAATGAAGTAATAAATAGGCAGTCGCATGCGGCACACCTCCCCGCCGCCGGTCCTCCGTCCTCCCGGAGTGACTCCTCATAAACAGATTCACATCCGTGTTATTGGATTCGCGGCGAACCCCCTCTCGCCACTCCTCCCCCCCGCTCTTACCCAAGCAGCTTATTAGAGATCGGTTTCTATGTGGCTCGTTTGCGAGGAAAATTATTATTGCGACTTAATAATCGGATATGTAAACAGATTTATTAATCCAATCATACGTGGGGAATAAACGGTATATAATCACATGCTAATGATACGAAACTGCTGAGTGGAAACATGCATGTTTTATACAAAACAATATGAACTCAATTCAGAGAACTTCTTATTGTTGAATTGTTAAACAATTATAAATGTTTTAACGGAGCTTTTCAGTCGGATACTTTATTTAAAAGATTTCTTTGAAGTTTTTTATTGATTTCCTTTATTAGTTCTTACAATGCACTGAATACGTAATTCTACTGAATATTGAGTGAGTGATCAGTGTTTTCTTTTACGAATAAAAGTTAACATGTACAAAACCTAACTTCAGAAAAATTGACTTTAACTAAAGTCAAATTAAATAATTTGCACCCTCCTTCGGAGAACATAAGTTATTGTTCCTTGTTGACATCTCCTCATTGATAATGATAGCCCTTAAAATCTTATAACAGTGTGAAAAATAAAACTACGTCCTGAAATTTTAGTAAATGAAATTGAGGAAGGTTACGCCCTTCGTGTCTCGTTTGGTATGGGCAATGCAAAAACAACACGATGGACGAAGTGTGTGTATAACTTCCATCAGCTGATAGGATCCCTGGATATAGTTATAGAACTTCTTTTACTGGCCCTCAGTACTAAATGAAGGTTTGTTTGATTAACAGTCCATGCAGAATAGCTGATGTATAAGTAATCTAGAAATATCTAGCTTTGTATCTAAATATTTTTTAATCGCAAGAAGTATTTGATGAATCGTATTTTACGCTTTCACATTTTATGATTAACGTTTTAAATAATATCTAAGAAAAATTCAGGTTTTACAAAAAGAATGGTAAATTTTAAATTACATCAATGTAATAAAGTCCTATGTACCATACAACCCTAAAGACTTGTAAAGCAGGGTTATTTGTCGATTGTGCGAGTAAAAAATAAGTTCAAGGGCAAAGACAAATCAAGAAACGGAATTCCCTTAAGCAAATGTGAAACATGAAATTTTATGTTAAAAGAACACGAAACATTTGTTTGAGGATTAAACGAAACAGTTATTCAATAACTGACTTACTCAACAAGAAACTGACAATGGAATTCTGTTATCTCAGTGCCTACAGCTACAAAAATTCATAGGCAGTATTCTTAGCACTGTGTTACACAAGTAGACGATTTTTTAACTACATCAAACTTTATGTAGAACTATAAAAATTCTACGAATATATACCAATTAAACGTCACATTGCCGTATGCCGGTTGCGTTTTATCAACAATTTAATAGAGATGATGCTGATTCAGGCACACGAACAACCTTTAAAGACATGCAAGTCGTGTGGACCATCACTTTTACCTCTGCGAGGTAGAAGGAATTAAATGCCGTTTTCCAATCGAACTATAGAATGTTGAGGCGCACGAATAACAAGGACATCATCAACGCCTCGAGTTCACAAACCGATAAAATAATTGATATATGGCGCGAATAAAGGGGAAAGTGCCCGAACTTAAATTGATATTTTAGCGCTATCGCCGAAAGTGAATCGGACGAACGTTAACGGTACATCGAACGAGCGGGGGGGATCGCCTCGGCCGTTTATTATTTCGCTGCGAAAGCTTCGAAATAAAAGCTCACGTAGGCGAAAGCTTAGTCCGTGTAAACCCGACGATACTGACATACGGGGCGATAAGAATAAACGACGCCATAAATATGTGTAATGAATTTGAGAAACATTTTTTTTTCCTGTGAATGGGAGCGATAAAAACTGAAAACGAGCGCCGCACGCCCGACGTAAAGCGTCGCCCCGCCCCGCCGCGCCCCGCCAGCCGCTAATAAAAAAAGGCTTCATTTCATTTCGAGCCCGGTACTGATTTTTATGCTATTCAAGCTGCATCCATCTGCCTAGCTTATCTATTGAAGCGCATAATTATTCTTTAGTAAATATCACTTTTCATTGAGAACCCAAGCAGCACGGAACACCGTTTAATAGCCGACTACGAGTGTACGTTGATAATTAATATGTACTAGAAGATTTGTTTGCGTTCGACTGCCATTACTTGCTATATTCAAATTGTTTATTTCACAGACTACTATTTTTAACTGGAACGATAATAGGACTTTTTATAGATATATTGTATTTTCCATATGATTGGCATTGACTACTGAATATCAATGGCATAATACGTATAAATTGTAATACAAATGAGTTCATGTTTATCTCACAGGGGAGAGGCAGAGGCCAGATCCTTATTCGATATATCTTTTGCATGCTTACTTCTCTGACATTCAACGATCGTTTCACTATACAATTACTAGTTTATTTCAGTTTTTTTTCATAGTTTCATGACCCATGGAATTTTGTTATGGAGTCAAGCAATCGGTATTAGCACAATTCTCGTGCTGCAGAAGTAAGCTATTCATGCTGTTTATGATTTGAGACCAATGGCGTTTCTAGAAGAAAAATTAAGGAAATTAATATTTAAACTTTAACGTCACAATACATATATGAAAATCTGGTACATATCAAGAAACATATAGAGTCGTTCAAAAAAAGGAGCGAAATCCATAATATTATCACTAGGCATAAGAACGGTCTTACTGCTCATAAAACCTGTCTAAGCAAAGTTAACAAACCATTTAAAGGGTAAAATGTGCGCTTTTATAGTGGAGTCCCAGCCGAAACTCAAAATTTGCCATTTTATGAATTTAAAAATTTCGTTAAAAGAAAGTTACATGTGTTGGAA
Organism: Eumeta japonica; assembly: GCA_005406025.1. Lineage (NCBI taxonomy): Eukaryota > Metazoa > Arthropoda > Insecta > Lepidoptera > Psychidae > Eumeta > Eumeta japonica. Next base: position 26,348 of record BGZK01000231.1, read on the forward strand.
TATCTTAATAAAAAATGCTCCTGGGATTGAACCGCTCGGCTATCAGGTTGCTTCATGTTAGTGTTGTACTAAATTATTAATTACTCAATACTTTGTATCGATGGGTAAGAAACAACAAACCTTGAGTTTCTTGTGCACTCTTCTTATAGTGAATCAGTATTCGGAATGGGTGGTAATGTTAATGTCGTAAACAACAGTTTATGACTCATTTCAAATGTAATTTCTATTACCTATGAAATAAAGCTATTTTTGATTTGATTAAACCTCAAGTGCGTACTTTTTAAAATGAAAGTTTCTTAGGCACGTTAGAGTAATTTCATGATATGACGTCACAATGAAACACTCAAGTGACACAATCGGATCCGTTTGGCTCTTTTCGGCTCATCCCAGCGGAACCACGTATTCCACGCGTTCAAATAGCTGATTGCAGCTGATCGCGACTATTATAGATATGCGCGGTCATTATTTATTGTAAAATATAAAGTGTATATAAAATGCGTACAATAAATGGAATATAGTGGGTGAACTGTCGATTATATCAGTGGTTTCTACTAATAATTAAGTGAATACAGTGCATCACAAGTCAACGGTACACTGATAATTTAAATTTAACTAAACATTACTGCAATCTTTTATGCAATAATTTTATATTAAAATCGATCTCGACGACTGTAATTTATTTTTTGCAGCTGACAATGGTTTTGGCTATGGATAGTGGCACTAATTCATTTTAAATTGAGAATAGCGGCATAAATTTATTTTCTCCTGCCCATGTGGAAAAAGAAGGTTATTTGCGTCTGACAGAGGCGGAATGTATGAGAGATCATCATTATAAAAACAACCAACAAATGTTGTCCCGGGTTAGTAATTAGACTATGTTCTTATTTTGATTTTCAGTTTTAACTTATATCATCAAATGCTTGTGACTATATCACTACATAAGTATTCCCGGAGTACCGTAAACTACGTCGTTATGTTCTATTCACTACGTCACCGTTCAAACAGTTGTTTTGTTTGTTGTGGTTCTGAATATATTAACACAAGAGAACGCTCTTACATTGCTATTCTTAGATGCCTGAAATGTCCCCAACAGATATGCTGTGGAGGATGCCTACACAACTACACTGTGTCGATTGCAATTTCAATTTTTTAAGCTTTGACAGTTCCCTACCTTCATTAACATATTAAGGCAGAAGCCAGAGTTTCATTATGTATAGGTAAACATGTTTGTCGAGAAACGTTTTTGATTTTCGTAACAGCCAGTAAAACCTCATTCGCTTTATTCTCCTTTCAATATCTCCGTGATTCGTATATAAGTTACTCTGATCTACAAATATTTTCACTCGTCCCACGCTTTTGGATTTCCTATTACGTTATTTGGATACAACAATACCGTCTCTTGCAAATTTGTATAAGAACTACAGTTCTGTATCGCCTGGAGTACTGATACATGTGAAAATCAGACTAATGTTAATGACATTAATTTACAAATTGTAATGTTTTCGTTTTTAATACTACAATTAATTTTAAAATCCCCACGTTTATTTCACAGTTTTATGTGTTCACTTCTGGTGTCAATCCTTAATGACTGTCTATTACTTTTGTTTGGTCAAAATTTCAACACGATGCTAACATCGCAAAAAACAACTCATTACATTTCTTTATTCAAAATCGCTAATACGACATATATCATAATTTTATCGAGTCACATATATAGAATGTTCGTTGTTCTATCGCCAAGTCATTTCTAGAATCCAATAAACAAACTCTAAGCGAGAAATAGATTCCCGATCGCTATAGTTTCCGAGTTCTAAAGGCGCGCGCCCGACCCTCGGGCGGGGGCTAATGGCGCGTAAAATGAAATCGCGGTCCTCGCGGCGGCTAAAACCCGGAATCGTATTAAAATCGGAAACGATTCGAACAAAAAAAGGTTTAACCTCCAATTATTACCCATTCGCTATCTATCGCGCACGGGCCGGGGGGAGGGCGGGCGACAAAAACCGCCGGAAACGGCGGAAAGGAAGGAATGCCCCCTCTGCCCCCGCGACACCCCCCGCCCGCACAATGGGCCCCTGCATGCCTTCGAGATAACATCGCATCGCTTTCGCTCTCATTCATTACATTCTATAGAAGTCCGATATTTCTCGAGAGGCTCCTGATTGTGTTGTATTAGGAGACACACTCGATCGCATGAGGAATGGTCATAGTTGATATTTTTGTTATCGGATTTTATACGAAGGACGATTCTCATGAGCGCTTTAGCATGAAAGGAAATCGTGGCAGTAAACCGAGAACTATCTTATGTACTCCGTGAACTTGTGCTATTTGCGTGCTTACATATTTCCCATTAATCAAAACTAGTCACTGTCACCCAGTTTCCATATAAGGTTTTCGTTACAACAATGATTACGATGTTCGTCAAACTTTAATCGTATGTTGCTTACGGATTGATACGATTGGAATTATTTAAATGCACCGCACGTAATTAAAAATAAAAATGGGAAATTATGGAAATGAAAAATCGTAGACGGAATCTTCCGCCATCGCGTATCATTAAGAACTGCACCACATGAGTACGCCTCGTGATAGACGCAGCAACGCGACTGTGTCAGCAATGAGAACGGTCCTTCTGGCGCGACATCGAGCATTGCATGCCAACTGTCTGGATTTGAATGTGTTATATAATCAAAGAGCGGTACCAAATACGGTTCGACTGGTCGTATAGCGTTCGCTATTTGAGCTCAGCGACACCCCGATCATTAAAACAAAGACGCCGTTGTAGAAGCTTCGCATGTTCGCCTTCCGTAACCTACTGCTGATTGTACCTAAAATTGACTATAAAATTAGTTTGTTTTGTAACATTCTACTTATAAGCAGCTTAAGTTACTTTAAAATGCAACAAGAAGCGACACAAAATCAGTAGTACCTTCAAGGTATAAGCAAAACCGTTTATGGAAAATGAAAAAACATTCTGCAAGCTGGTATAAAGTTGAAGCGAAGACAGTACTATTCGAACTCCCGTCGTCATCTGAACGACTCTAGATTCTGAAGACCAAATTCCTTTTGTTAAGTAGTGGTCGGAACAACCTACTGGCGCCCCGATGTCCAAAGACTTAGGTTACCGCTACCGCATGGAGCGCTCAACCAAGTGGACAACGCTGTATGCTGTTATGTCATGTCACCACCCTAACTGTCGCTCCTGAAAAGAAGAGGAGAAAGATACTCCTGAAGTTCAAGGTTCAAGGTCATTTCGGCCGAAGAAACGGCCAAGTCCGCCACCGACTCGAATCGACTTCTTCGGAGCAAGATATCCTGACCTTGCGCGTCACATCACGCGTGTTGCGTGTATATTCATCGCGAGTGAATTATGGCGTAATCGTACATGTCAAATCTGATTCGAAATATTGTTTCATGTTAAATGGACTTGTATAACTATGTAATTTGTGTAGTGTATAAATTATATATTTATACACTATGTATAGAATTACCTATTAGTAATTCTATACAGTAATGATAAAATTAGTGGTGGTGGTGCTGTCCGATTCTGTCAGATAAATACAGCCACACACCAAAATTCATTCTTCTCTAAGCTCTTCTCTTTAGCCCTCTCTCACCCCCCTCTCTCTTCCCTCTTCTCTTATTCCGTTCTCTCCGTTTTAATCTTTCTCGGGAATGTAACTCTTCGATATCATCTTCGTTATAAGTTAGTAGTCAAACATTCAAAATCAAATCGTGATAGTTTACTATATTTTCAATTTTTTAATTTACATTTGACATATTTACATAAAATATATAATTTTGCACTGAAACAATTTTATTAGACTTTGTAGACAAATACTAAAACAAAATTGTGTAAACTTCAATTCAAGATTATTTCGTTCGTACTCTCTCGGTTAGTGGCGTAACAAAAATTAAACCAATGAACCGTAGACAACGACATCTATAATTCATATATCAAACTTACTTGCTATGCATAATCAATTTTAAATGAAAGCATTCATCATCAATAACAAGCAATCTAACATCTCGACTGCCTCTAAGAACTCAGTTTCAAGAAACCGAAATTACATTCTGATATTTCAATTTGTACGTGAATATCTAATATAAGTGAGAAAAAAATTGTAAATACCAAAATAAATTTAGTGACCGAAATAAAGTCTACGTTACCGTTAGAAACGATAATAATAAGCTGTATTTACGCGTTAATCGGCTACATGAAGTCAAAGACTTGTTTAATTAAAAGGCTGAGTATGGGCGGGCACAATAAGATCCCAGTAGACACACAAAATCTACCCTTTTATAAATCAAAATTAAACCAGTGTTTGGTAAAAAGCGGTATAACAAAATTTCTGAACATCTAGAGAACAAGTATCCATGTGATTCGAGAAGAACAATTGTCCAAGTATCCAAGTCGACTTCCCGCCGGCTTGTTCCATTCTATAATCGTTTTGTATTTAATTGTGGCACGAGGCTCCTGTATTAAAAAATTATGTCGATAGAATTGAAAAAAAAAACCTTTCCCTATAAATTATCAATTTTCTGATTTAATATTAATTCATAGAATGATTTAGATACTAATTAATTATCAATAATGATTTATATAATGCAAAAAAAGTTTGATGAGTTAATGGAATAAAATAGATTCCTCTTCAAAGAATCATTGATGGAAAATTTTAAATATTCATTTTAATTCAAAATTAAAATAAAAAACTAAAAACTTGTAAAGAGGGTATCCATTCTACCCCATTGTTTTACCAATCGTCTTTTTTTTAATTACGTTTATTATTGGGATCACTACTTAAGTGTTTAAAATAATTCTTTTGTGACAAAAAGAAAAAAATTCGAAAAGCGGTTGACCCTGCAGGCCTTCCGTACAACTTCCCGCTATCTACACTCAAAGCACGCCAAAGTAAACTCAACAGTGCATTGTTGAGCTCTGCGAGACCAATGTCATGAGATAAGTCTCAAAATTTCAAAGCTATGCCAAAAAAACTTCTTTTTTTTTAATTTTTGAAATGCTATAACTTTTTAACGCGTAGTTCTAATTCCATGTTAAAGACGGCAATCGACGCATTTTTTTTGAGTCTCAAAAATATTAAATTTACTAATCCATTTTGCACTCAGGAAAATTATACATTCTTAGAAAATTATACGTTCTTTCAGCTCCAAAAATTTTTTTAAATATTTTTAGTCTATAAACTGTTACTTAAACGATTTAATTAAAATATACCCTTTAATCTTTAAGGCTGCGATGTCTGATACTCTGAATAAAAAGTCTTCGTTGGAGAACTAATTTTCTTGACAAAAGATAATTAAGAAAACTAAGTTATGTTGGTTGCATTATTTTCATAAACAGAGAAAATTTTGCTCCGAAATAATTTAGGTTTTCTTAAAAATTTCCGTACTTCAATTAAGCCTTTTTACCAGTCTAGTATTCACATACACGGTTACATAATTCAACTAAACCAGAATTAAAAAGCAGTAATTTTAGAAAACCAGTAAACAGAATTTTTTTCAAAATATATTTTGTGACTTTTTATATCTATTTTTGGTTTAATAAAAAATTAAAAAGTCTTGAAGTATTCGTATGATATTTTTGATAGGTATCTGCAGTTTAAAAAATAACGTTGAAAAACCAAACAAGATACAATAACCTTACAGACTTCAAAATATTTCTAATATATATATATATATATATATATATATATATATATAAAGGATTGATACAAATTATTTTTTTACTAAATGACTCATATTTTTTTTAATAATTTGCTAATAATTCAGTAAAGAGAATTGTTAATAACGTAACAATATTTGCCAAGAACAATATTGTAGACGATCATACCGTCACGGTTTCATACCGTGGAGAACGTTATCGTAAACTTGCCGTTTTGTACCGTCACGTTTACGGGCGAACAGACACTTATTTAATTGTGATTGTATAAATTACAATTTAAAAAAACTTATCCACGAATTTCATAACAACTTCCATAAGAAAAGTTAGTTGCTCAGGTTCATTTCTCACAATAATTATTTAGATATATAATATACATATACTATATAATATACGGGATTTTCCTGTTACTTTAATGTGCTGCAAATTATTGTCAAGAACATTACATTATCTTCCTACTGGCCTAATAGTACCTCGTCACCACAAACAAGAGTGTAGCAATAATGCAATCACCTAAAAATTCGACGAGATAATGCTTTAATAAAATTTTAGAACGCGATCAGCAAATATTAGAAAAATATTTGCTGATCGCGTTCTTCCATGATAGATACCTATATAAATAAACTTGAAAGACGAATCGTTTATTCCTTATTAAAATAGAAAATTGACTATTTATGAAATAGATGTTTCGACTGTTATGAAAAAATCTACGAAATAAATATATGGTTATTTTGAATTTAAATTAAAGTTTAAAACCCTAGCAATATGAATGGATCATTATGTTGCGAGCATTCATCGACATTTAGCCTTACCAACGAGATTACACGATTTGAGGTCAAAAGTGTATTCGAATTGTAACCATCAAAATTCAGCTTACAAAAGAAATGTAATTCACTTTCAATGCGCAGAACAATAAATTATTAATAAGTTCAGCATTTACTTATTTACTTGCTTATTCAATTTGACCTCACATAATGAAAACACCAGTATCGAAACCTAATGTGCTAGTTAAATGCGATTTAATAGTGAGCAGAAAGCGATTTGTTTAGACTAGACGGCGCCACTGACACTATTAATCGCCATGTGCCGGCGTTAACTTTCAAAACAGTAAAATCGGTAACTTTTAATTTTCCAAAACACGTTGCAAATTATAAGCCACCGTCCCGGTCTGTATGACCCCGTCCAATCTGCACCTAATTATAAAGATCCACAGCGACGGGATCACGTTTTAATTTAAAACACAGACAATGTAAACGATACCTAGGTCCACTTTAAATTAATAATAAATGTTGACACAGCTGAGTGCGGCCCCAAATTAAAACAATACCCCTTCGCATATTTTCCTATGGTAATAGAGGAAATTGAGTGTCAGAGGGGAGGGGGTGTGGGAGGAGGTAGCGCCCCGGCGGCCGCCCGTCCATCCGTCATCCTTAATTTGACGTGCCGAAAAAATACCCGACGGCGAAAAGATCCGTACTTTTATTAATATTAAGTAGTTTTAGTTGGCGAAAGTGAGGCCTCCGAAATAATGAATGAATCGAAGTCGTCGAGATAGCGAAAAGTATTTATACGCCGCCTGAATAAATGGCTCCGGAGCTTGTAATAAGTGACGCGCGGGCGCGGGGAATCACTCCCGCATTTTCCTTGTATTTCTAAATTAGCCTTGAGCCCTGAACAGAGATCCATTCCAGGTCGGATGCTGAAAACGGCCGCTTGTCACCGATAAAGTGAAGGCGTCTGAAACCGACAGTTTAACGTGCGCATGCTTAAATTCTATAAATCAAAAACTCAACGATTAATTCGCTTGGGGTCCGAATGAAAATAGAATCGGTTATCTCCTGATTCAAAGTACATCGCTAACCATCAACTCTTATTATACGTTCTAATCGTATTAAATTAAATCAGTTACACACATTGGCCAAATACGGGTTATACAATGACTTTAGATAAGATTAAAGATCGGATCCAAAATCCAGAATTTAGAATACTTCGAGATCAAACTAAGTGAAACTGCCCGTAAACCATCTTAACATTATTTGTATGAAAATTCAGAATATCTTCTATTACAGCAGTACTAGATGGAATTTCTAAACTTTTTTTTTTGTCGTACGTGAAATATATAATTTTTTTATGAATCATAAAGTTTGTCTTATACCCTAAAACACAATACCTTTCTTTATAAAATTAATTTCGATAAGCATTAATTTCTATAAAAACCGAACCAAAGCTTTATGCGACTCACAAAAATAAGTAGAAAATAAATAAGTACTCTTATAATTAACTAATAAATTCAACGTTTTCTAGAATGAATACAAGGATTTTATTTAAAAAGAAAATAGTGATTTTCTTGTTTGATGACTCCTATTCTAGAAAAACAAAAACCAAAAAGATTACCAGCTCAGCGACTAACTGAATTTGACATTCAAATTTTAAAAACAGATGGATGAACACGATACGTAAATGAAATAAAGGTGAGAAAAAGTAAAATGTTCAGAGAAAAAATTGTAACTTCATAAAATATTATATTAAAAGGTATTTAGCATGAAATCAAATCAGAACTCCCGTATTTTATTGATATATAAGTTTTTTTTACTTTGACTATGAAAATCAATCACCTGCCACAAATTTCCACCGGTTTATTTAATATATTCCACATGGGACTTTATACTCTGAGAGTACCAATACTAGAAACCGGAAACCAGAAACCAGAAACAGTTTTAATCCATTTGAGCACTTTTCAGCCGATCTTAAGTCATATCACTATTTGTAATAACTCTTAACCACGTTCTTAGACATTTTTAAAGCCTTCCGCTCAACAACTGTTGAAATTAAATTACTCCGGCAGCAAAGAGGTCGCTTCGATGGCCTCTAACTGCAACTTGGATGGCTTTCGAGTGGCTTTGTGTGTCCAGAGCGCGGCGAATGGCCGTGTTTCACTACAACTCGATAAAAAGTTAGTTTTCTATCCATAAAACTTTTACTAGACTAGTTTCAAAAACTATTTTTATGTTCTTTTTCAAATATACTTAAACTGGAATTTACCGTCGTCTTCAAAAAAAATTAAAGCAATAACAACGTTGAAGTTACGAGCCTATTTAAATGCTTTCGAATTTATAAGAAAATATCTTCACCATGATAGTTAAATTTAATTAGTGTCAGATGTTAGTTTAATTTTTTTGTTTTAATGGTTTTCCTTTTTGTATTTAGTTTTATATGAAATGTAGTTAAATACTTACTGCCTACGAATGTCATTGTCGTTATATGCGACAAATAGAAAATAATTGATACCTCAATTTTATAATTATTGAGGTATTCATTATTTTCTATTTAATCTCGGATGCTAAATGTAAGATTGTGTATCTTGTTGGTGATCCAATAAAACGAAACAAAATAAATGCAAATAGGTAATTTGTAAAATAAAATGTAAGGGACCATCCTTAAATTACATCACACAAATTTTAAGGTTTTTTGACCCTCCCTCCTCCCCGTCTTTGTCTCAGGTGGTCACACTTATGAAAACCCCTTCCCACTGGTGTGACGTCACATGTTTTTCAATTTTATATTTAGAGGAAATTAAATTAAAACAGCATTTTTTTTTATTTACGTTAATAATAATTTATAGCAAAATTAACAAAAAGTAAAATATTTCAGATATTGGATAAAATAAAAGACGTAAACCTTATAAATATAAATCGAGTATAATAATATTTTTAAGTTTTTCGTTTAAATATAAATTTGGATTTTTATCATTTTAGATTTTAATATATGGCGTCACAAAGCTTTTGACCCCATACCTCTTGTCACACATTGCACTTTGTTGACCCTTAATTGTGACGTAATTTATAGATGACTCTAATATGTATATAATGATTTTTTTTCAATTTTTATCAATATATAATGATCTTTTTTAAACTTCCGCGCAATATGTATTAAAAAAAGCAACTTTACACTCATTTAAAAAAAAATCCCGTTGGAGTGCACATGATGAGTTTAATATTCTTTCGCCTTTTCAACTGCAAAACATCGATCGGTAGATACAAACATTTCTATTTTATATCATTTTCAAACAGCAAAGCAGCCACTAGAGAGTAGGTGGCCACCGCCGCCCGTGAACACTCACAACCCAGAAGTCACTATTGGTTTGCTGGTCTCTTATGCAATAATATAATATGGGTGGTGGAAGAATGGGCTAATGCAGGGAAAGTAAGTAACTGGAACTCTCGTTATCTGAACGAAATGCAACTGTGGAAGCTACTTCTTCACGTCTGTATTCTGTGAGAGTGTCGTACATGGGGGACACTGAATGTTTTGCGCAACTCATAAATAAAACAATTGTCCATCTAATATTTTATGTAAAGTAAAATATTTACTACTTTTCAAAGTATTTTCCATTACATTTTATAGACTTTTTCATTATTTCAAACCATTTTTGAAAACACAAGGACTATTGGGTCTGAGGGCATGTTTTGCACTTGCTAGTTGAAAACTATCACTGCCTCTTGTGGCCCCGTAAATGTCAAACCTCTCATCAAATCTTTGGGAAAATAAAGAAATTGCATGGTGCTAGATCTGGATTAAATGCGAGATGGGTCACGGCCTTACCTTTTCAAAAATTAAAAATGACGTCGTCTCATTCGCGGTGTGCGGCTAAGCATTGTCACCAATCCCCAAACGTCCTTTAATCTTCTCATAAGTAATATTTTGGTTTTTTCCAATTAATTGTCTGACAGTAGCCACATTTTCCTCAGTAATCGCAGTTGAGGGCCGATCTCCACGAATTTCATCATGGAGAGAAACACGGCCACGAAAAATTCTGCATAGAATCGCCTTACAGTGCTCAAATGAGATGCTTCCCTAACAAAAGCATTTTGAAGACAAGCAGCACAGTCTCGCGGAGACAGTGATCTTTAAAATTTTAAAAAATCATCACCCTCAGGCGATGACTTTTCATGATTTTAATCTATACGCGTTAAATCCATTTTTGCCACTGACGACGAACTTAAAACTTGTGTTAAAAACAATTCACACGCGGCTTGCAGCTAATAAATATTTTAACGGCCAGGAATGCAGAACCCTCAGTGTGCTGTATGAATCTCACCGGCTGAGCCGGCCCATTTCTGTGCTGCAGCGAAGTTGACCATTGCCCGGCTATGGACTTTCCACTAGGAACTATCCTTATTTCTCAAAACACCTCACATCTAAGAGCAGTGGGGTTACTAATGTTTCGAAATATGTATTTTTGAAGGCTAGACATAATTATACCCGTAAATTTTAGTACAGTAATTATTGACTTGCCTGGATGATTGATCTCGGTGATTTTATTCAGATGGATGCTTCTGCTTGTCGTCCTGAGTAGTGAGTACATCAGTCACATTTTGTTGTGCGCTTTCTATTCAGCAATGAGAATTAGTTTGATATTCTACCCGTATCTACTAGTCGAACAATCTTATTTAGCAGCACCGTTGTCTGACTGCGAAGTAAACGTAAAACCGTATACAGACCACAGATCGTTGTAGCAAACGACATGATGTAACTACGTAACTCTGTTCCGATCGATGCGCCCTAGCGTTTATCCGCAAAGCAGTTTCGCAGCCAAAAACCCGTTCCGAACGCGAACCGCCCGTCAAAGATTACCGCAAGGGTGAATCAATAGCGGGCAGGCATCACACGTCGGCTGCGAGGAGCCGTGCGAAGCCGGGAAGGAGTTAATAAGGGCGTCGGAGGAGCCGCAGCGGCTAATCTCATGTCCGGGCCCAGCCGCTCTGTTTAATGGTCACCCTAATCCCCTCCCGAGTGCAGATTAAGAGGGCCCCTACCCAATAAACACTCCTTCGAGAGTGAAATTTTCGGCTAGCATCGGTTGATTAAAAACAATTTCCCTTCCACTGCTTCCGACTTCAAAATTACGCATAGGCTTTTCTTATGAAGGCAAACGCCTGTACAAGTTATTGATACGAATCCAAATTATTATGTGTATAGAAACGTTCGTATAATACACACATGTTTATATTGTTGTAATCATACACATATCCGATTCAATTTTCTCAGATGTTTTCCATTTAATACAGAATAAAAGAGAAATACAAATAGAGGTAGACGAAAATGTAAACAAAGGAAGGACGAAGGGTAGTGAAATAAACCCTTAAGGCGAAAAACTATCAGTGGGAATGATGTAAATGTAAATAACGCTTATGAAAGACAATATAGTAAGTGAAAAATAACATTCTTGATTACCGGTTTAAGATTTCGCAATTAATTTTATTTTATTTTAATTGTTTTATAAACATCAATTTATTTCTATTAATTTACCAACACCCACAGTAAATCGAAAAGTATTGTGCAACGATATGTAATAAATTCGAAGCCAATAACAGTTCAAATAAAAATTTTGTTTCATATACCAAGATCATAAGCGACTCTTTTCGTAAATCCTATAAGTCGTTTTTGTCAAGAATTAAACATTGAAACTAGATACAACGAAATATACTCCACAGTGCATTTTAATGTCAAAAAATGCTTTGTGTGCATAAGTCGCTACACTATTACGCATTTTCGCAATCAAGTATTCCAGTGTACGTCGCAAACTTAACTTCACGAATAGAATTCTAGAAACATTAAAAAAAAGTACAAGCTCGGCGCAAGCTAACCGCACATCAACACTGCGCGCGGCCTGCAACGTCTAATTTTCAACTCTGTGTCGTGGGAATCCGCTGAAAAAAAAAAAACAAAACTGGAACCGAAATTTCATTACAAACGCTTTCTCCGCTCCCGAGGTAGGGCAATATTTTTTGCGGGTGGAAAATTAATGTCGAATTTAGTGATCCGTGCGAGCTCCGATAGGGGCCGCGCGTATGTTTGTGCCGGGGAGATTTATATCCTCGGCTCGGCGCCACCTTTGATCGCCCCATTCATTCGGATAAATATTAATTGAATGAAGCGGAGTGTCGGCTGCGGCGGCGACCGTACTTTTGCCGTACCGGCACGGTTCTGGGCTTCCCAAAAAAAAAAAGAATTGTAATAACAGCGTGCGTCTCATCCGTGTAAGCGTCCACTAGTTGGTGAAATTGAGTTTTTTCTGTGTTTGTGACGTGCCTCGTTTCTTAATTCTGGAGGGTATATTATTGTATTTTTTTTTGGCTTTGATTCAAGAGGATCACCTCCAATCACTATCAATAATGAGCTCTCATGAAACGGAAGGGAGGTGACTCAGTGGTTTAAAGTGTAAACCTTCGAACCGTAAGCTATCGACTTTGATTCTAAGCACGACCAAATTAACCGATGCGTTTTTGACTCGAGGTCAAATTAAAGCACTCGTTACGTAACTTGAGAAAGTTATCAGCACCAACGTGCTGACAACTTTCTATCAATATAACATAATAATATAACTTTGTTATCAATAAAAGAAAAGTTTTTAATAGCCCCGGACCTGCTACATCGAGGACCAAATTCCAAGCGCCTCAATCTAAAATAAAAGGATTTGGGAAAGTACATCCCATCGGTAGGTGATGATACAGCAACAGAAAATTTATAAAGAAATTAACAGGGTTGTTCTATTAAAAGCAAAAGATGATCAAAAATATATATTCATAGCACTAGAAAAGAATGTTTATCATAACAAGTTTCTTAGTTTTTTCATTTAAACCGCTGATTATTTCGGTTGAAATTGTTGAAGGTTTGAATAAATTAAAAATGAGCCGAGTTTATTATAAATGCCTAAAAGTTCGATTTGATAATAGAGATATTCATTATGTGCACATACATATGTAAATTTGATATGAATAATATATTCTTAAATTTTTATTTAAATGTGTTTATAATTTTTTTGAATAAATATGTACCTATTGCCATTGCCATTTCATATAATTCGGACAGACGGAAGAGGATGAAAATTAAATTAGGAGATTCCTTTATATCCATGCATTCATACAGGTTACGTGTCAAAGAGAGTCTTCTTTATCTCAGAATAAAGATGTAGCCGTGAGTTAGTAGGTAACGTGTGGACTTTACGCGGGCAAGGAACGACTGGTTCGCTAAGGATTTGATATCGTTGTCGTAAGCACACGTAGTGTATTGGGAGTCGGCGATGTTTAAAACGTGACCAAGATCGATGCTCATGAGCAGTAAATCGAAGAAATGATCCAGTGTACGGTTACGATTTGACAAGTTAAAATTTAGCGCCGGGCGCGCGCCGCCCGCCGAGTCAGCGCCCGGTGATTGCTAGATCCGTTCTGTGGACCGGAAACCGTCTAATTCCACGCTCGGCCGGTTTAATTTAGTCCCCGATACCTTCTCGTAAAAGGCGATACCGCCAGCCAAACAAAAATGCAGAGAAATTGAATAACACGTGGACGAGCCCGGATTAAAGCGGGAGCGGGAACCCTTTCCCGTTCTCGCTCTCGCGGGCACCTAATTAATTTACGGCCGATACTGAGCACGACGCGCGGTCCGCACGCGCTGCTAATTCATTTAGTCGGCCCACCCTCGTATAATTTGAACTTGTTATGGGAGTAATTGTAAATGTTAATGCACGGCTCTACTCGATGTAGACGGGAGGTCTACGGGAGGTGGTGTCCGCAGCTCTATAGGTGTGTGATGATGTGTGATTTTGGATTTGCTATGGGGTTCGTGGCTATATCCGGAAAGATTTTCTCTGCATCTAAGATAGTATATTATTTATAACTTACGACTGCTTTTTTTCGATATATTTGGGATATATTAAGGACGAATCCCTTTAAACTAAGCCATTTTTTTATTTAAAACAGTCGTACTATTGGCCCACTTTATAAACAAATAAATGAAATTGCAATGTCCATCTGTGATTTCGAAATAACTTCTTTTTCTTAAGCATGCACATATGGTATGGTTATTAACCATTAATGCCATTGATTCTTAATAACGTGCATAATTATTTCGTACGTTATAATAACCTAAAACACGAGTTTTTCGGTCTGTTTGTTATTTTGTCTATTTCTTTGCCCGTACTAGTCCCAAAAACGGCTGAACCATCCCATTTGATGGACTTTTATCGACAGGTATAAGACTAATTTGTTACTTTGTATCCGGAAAGTACTTATCGTTTCCACGTAATAATTTAAAAAACTGTTAAAACTAATAGCAACATTATTTTGCAAAATTTATAACCATAATACAGACAATCTATTTGAACGGTACTTTTGAATTTTATGCATGAACTTTATTTCAATAAAAATACAACATCATATGAGCAGCATGTTCCAACTTCTAAGTCTAGATGCTGCTGTCGCACTGTCTCCCTCGACCATGATTTCTATAGTGTCGATGCTAAATTAATATTTTATGCTCTAAGTAAAGGCTATCATTAAATTTTAGGTTCCATGTTCTCAATTCTGGCGTTACATATGAAGGGGTTTTTATCCGAATAAACTAAACTGAAAGGAGTTAATATCGTCTTTAATCTGTAACGCGAGCTGCAAAAAAGTGTACACTTTCCCGCCGATTGTCGGCTTCCAACTCCTCAATACCGATGTTATTGAATTAGCATTCTTTCTACTTAACCAGTCTCGTAGATCTTTAATGAAGAACATTCAGTCGACATAATGAATCATTCCAATCGAGGGTGTGAGCAGACCGTGAACGCGGAATTCAAATCGAAAAGAAGATCAGTATTAGGATCATTATTAGTATAGAGATCGCTCGATTTAAGATACAAAGGAATTAATTATTTATCTATCCTCTTTGATAACAGTGATAAAATTTATTTAATGCTGTTGCTCTATCAAATATCTAATCAGAAACAATTTTCATCAACCTTAATTCTCTTGTTGAATGTATTTGATCTACAAAGATCAAATACCAGAAAATATAATATAACAAGAAAATTATGGTCGTTAACGACTATGAAATTTTATGCTTAGGCATCTTTTAAAGCATTAAAAACCATGCCATTTCAGATCTTAGTTTTTGTTCACGAATTAGTGGTACGGCCTTAATAAAAGGCCACGCTTCGTAGTAAACGCTTGAGATATTGTGTTAGTATTTCCATTTGAATATTTAATATTATAGGAATTATAGAAATAAATACGGCAAATTTGATGAAATTAGTAACTCTCTGTTGAATTCGAGGTACTTATAAAATTATTGTTTGCATTCAAATAAATATTAATTACTGTAAATTTATAGAATTATTATTAAAAAAGAAACCATATAACTTAATAAATTATAATTTAACGACGATTTAAGTATAAATTGACGCTGGACTCCGCATGGAGGAAATCAAGTAATTACTCTATTTTCTTGATTTGTGTTTCTATGATACACCTTATTATGCCGAAGAATAAATAGGTTTGGCCTTAAACGTACATACGCCTACCGATTGTTATCTTAATTTAAATTAATTAGCCTTGAGTTGCGCCTAATAATGTACAACCAATTTATTTTGTGTTAGCCACCGCTCACAAAATTGGGGTATAGTTATTTAAAAAAATCCTTTATACTGTACCCTTTTGGATTGGGAGCTACACTAAAATGGGTTCAAAACTCAAAGTATACTAGCGAGCTTGATTAAATCAATAAATGAAACGAAATCAAATAAAAATGTGAGATATTAACCAGAGAGCATTCAATGTGGTGTGGTTCAGTGATATAACAATAACATTCCTAAAAATACCCTCTGCAACGCAAAATAATTTTTAATCCCCGTAACATGATATACAAAACATAAATTTAAATCGAAAATGGTAATGACAAATGGAAAATGACATTGACAGTCTAGCAATTTTAATGTTATAAATATTAAAGGGAACTTACTTCAGAAGTTATCGTGACAAGTTATATTGCAATCACTGTCATATTTAAATGAAACTTTTTTTTTTTTTGTACGCTTAGGTATAAAATATGATTGTGTACCAAGTTTTCTTTTATTTTATTCATTTAGCAGTAATTTATAAGACACACAGACATTTTTCACTTACATAAAATCTCAAAGCTATATTGCCCGATCTAACAATATTGACATTTCGTAGTAAAAATTGCGCATTCGAAAAGCTAATGTAGTTTCGGTCAGCCTTTCGCATTTGTGGGAGGCTACTCCGTATATATTTTTATTTCGTGTGAGTGTTCTTTATACTTAGTTACGATAAAAAAAATCTCTTTATAGAGAAAAATACTTTGACTTCTCTCATTTTAGGATTTAAAGCAGCTTTCGTTTTGCTCATAAATCACTTCCAAGAGCACTTACTTCTTATGAGCCAAGCCCTACCTTATTTTAATTAGCGTCGACTCTATTCGTCAATTTTACGAGACATATTTATACTCTGTAGTCGAGTAATTTTTTTGGGTTTTTCTCAAGTCGTTATTAATTAGAGACATGCTTAGATGGTCTTCCACTTTTTTTTCTGTTTTGGTGCTTAACCTACAAATTTTTTACTTATGTAATGCTGAAAGCTTAAAACTTTTTAAAACTCAACGTTCATATTGCAGTCTACTTACTCACTATCTGGCCATGCCGTTTCTGCCGTATCATCAAAGGGTCATCGTGACGTGGATAGGTTTTGTAACCATCGAAAACGCTTTGCATTCAATACTTACCGACGCATCCTTCATAGCTGGTCAGGTTTTTTTTTAATAATCGTTTTTATAGTGTTATAAGTTTTAAAGAGCTGACGTGGGCGCAGGTACTTTGTCATCTTTTCTTCTCAAAGGTATCGGCACTCCAAATGCGCAAAATGCTTGAACGCCCTCGCCACTTTGTCCATAACTTTATATGTCGAAACACATCGGCGTCGATTGTACCGTCCCTGGTAACATCTAACAACGTTGTTAAGGATCATGTTCCTTTAACTAAATTCGTAGTAGTTTTAAGGTGACAAATGGAAATAATTTGTTGTAGACATCTCGATTTTTTTCAGAGAATACAAAGTATCTGACAGTGGTCTTTGGTCATTCCGTTCGTTGTGTTATTAACTTTATCAGTTGCCGATACACTATTTATTCATTTTTTAACACAGAAAAAAATATGAAACATACCTGTTTTAAAACAAATATTTACGTTTTTTTATTATTATAATTGTTTATTTATTATTATAATTGTTTATTTATTATTATAATTGTTTATTTACTATTATAATTATTTATTTTTAAATAACAATACATATTGGCATTGCTGTTTTTCGATACTTAAAAGAATTAAACAACCAATAATGGTTTTTCAAACAGATGATTTCGTATATTTCTTACGTTTTATTTCCTCGAAGCTCGTCGAGCTTAAACTTTTATTCATATAATAATAATAATAAACGTTTCTTACACAAAAATTTCAGATATTGACGTTTCTAAAATAAGGTTATATACCTTGATTGCTTAAAATATATGGCAACTGTTACTAAACTACATACTTTAGCAAAATACCTGAGTTTCAGCATTCAGCGTTTCTCTCTTTGACACTTATGACAAATATTTGTTACTAATTTCTTAAATATAGCATTGCAATGACTATTTCTTAACAATGCAATACAATGACTATTTAATAGTGAATAGAAAAAATAAACCTAATATTAATTTACATAGGAATAAAATAAAGAAAAATAAACACTAGGGCCTAATTTCTTATATATAAATATAATTTGTAAAACTAAAAAAAGAAGTCTTTGTAGCGGAATAATAAGCTAACAAATACATAACTTCATTATTTATTGAAGTAAAAACTTTCATAAGCACATCAGAGGCGATTTTTTAATGTTTAAAATGTTATGAATTCCTGTCACTGACATGCTAATGTTAACACTGAATTAAGAGTATAAATAGCAACACATTTTTATATATGAAGATTACATTTTTAAATTTAATTCAACTGCAACAATATGAATGATCTTTTTATAATAAAAGGCTTAAATTTTTTAATTCAAACCATATTATTATGCACATTGACCGTTGTTTTTTATTTACTAGACATGCATGTATCATCAAGCCTTTCATTAATTTTTGATTAATAAATAAACCATACAAAAATGTAGACGATCGTTGCTCAGTGTCTATAGATATAAAAACCAGACTAATGTTAATGATTTTTAATTTAAACATTATGATATTTTATTTGTATTATAATTTATTTGAATATCTCAAAAAAAAACACTGTTTTATCATAGTTTTAAGTTCTCTCTTTTTTTATATATATGCCCAGCCCTTTTTTTAATATATGGAAATTATTTCACAAGAATAATTTACCAAATTTTTTGAAATGTTAAAATATGTTATATATGTTAGAATATGTTATATATATATATATATATATATATAGTAACAGTGCAATGATTTATCTCTCACGTTAATACTCTTCAAATTATAATTTATAATATTCAATTTAATTTTCTTAAATGGTACTTTACTACAATCTTCATATAAATGATTCAAAATATTCGGTACAAAAAACCAAAAATGTTTCAAAGCGAACAATACTTTGTTCTAGTAATAAAGATAAAACGTGGATTTTTTTTATAGCGATGCAGTACTTGTTCCTGTAAAGTAGCTCGCTAGTAACTCTGAAACATCATTAAGCAAGCCGAGACAAAATTGAATTGAGTAATCCATGTATATAGGTCTAAGCGGTGCTTTACCAGGGTAAGAGGTCCGTTTTTTATTAACTGCATCTGCGCGAACTAGCGCTTGCTTTAATATCAATTCAGTCAAGATATTTACTAGGTACTGTACAATTTCTATATTACTATATAGATTAACGTTGTGTCAACTTTTTATCACCGCACTGTTGAAATATGCTGTCCCACAAATTTTTATTTGAAATCGGGAAGCTCAGACCGCAATCCCATTGAGATCGCCGAGTGTGGTTGGGAGTTTGCTAACAAGAATCGTCACCAACGCATGGAAATTGCCCGAAACCAATGGATTAGCGTGGTTTTCCAGGAATGAACAGAACAGGGTGTTTTTAATAATGATAATATCAATTCAACACCTATTTCCCCGAATAATGGGTACAGACTATACAGACTTCCACATGGTACGATTTTTGCATATCGCTCTTGCCTCACTAATATTCATCAATATTTTCATGCAAGCTTGTCGAAGTGGGTGCTTAATATTTGGCCCTTTTTTTAATATGCCACCAATGTTTTTTTTTTAATTTGATGTAAGTAAAAAACTCATTTGTCCATTATTCTTTGCCTGACGCGGTCGAGAGTCTCACTCGGTATCTTCTAATTCAAAGGCAATTGCCTCTTGACCATTCGGCCACCGCCGATTGTATGCTTGTGTGTGCCACTACATTTTTACTTATATGGACGTAATTTAGTAACTTAATACTTTCTGACTCTTTCTCAACTCTCAAATTATTTAAAATTCAATTATTACAATAGATTTATCCTTACATTTAAAGCATGCTTAAACTTACTATTCGCAAAAGTTAACCACAAAGTGCCAAAAACGAGTATTTGAAAGATTAACTGGAAGTACATATAAGTATGCAATAAATAAAATTAAAGAGTGTATGATAAGAAAAATGAATTGATTCTCTGACACAAGATTCTGTAGTAATTTTCGGACAAACCGAAAGATTTTATGTAATGTTCTAGATAGATTTATGTTTCGTATTTCGTCATATATTTCTGCTTGAAATACTGCGCCGAATGTCATATAGTGGATCAAAATCGAACAATGCATTAGAAATATATGGTAGTGAAAAAACAGAAATAGCATTTTTTTAAATAAATTTAGGATTTTAAACTTGAAGAGCTCAAAACATATAACTATATTAATGAGCTCTAAGTGCTCGAAAAAGCACTATAATTTACTACTATTTATATTGTTGAACGTTTTGAAGTCAAAAAGGTTAAGAAATTTCAGGTGTTACATACAGGTTGGACCGTTTATTAGATTTTTTGATTGACACTCAAGGCTCTATTGAAGAATTAAAAATTATCAATGATTCATTAACAAGGTGGGAGTAAATACCTTTTCTAATTATTTTTTACAAAAAAGTGCGTATGTTTTCTTGTAGTCATCAATTTGTCGGCAACATGTTTAGACAAAACATTATTGCTTTCGTCCTGTCTTCTAATCTATAATGCAAATTTAATAAAACTGTACGTCTTCTTTCTTGCTTACTTTAAAATTGTAAGCAATTTAAAAAAACCTCAATTCAAAATTTGACTTGATAAAAAGGTTTACTATAAAAATATTGTTAAAAATGTGTTAATTCAACATTTTGGTCCATGCCGACCTAAGTCATAAATCAAAATATACCACCAAAATTAACCCAAAAATTAAATACTATCGTATGCCCTTCCGATTACAAAGTACACGAAAATCTCATAATGAAAGGCGTATACCTTACTGCGGCAACGAATCTACCCACGTGTAATATAAACACGAAAGTAAAAGAGTGTCAAAATGATGAATATATTCAAAATAAAGTAAGGGATGGTACGTGAGGAGTGTGCGGAAGACGTCGAGGGCTCGTGAGGCACCCGTTCCGGGAGTTTATTATTTTGGTTAAAAGACTGCATTCGGTTAAATATTATATCGCCTCATGTTTTGCATACATTTAATGGAATATTGTTTTGTTTCCCTTTCGGTTTTTCTTCAAGATCTCTATTGTTTAGTTTTACTCTTATGTTCTTTTTAAATTGAACATTAAGAAATTCGAAACGTAGGTGGTTTTTGGAGTTTCGTCACTCGTAATAGGATAATTGTATGTCATTTTATATAAAAGTTTTTTTAGACGTGTGACATACAAATAGGTTGTGCTTATGAAAAGAGGTTACAAAAATCACTCACTCAATTATTTCAATCAACTCTAAGACTTTCTAAAAACATAGCCTGTTCAATGATAGAAAGTAAATAGGACATTTTTATAGTACTCGGAGCAGCTGAAATATTTATTAATTATATAGGTAAATAGTTGCAATCTCAAAAAAATAGACAAGGTTATCGAGTCTAACAACAAATTATTGTTAGTAATACTATAATTGTTCGTAAATTGTGATGCAAAAAATTCAATTTTTTGACATGAATACTTACAATTTATTAATATGTTGATTATAATTATAATGCTTTCTATTCGCTCATTCCAATTTGTTTGAGAATCTATTTAAATGATAAATCCTTTTCTTTTAGCAGCTTTCGGGTTTTCAATATACATTTACAAAATTATAAACTTTTTGCTGACATATAAAATACCCACAACAACCATACTATTCAAATGCTCCTGAGCGGATAATCCCATCGCCTAGCCTAAATAGTTTACCACATTTACGAAATACATAGACGACTCGAATTTCGCCGTGAGACGTCATTAATGCAGACGCCGCGCGCGGCCGGACGTGACTGCCAAAATCATTTAGGCCCCCGTCAGCGCCGAACGCACGCCGCGAACACGCCGCCGGAAAGGGAGACCTTCCTCCTTTAGTATTTCATGAGCGGCTCTGTTTTTTTTTTTTATTTTAATTTATAATTCGCATCCATGTATTAATTTTATCCAACGGGTAGAAACTATTTGCAATTATGTGAAATCCATAATTTACTATCTCGCCTGACGGTATCGTATTTTTCTCTTTTCGTTCATCGATGTCGTATAAAAACGGGTATAAATTTATGCACACCGACTAGGGAATTGTATTGTAATTGCTTTAGCATATTTCTTTCAACTTAGCGGGGTTAAAGCTAAAAAAATCCCTACTTCTCCCTTTCCCCTTCTCCTGTCTTCGGAAGCATTCTCCTTAGTGCCTAACCGATTAATCGGATCTTTGGTGGCAATATATCGAAATTTTCAGTTTTGGGATCATATAGAAAGCAAAATAAAAAGGTAGTTTTATTACAAGTTATTATAGAAGGTATTCTAGAATACTTGGTGTGCTTAATAAAGCATTGCAGTACTTCTTAGCCGATACCATCGCTTTTATTTTGCAAGGCGCAGGTCCGACCATATGTTTACAAGTCTGGGCTGGAACACCTCACTATCAATACCTGCTTGTAGATAGCATCCGAAGACGAACATCTCGAAATATCTACGATCCTTTAAAAACCGGCCAAGTCGATCCTTTGGCTTTGCAAAGAGATACATGGGGAGTGCTCTGAAAGATGACAGGAAATACCGTCATTACTATTTTGATGGTTGATGCTCTACCAGCTTACGCTTCATGAGCTATGTTTTCTATCAACTACACCAAAGTAGGTTTCAAGAAAAGAGTCTATCCTTTTATAAAAGATTGGCAACGCACTGGTAACTCTCTTGAGTTTTTGAGCGACCATGAACGATGTTGATGACCAACTCTCCGTTGGCGTTCATGTTCATTTGCTCCTTTAAAATTCTGTAAAAATTAGTTAACATCAATGTTAAATATTATTGCAACTAAAATGACGAAACTCGACTAAGAGAATGTTTGATTATGCTCAATATAGGGTTCCTAAGCCGTTACTACAAAAAATGTACTGCAGATTAAAAAACTACGTTGTTACAATTTTTCCATGTTTTCCGCGCATGATAGGTATATGCACTTGAGACGCCTATAACTATAGAAGTAAGTAGTCTGTCGACCATTACTCTGAAACTAGTGTAAATTAAAATGCATCTGCAAAAGAGCATATCTTCATGGCACTTATGTGCTTTTATTGAGAAGCGCAATTTTTTGGCAGTAACTCAAAAACGGTACATTTGATGATCTTCAAAATAATTTTCGTTGAAAGTATTTGTTAAACGTTATCTTTGGAATTTTTTCATATTTTTGAAGGTACCGTTTGAAAAATAGAGGGAGAGGACATAATTTATATTACTTTCGGAGCGTTTATTTCCAAAACTATTTAATTAATCAAAAAAATTGGCTGGAAACCATATTTTTTTTTAAAGAACAGACGGAGTATGTGCCACGCGTTGATGTATGCCAAAAATTATTTTTTTCAACTTCCTTTGCATGTATGGAGTGCCCCCTAGAAATATTTATTTTTGTTATTTAACTACCTAACTAAGTAGCACCTTATACAAGACACCTATACTCCGAATGACATCAATATACATCTCGTAGCTTTTGAGTAAAATGCTTGTCACATACGGACGGACGGATGGATAAGACGAAACTATAAGGGTTCCGTTTTTGCCGTTTTTGCCGTTTTGGCTCGAAACCCTAAAAAGAGAATTTTTTTATTAAGAACAGCATAGTTCGTAAAACATACATATTTCACTAACCAACTACACACTAGTGATAGAGGATTTAAAAATAAACAAGGTAAACGAAATGACTATTATATTATCTAAGAGTTGGAAAATTGGGAATTAGACAGCAAACCTCAAGGGCCAGCGACTAATCGCTTTTTTGAGAAAAGAACGAACATTCAACTATTCTTAACTCACAAGAAATGGACAAATAGTATCTACGAGAGTTTAATGAAAAGCGAAAGATTTATTTAGATTGAACAACTAAGGGGCAAATATTCAATGATTACGAAATGATTAATAAGTAGAAACCAGTAGGAATCACTCAATTGCTAAAATTACATTGAACTTAATTATAAAACTAGAAATATCATGTTGCTGAGTTGCATTCTCTGGCCCATAACCACGGAGTCATAAGAAACCCAATAAATTTCATCTCGAACTTCAAAATTACTACAAGTACTTAAGCTTATGCTTACTCGTAACAAATACGAAACCATAGATAAACAAATAATAGGTTTGCAGAAAATGTTAATGCAGTTGTCCCTTAACATCTGACTCCAAAATATACATCAATTACTGAACAACGAAAAGTCAAAACAAATAAATTAGCTCATGCTGTCTTTTTAAAAGGACCTTTCTAATAAATTACAAACGGCTTGCAAGCGGATTGGGCCTTTTAATTTGTAAGACAACATTTATCTTCGAAACTAACAAGTTTAGATAACTAACTAGATCATAGACACAGACATCATCGATATTTTGGCATTCTTTAGATCTTCCATCAAAATCTGGGTCTTCAACATCATCCTGTTTTGTATGTACTCAATTGTAAATATTCACCGCCAGTTTCTAGAACGTAAGCTATATATTTCAGGTGGATACTGAAATTGAAAACTCATTTATGTGATAAATCGACCTGTTAGATGAAACGAAGTTGAGATATTCAATGATTATATTGAATTTTCAATTCGTACCTATGAATTTACTTATTAAATTTGTAATATATTAAAACTGAAATATATGTTTTTTCAATACAACTTTTAAAAAATAATCTAACCCGATGAGTTAGACGTTTGTAGTGACATTCGGCCTTGGAGTATTAAGATAACGTAAGAAAGAATCATTTAACAAAGTGACTCTCAATTAATTTTCGTTCGAATGGTCAAGCGTGTTTTCAAAAAAAAAAAACAAGAACACCGTAGTACACTACCCTACATTCAGCAAATTATGTATGTGCTCAAGGATATTTTAAAATTCATTGTAATTTTTTGATTCAAGTGTAAAATTGGAGTTTAGCAGACCACAAAAATCTATACATTAAAGTTTTAACAATGTCGTATTATTATGTTACTATATCAGTCCAAGGAGAGAATGAACACAAAAAACCGATCCCTTCGCAAAAAAAGTGTGATTACTAAAACCATTTTAAAACACTATCACAGCATTGAAAGATGTTTTAAGCACTTAAAATGGGGAAGATATTACACAAATATCAGTAACAAGCACCATTATTTCCTTCGATTTGCCGATGAGACAGTAATAATAGCCAAATCCTTGAATGAACTCGATGACGTGCACATGGACTATGTGACGTTTCTCAATTAGGAGGTCTAACAAGATGCAGGATAATAGTTAATATTCTCTGATACAAGTCGTTGATGAAAGCTTTTATTTGGGGCTAATTTTACATATAAGCATATTAAAATTTGCAGATAAGGACGTAGACAATGTTCGGTTTAGCTAGGAAGGTTTCGAAAAATTACGTTGCCTCTTCGAATACAAAATACCTTAAAGCCTAAAGACGAGAGAATTATGGGGCACTCATTAATATTCGAAGTATGTTAGAGAAAACACTTCAATTTCAATATTTATGATTAGAAAGGCAAATTCGAAATTCAAATCATTAATTCGGAAACTGCGTACACAGATTAC
The DNA here is from genome assembly GCA_005406025.1 of Eumeta japonica. NCBI lineage: Eukaryota > Metazoa > Arthropoda > Insecta > Lepidoptera > Psychidae > Eumeta > Eumeta japonica. The sequence goes on from BGZK01000231.1 coordinate 52,090, forward strand.
AGTTATGCCAAACGTCAATGTTGGTGATGAAGAGGTTGACAAGGATCGCTTTAAATATTCTTATGTAATGCAAATCGGTGGCATATTAAAGAAGAGCTAAGTTTAAAGTGACCGAATCCGAAAAACTTGCATCAAATGATTGACGGATTTCAGTGAAGCGAGAATACAAAAACCGTGCCATACGGAAGTCTGTGGTCTATGCGTATTCTTTTGGTAAATACTGGGGAAGTACTTACTGGTCATGAAGATTTTTATTGTAAATGTAAGCTATAGGTTTTATACGGTTAAATTGATTTGATTTTTATTACATGCAACACGAAAAATAAAATTTTTTCCTATACGTTTGAAGTCTTATACCTATCGTGTATGTTCTTTGGTACCCGATGTCAGTTTTCAGTATAAATATTGTAAATATAAATTCAAAATAACTTTATTTCATATGTTATATTACAGCATTTGAAATACGTAATAACATTCAAAGAATTTACATTTCTTTAAAATTATCGCTTATTTATCACTCAATCAGTTATCCCTTTAAAAGAACGAGTAAGAAACTTGAAAGTGGCTCTTTTCAAATCAAAATTATAAATAAATACAATCATATATACAAATATTAAAAAGAAACAAACGAGTTAGAAGTCGAGCTATTGTGTTAATTTTATCAACAACACACTGTAACTGATCAGCAAACATTAGTAACATTAATATGTGAAACAGTTTACCATTAAACACTTTTCCTGGTAGTGAAATACGCCGCGATACGCGATAAGGCTAATTTTGTGTGATTGTGGATTAACAAATTTATAATGAAGCCCTCTGCACGCAAAGCCGACTAAGTAGTTTTTAATTAAATTCTTTTTATTAATTCGGTTTCACCATTTTCATTGTGCTTACCCTCATCAAAACATTGAAACTCTTCAATTTTCCAAAGTACAAAGAAATTTATCAAAAAAAAAAAAAATACGGATTGCTTTCTTTACGCTATATTTACTTATTTTAAATTTACAAGATTATTTAATAAAATTATGATTGTCTAATAATGCTAAATTATTACAATAAAATTAACTTCATTTAACTTTGTCAGTCTAAAATAAAGTAAATGCATTTACTTTAAAAATAAATCAATATTTTATAGATTCACTTTAAAATTGTATAGTGATTGAAGGATATTAAAACTCATATAAGACCTAGCTCAAAAGTTTGAGTCCTCTGTAATTCGTTTAGTGCCTATCTCACTACATTGTAGACTTTGTGGTAACAAGGGGCGAACCCATCAAAATTATCTAGAGATCTGTCGAGTGCACTAATGAGACTGTGAGGGCTTTACGTTTATATAGCAAAGCAAAATATGCATAACCACTGCCAAAATCTCTGAGGTGTTAGTTGAGAGTGGTTATTTGTTTTTTTTTTTAGGTCTTGATATCTCACATATATAGAATTCCACTTAGAACCGATTGTACATTTTACAACATTGTATTGATTTGGTATTGATATGAACGATATATGAGCACATGCGCATTCGTAGAGTGCCTTTATATGGTATATCGTATAATAAGACACATTCATACTTTTGCATTGTCTTTATGTATACATGACTAGTATTTCGCTAATATATATAATGAAAATAAATGTCAGCAAAACTAAGGTGATGTTTGAAAGAGGTAAAAGTACGACTGAATGCGATAGGAAGTGAGAGTAGGACAATGAAAGGGTTTGCATACAGGTGACGGTATACATCATATGTGAATACACTATCGAAAGGAGAACGAATGCGGGAAATAAAGAAAACGGGTCCTTTGCTATTATATATACTGAAAGCGACTCACGACAAGCGCATTTGGCTATCTATAATGGGGTCCTAATCCTAACCCTACGCTTATGTATGACAGTTAAAGCTGGGTATGATAGAAGGTAAATGAAAGCACCATGAATGCGGTGGAGATACAATCTCTGCGTAGTGTGCATGTAGTGTATCAGGGAGATGGATGTAGAAGTAGTGACATCAAAGAGCGGTGTGGTTGGAAAGGTGTAATGATTAGGATAGAAAGAGGTATGTTGCGGTGTCTTAGCCATCTGGAAAGGATGAATAAAAGTAGATTGACAAAAAAAATCTGTAAAGCGTGTGTATGTAATGGAAAAGTCGGCAAGGGTCGACCTAGAAAACTATATGCAAACCATATTGGTGGCATATTAAAAAAGGGCCAAATTTTAAGCATCCGAAACCGAAGTGCTTGTATGAAAAGATTTATGGATGTCAGTGAAGCAAGAGAGATATACGAGTACAAAGATCGTACTATATGAAGATCTATAGTCTTTGCCTATGTTTATGGGAAACAGGCGTGAGTTTATATAAGGTATATACAATGTAATTTTTATTATACTGTATTTTTTATTACACTTTACTGTGCCTAACTAGGGAACATAATTTTTAAACCATTTTATGAAATATTAAAAGTTTACAATAGAACTATACATAAGTTATAAATGACATCGGTTCGTCCCATTTTGTGTAAAGACCTGTCGCCCACCACACGCGCTAACGGCGCCCGTCTCCGCGAGCCGCCTTAATTAGCTAGGAAATAGTTTTGATTATCCGCTATACCAATTACAACATTTTAAAATACTTATTTTGATTGTTGAAACACCTACCTAGTTCTGTAAGTTAATAAATAATATTCCATAAATCAAAATTTACCATTTGGTAATCTAATATTCAATAAAAAATAAATATTTCACTGCTTACCTAAGTACTTAAAAATACTGCAGTTTACTTTCAAAATGTCTTCCACCTTGTCGAATGCACAAACGATTAGGAAAATTTACTTTTTATTCACCTAAGTTTGACTACCACCAAAAACTGTAGCAGCTTGTTAGTTACTAGCTTCGGGATTTTCCTCAAATTATCTCAAAATACTTTCTTGTACTTCAGCGTTAATAATAGTTGACGCTACGATCTACGGAAGTCTGAGGTCTAAATTGTACAAAATCGCGAAGAAGCTAAGTCGCACTTAACATAATGCTCCAACTTACTATGAACCGTTCACGCTAGACACACACGTTCTAAAACGTTTTCATTACACATTGTAAGAGTTTGCACCATTTCCGTATATTCCATGTTTGTATATCGGTACACCATTATTAAAGTGCACGATGTAGGTATCAGAGAATGAACCTACAAGGCAAGTCAACGTAAATCTGCACACTAAGGTCACGGCCGCAGCCGGCCGCGATGTTCGAGCGCGGTTGCAACTCGAGTGGTTTTTTAAGATTTAGCGATTTCTTGTTCGAGCGCGAGTGAACAGGATTAGTTGCAGCGAGGGATTGGCGCACTTCAATGTAGCCACCGCCGCTGTCTGCTTGTATTTACATTATATGATCAAATTTCCCAAATTTTATAAGTCAAAATTAGTGTTGCTGATATGGAATAAAGTACTTACTTAGTATCTTGTATAATTAAAATTGCGTTGTACATATACAGATAACATTAAAAAATCCATTTTACTAAAAAGTACAAAAGCACAGCTTATTAAAACGACACTGCAATTTCGAGTTACATGTCACAAAATTACTGAAATAGCAAATTGTACTGTGGCAACTGTGGTTTTTATGCAGAGCGATCGTCTGCGCGCACAGGTCTCTCTAGCTACCTAACTATCACCTCCAGTTATCTATACTCACGTAGTTCCGCTCCAGTCATTAGTGATATACGAACGGAACGTGCCGAAAATGTGCTCCAGATAAACTAAGGCGTATTGCACTCTCGCGAGCGAAGCGACAGGCGGAGCGGATTGACATCTCCAAGTTTTGGCAGTACAATGCCATCTTAATTCGTTACTGGACAACAACCAAATCGATACTAAAAGTATTACGACTATCGCTATGTTTGACTACCGTGTATGACATAGTTATTTAAACCATGCAGCAGTCTGCAGTGTAGTCACTGCCCGGTCTGTAAATTCTTTAATGCTTTGAGACTTTTATGATCCATTTAACATTACAATCACTTTACTTATACATTATATCAACTGTTTTTGAATATTTGATTTTAACATAATCACACCGTAAATATATTATGAATATTTTTGACCAAACGCTGTTTGTCAATGCTTGAATCGCATTAGAAATGAGGAAATTCCATTATGAAATTATAAAGATTTCTTTTTGACAGAAATAATTTCACCAATATGCTTACTCAATACACATACAATATAACTCAACAGCGTAACTGATGAGAGAATTCAGAGCTGCGACTGTTAAACCCAGCTGGTCAACGTAGAGATTTGAATGTGTTTTGTGATAATCAATGACATATCTCGAATGATTTCTTATGTCTTATACTCCAATGACTATTTTCTATTGCATTTTTTTTTGTTCGATATTGCTGAATTGTTTTCTTGTTATTGCTAGTATACTTTGAAAGTAGTCTATAATGTTTAATCTACTAGTAAAGAGTTAATATTTTGTCTTCAAATCCCGTTTTCTTACATCAGAAAGTTAAATTATTGCTGTCCCCTCTTCGGTCTCGCTTTTGACCTCGCTCGCTATCCTCTCTCTTACAATTTCTTTTATGAATTAAAGTTCATTCAAATAATTAACGGATAAAATTTTTATTAGCAAATTAAAGAGACTGTTACATGCAAAATAAGGGTTCGGTTTAAATTACATGTTAATGAAACTAAGATGGCCACTTTCGGTTGGGATAATAAATAGCTAACGTATATTGTAAGTTTAAAGGATCAAAGGAAGGGTGATGATAGTTTTGATGAAATTAGTGTTGTAGCGTTAACGTACAAAGACCCAAACAGTATGCAGACGAAAATTCTAAAAACAATTATTATTTCAATTTTTCAACAAACTTCCAAAGCTACTTAAAATTCCAAGATCAACCAGAAAATAATAAATATTTCATCTAACATCGTTGTGGGTGCAAAATTATGACCGTGTCTTGTTACCCGTTATTCTCCATGTGTGTATATATATATATATATATATATATATATATATATATATATATATATATATATATATATATATATATATATATATATATATATATATATAAGTATAATGAAATTGAGTATCTGTATATTTTTCTCCATAGCGCAATCTTTTTATAATTTTTTCAATACATTTTATAGCAAACGAGCATACGAACTAACAGAGAGTGAATGGTCATCGCCGCCCGTAGACATCCGTAACACCAAGGAAGCCACGTCACCAGTACACTATCGGACTTTTAGAAATGAAAATTCTCTTTTTTTGAAGACTTTCTTATTGCGGTTGGTCTACGGAATAGGATACTTTGTTATTTAAAAGGAGTTCCATGAATACCAGGAAAATACTAAAAGCTGTCAAGGGAGAGCCAACGTCGGTATCGGAAGTAGCATCGGAATATAGAACAGTAAATACTTAACAGGATAAACGAAATATAATCACATTAGAGTCGCGAGCGCTGTCATACACATAAGCGCACGGCTTATCGCCCGGTCGTCGCTTACCGGCGCCGACGCGCGGCCCGGAGGTGGTCGGAGTGCCGATGGCGAGATAGGCCGCCCCCCTCCCGCAATTAGGATAGTTTGCGAATGCGCCAGAATTGCCAAATGATCTGTAACCGCGATCGCGCCGATACCTCGCCGACGCGGCGTCGGGCATTACGCAGGTGATAATGTGCGGACGAATCCGCTGGAGAAATTTTAATGGCGGCTTTACCGCGCGCGGGCGCTGCGAAAGCTTCTAACGCCGATCAGCATTTTTGAAGGTTCGCTAATATGGTGGAAATAATAGTTTTCGGCATGGATATCGCTAACCGACAAACTAGTGTGTATTTCAAAGAGGCTCTCTCTTTTCAATCCAACATCTACAGTTCGACGAGAGCTATGCTATTATTTTACTTTTTAGGTTTTAATTCAATTTCGGTTTTTAAGTTGCCCTCTCAATACTTTGCCTTATAAGCCAAACGTAAAAAGAAAAATATTTTTTTTATTATTTTTCCAAAATATAAAATTTATATATAAACAACATTTTACTATCTGGTTGCATAATTTATCAATATGTGTAAATATAGCGCATAATTTCTAAAAAGAAGTAATTCCAAAACAAGTTCCCTTCTTAGCTATTTATAAAATTTACTTTTAATAGATCGTATTGTTGCTTTGGACGTATCGATCACTCTATGATATCATTTAGTATTGACTACAAACTTCTTCTACCTCCACACGTGCCCCACGGGCGCGTAATACGTCTGTACCGCCCAATACTATTGCATTGGCGCCGTTGTTAACTTTGCTTAGAAGCCTGCGCCGGTGTGTTACACGTTTTCGGGCTTGATCTTTTACATTCACGATGAATTATTCAGGTACCGGCGGCGGAGCCTGCGCGGCGCGCGCGCCGCACTCTCCGGGGCCCTTTATTAATCACTACGCATAATTAAATGGCTCCGACCGCGCAGACATCAAGGCGGGGATGACTAATGAGCCGGTATTATTACCCGCTCGTCACTACCCTTCCATAGAAAGCGTTTCTAACAATACAACTACCGTCTTGTAAATTGATAGTTGTACGGACAACCCTAAAAATCATAATTGAGTAACCCTTAATTGACGGAATATAACTGGATTTATAGTAGCTAGAATCTTTCAAAGCTTATTTTCCTTTAAATATGTATCAACTGATTTTCCTTTGTAATAATATTAGACGCACAAAATGACATTGATACTCAATAAATTAATTTATCCTATGCTACTAACGTGGAAGTATATCTAGATTCTTAAGCAAATTCCATTCGACTATTGGATACGTGTTTTTTGGTTTTTGCTATCCTTCTATCATGTAATTTATTTATTTTCCAATGATAATCGTAGAAGCAGAAATAAAAAATAAATAAACGATTCATGAAAGTTTTTAATTACTTGAAACTTTGCCTGAGTTTATGAACAAACCTTTAACATTACCCAACGATTTGCTGCTCTTCGTTTTAAATATTAATTTTTAGTTAAACCAAATTTATCACAAGTTAAGCATAGTATGTCCCAAAAAAATGCTAAACTTGACAACCGCAAGGAACTATGTCCGGACATAAGTCGTAAGACTAAAATGTGGTCAAGTCCAGCTGATGAGCCTAGTCTAACTAACGTATGGGCATCTCATAACGTAAAACGTTTGAGGTAGTACATTACTCTCAACTTGCTAAAAACAAGTGTTGTCTTGCACTTTGATTGCCTCTTGTATATGCATATCGCACTTATACTTTAATATGATTATGCTGATATGTTGAAAAGCTGTCCTTTTGACACAATTATAAAAACAAATCAACATTTATTGCGTACATAAATAAAGAACTGATTAAAAAAATCTATGAAGGTCCGTGTTTCTGTACGTATGAATATCGTGTATGGTCACTAAAACGTCCGAAATATTTCACATATCGGGGATACTTTTTTATTCACTTTAGACTTGCTTCCCCTGATTTCACATTGAAAATGGCTGTTTAATTAAATGCCGTTGAATTGTTATTAATAAAAAATTAAAATCGACTCGTATATTGTATGTTTATATTTATGAATAAATTAAGTTTAGCTTTTGGCCGCGGACAGATGCTATTTGTCAGCTGATTTACAATTAAAGATTACTCTAAATGAAAATTTATAGCAATCTTTAGTTATAAATCATGCTGATTGTTCATGTTGCTTTAAATATAAATGTTCATGTTCAGTTACTATAAATGACGCGCTCGTGTCGTATCTCTCTCGTTCAAATCGAAAATGCCGCAAAATTAACTAAAATTAAAACAAAATTTGCTTCTTTTTTGTTCGTACCATTTCTCTCTTTCTGAATTAGCGTTATTTATGTATTATTATTTTTTGAATGTGTTTGGTTTATCTTTTTAATTAAAATATTGATATCTTACTCAATTTTAGCTGTTTTGTTACTCAAATGACTGCATCGTCTTTCAAAGCACACCGTAAACTGACACTCTTAAAAGACCGCAATCTGTTAAATAAGAGAATACAATTGGATCATGTCTGAATAATGAGCCACATTCGTCTGTTCCTAAATCCTCTCTTGCGCACTAGCTCCGGAACGCTTCAAGTACACCGACAACTGCTCTCGTGTACTGTTTAGATTTATGATGCAGCCTGTCTTGAACGCTCGCTTGCGTATTCGGTTAGGGGCATTTTATTTCTTACGAAGAGGTTTAACGGAGATATCGCTAAAGGAAAATCTTCAAATAATAAATTCAAATAGAAAATCATTATCAAATGAAATGTACATAACGGAGAAGCAAGGAAATGTTATATATTCTCCACGCCCTAATAATTACATATTTGTCGGCAATTAGTGATTTTTAATTTTTGTTTAATTTGATTTCTGTTTTTTGAAGTTCTATTTCAAAAAAAAAAGGAATTCGAAAGTATTTAGTCTTCTCTTTTACCTACGTTTAGTCTACTAAACGTTTTTGCTTCTTATTTTTATAAAAAAGGAACTGCCTTATTTAAAATCACTTTCGTATGTTTATTATTTCAAATAAAACAACTTGTTCTTCATTTCCGTACTGCTAACGCAATAATGGGGCATATGCATTTATTTATTAATATAATATTTTTTTCAATATTAATCACATATATTTTAAAACATGTATTTATAAAACAAATGGTTTGGCTAGAGAAAAAATTGTTTTTAATATGGTCGTAAGGAATTTTAACAATTTTATTAAAGCGGCAGGCAGGATTCCCGCCATTGTTTACTTAACCTTTGACATAACACGGCCGCGGCACAGTGTGGGATGCATCAAATAAAATATTTTAGCTTTCTGCTATGAAAATTGAAATTTTTTCATAAAATTGAAAAGTTTTCAACTCGATTATCTAAAGTCGAATTTTCACCTGATGTTGACGTTTTACGGTCCTAGGAATTTATTTCAATCATTTTACGAGGGACATCTGTATGTGTGCATGTGTTTGTTTGTATGCAAACCTTTCATAACTCTTGAACGGTATAACCGATCATAACATAGTTTGCGACATTCGAAAGGGGTCCACTCAACTTAACTTTATGAAATATTGAACCCTTGGGTAGATTTTGAGAAATGCCAAAAATATTTTTTTTACAAATATTATTTTCTGCAATAATTTTAGACTATCCTACCAATCGATCCTACAATCGAATCAGTTTTTTTTCCCCAAGCAGTTGCATCAACCGCCGTAAAATGCATAAAAAATCGGTTGATTTGTTGAAGAGTTATGGTTGGAGAAACATTTTTCAAAAAGTATTTTTTACGATAGTTCGTAAATTGCTCTACCGATGTATTCCAAAACCTATCCAGTTGTTTTCTTAAAAAAAATAACGTTCATTAGATCATTGCTAAATTCATCAAAATCGGGTTGGAATAAATTCTTCAAAAAGTGTTATTTTTTAAATATTTTTAAACTACTTTACGGATAAATTCTAAAATCTAACGAGCTCATCTTTTTAGTAAATGACTTCGATTGGCATAAACTGCAACAGAATCGGCTTACTCATTCGAGAGGTAGTGTTAACAAAATATTGTAAAAAAAAGGATTTTTTCAAAATAATATGTTAAATTCCTGCTTAGGAAACGGCGTCAAATTCCGTAAAGCAGATTAAAATTGAATTAAGTGTTCATAAGATATAGTAGTTAATATGTAAAAAATAGCGTATCTTAACTTCCAGCTATATTTTTTTTTAAATCACTAAGACATTAATTTCAATCCGAATTTCGAAAATAGAGTTTTCATCATATTCGACGTTTTAGGTTCCTAGAAATTTATTTTAACCATTCTCCGAATAATAACTGTATATATCTCTTTGTGTGCGTATGTGCGTGCATGCATGCATGCGTGCGTGCTTGCGTGTGTGCGTACGTGTGTTTGTGTGTTGAAAAGATTGTCAAAAATTGTATTTTAGAATATTTTTTAAAACACGTTATCAATTAATTCCAAAATCGAACTACCTCTTCTGCTTAAAAAACAACGTTAATTGCTTCAAACTACATCAAAATCGATGTGTCCGTTCGAGAGTTTTTTTATGTTATCAAAGATATTTTAGATGAAAAATTATAAAGAAAGGTTTTTTAAATACATATATATATATATATATATATATATATATATATATATATATATTTTTTTTTTTAATTGTAAGGGCTCAAAACATATTATAACTGTATTTTTAGGCTTGGAAAGCTTGAAAAAATGATAAAATTGATCTTATGAGAATGGTGTGACCAATAATTTACTGCTGTTTTATTTTTAACACTTTGAGCTCTAAATTAGTAAGAAGCTTCAAGGATGAAACTCCAATCTTGAAGAGTCAACCGTGTTTCAAATTTTTGAGCTCAAAAACTCATAGACAATATTGACAATTCAAGGAACGACTGAACACTTTGATAAATATTAACATGGGAAGTTTCAGAGATGACTCACAGGTCAACCGTTTTTCAGTTTCAGTTTTATTTCCATATAAGGAAAATAAAAACTATCAAGTTTTAGTAAATACTATTTTGTATCGTTATACAAAATGTCAATATAAATGCACCCTACTATAGAGACCTGTCGGATTTATCACTCGACGTGCAGCTTACAATCACGTCAATAGTCATTTATTAAATGAGAAAGAGTTTTAATTTGGTAAAAACTTAATAATTTTGCAAGCAAACTCCATAACATGCCTTACACCCTACAATTAAATAAAACAAAGGTAGCTAATCATCGTACATCGTCGACCCAAAATCTCGACCTTCGAGTTACGTCGGGTACCATCGCGATGTAAACGTCATTTTTTTCTCTTTCTCGCGCCCGACAGATTTATCGTTCTCTCCTCTATACAGGTACACTAGTACATTTTGCGGCGCATATTGTTTGTTACGGGCTAGTGGCGGCCGGCGCAGCTAAATTATTATGAATAGCGGCTTTTTAATGTAATTGAAAAAAAAAAGTACTGTAATTATTTATTATATGATAACGTATTTTATAAGGTAAATAACATTCATTTTGTTTGCATATGTTTTATCAAAACTACTACTTAGAATTACTATCAAAATTTAAACTATGTTTATTTCGTATTGAAATGTAACATTTGAAATACGTCATAACATGTTTTTTCCAGAATAAACTAGAAAGCAATTTTCCTTCAAGAAGAACTAGCTAAAAACTGTTTTCATTTTTTTTATAAATATCGCAATAGAAACTAAGTACTCGCTCATGTAATTGGGTAATAATCACGTAAAAGGCAATCCCAGATTCTTTTAAGTCCTTTCTTGTTCTGGAATCGCAATCTTTTAAAATGCAAAAAAGCGTGCACACAGCAGACAGTTGCCAAATTGCATAATGCACGGCTGCGTCTTAAAATTCAACTGGGTTTTAAGGCCAAGTGCAATGCCAAACGCAACGCGTCACGCCCCACACTGTTTTGTGAGAAGGAGAATCGACTTAAAGCGGCAGAGCAAGGAAGATGGATTGTCATTTAGTTACGCAGAACTTTTTGTCGGAAGCGACATTTTAGTTTTTTATTTATAATGAGAAAACTATTTATTATAAACAAAAATGCTTAATGCCAACCCTGTATAATTATATTTTACTAATAATGTTTAAATTTTGTTTTTTTATCGTTTGTCCTGTTAGAAATTTATTGGTATTAGTGTTTTAAGTGAACGTACTTTGGTATTTTTTATCATAAAGAACGTGCTGTGTATTTAAGCTTTCCCTACGGTAGAACTCAGAACATATTTTGTATACTTAGAATTTTTTTTTTTGAGTTTGCTAGGTATAACAGTTTTCTAGAAATATTCGTTTAAAGGTACCCATAATCAAAGCATACTTGGACACGCGCGGTTTTGCTGTAGATATCTTTATTTGTTTTACTCGATCGTAGCTCGCACCACAAAAATCAAAGTGAAATTTGGCATCACAAATAATCCATCATAGATAATTTAATATTTCAAATTATTCGTGTCTATTAGCACTCTTAAATAGCTAAATAAGAAACATAATTTCATCCAAATCGAAAAATAGTGTAGATACCAAATAAATATTTCAGAATTGCATTCATCATAAGCATAGGATCTAACCTTGGTATTGTGATAGGGTGTAGGATAAAGCTACAGCTTGGTTTTCGTGTACTATTTCGAAATAAAACAAGAACCGAAAGCACATCAAACATGGAGTATGTTTTTCAGCTGATCATAACTTTTACATTGTTATAGATCAAACTTATAAGTATCACGCCTTCTTACTGCTTAAAATGAATATACCCACGCCTTCCCTCGGCCCAGGGCCCACCAAGTAGCAGCAACTGGGTTCACCAAACAATTGTAAAATAAAATAAGGGTAATAAAGTCCAAAAATACATTTTCATATGTTTCATTATAAAAATATTGCTCTTACACACTTGTTATAAGAAGAGTGAATGTGACGGATGAACTTGCATGTTTTTGACAAGATTTCCAATTCTGGGTTCAATAGGAGAAAGTGTACAACGTAGATCACTTGCAATATCTAGTTTGTTTCTACACTTTTTTTTTATAGCTACAACTGCTGAAAACGCTTTTTTGCATAAATAAGTGCTTGAAAAAGGTAAAACAATTTTAGAGCTTGTTTTGCTGTGCTGTGATGAACTTTAGATATTTACTCCAAAATTGTGCCTTATTCGTCTTCTCAAAATCATATTGAGCAGCAGAATCATTTTTGATTTCCAAAACTTGCTCTCGTAATGCATCTGGCAGCATGTCTTTATCAATATGAAAAGAATCGGTCACTAATCGATAAATAATATTATTGCACGAGGCAGGAAAGTAACGCTTGAATTCGTCCATGAGGTGCTGCAAATGGTTTCATATTTTATTATTGGTATCAATGCCAACCAAATCTCCAAGCACGCTTCTTCCGTGATCGCAATTAGTTTAGAAAAGCAGGAATAGTAAGACGCCAAAATTTTGCGTTTCCACAGCCGCAACTTCTCAGTGTGTATCCGATAGCATCCCGACGTTTGACGAGTGTCTTTCCCATAGTATGGCTTTTTTGGCCTTTGCAATGAGTAGCGACAGTTCATATGAAGCTTCTAGCACTTTCTCAGGTGACTGAGCAAATGATTCAGTACTACCTAATTTCATGCACTTTAAACTTGCAGATTTTGAAGCAAAAAAACTCCTTCGGCTTATTTATTAAAGCTCTGTGTTTTGCTGACAAACGTCATTACAGACGCGAAGGTCTCGTGGCATCGTTGCTCAATACTTCATAACGAATAATAATAGAATGCGGCTGGTCGATACCACTTTTATTCATAGAAACAAAACCGTATTTAATATAATCATCATTATATCTGCATTCTTCTCCGAACTCATGGCGAAACAAAAGAAATAACCGGTCAGTGTCACTCCTCCAACACACAATAGCAGGTCGCTTATTTATTTTTGCAACGCGTTGCAACGCATACGCGTTGTGACAAAGCGCTTGCGGCGGGGGAGAGACGTACGTGTGATAGGTATGCGCGGGCGACCGGAGTAATAACCACCGCCCGCACCCGCACCTCTCTCCCCGTACATGTCTTCGCATAGTGAGGCGCGCCCCCCACTTTGAAAATCATTGCTATAGATTCTAACCAGAACCAAATTAGAACACACGAGTTTCCCGATATCATTCGGTAGGCCATCGTCATCGTTGCTGTCATTCAGGCGTGTGTTCCACATCTGTATTTGCATCTTTGTAACTTTACACGTGTGACATTTACATGTTGACTATACATTACCTTTCAGCAGTGTCCCCAGTATTGTGCAAAACTCGGCTACTCTACCTAGTAGTAGGCAAGAGATAAAAACATAAATTAGTCGTATTTAGATTTCATATGATATATTATATAAAACAAAAAAGAGATGTTTTACATAATATATCATATGAAACTGTTATCGTTACACACATTTTGTCCGTAGAATAATTAGATATAGTTCAAAATAACCCGATCTGCACTGAATTAGTGTTGGCCTTAACTTGAAAGCGCCTCGACTTGAAATTAAAATAATTTTAAAGGGTGTGTTTGGCAGAAGACTATAGGACCTGTCCTAAAATTTATCGAAACAAGTCATTCACTGAGCATTTATTTAAATAGTATAAATCAACTAATATATGGCACCCTCAGATAGATGGGCAAATATTATTTCATTAAACAATTGTATTAGACTTAAGAATAAAAACGTAAAATAATATATTTTATAATTACAAATATTTCTGATTAATAATAAGGTTTGGAAGTCTTAATAAAATTTAGAAATGCTTGAAATAATAAAAGTGAACAATGGTAGAGAGTTTCATGCTAACTAGCTTTACAAAGACCTTATACATCCATTTTATCCCTTTTAAAGTTGGTTTTTAAAAACATTTAAACGTAATTTCTTTATATAAAAAAGAGCTCAAATACAAATCTCGAGGCTCTAACTTTAAAATTAATGATACTTTTATATAAACTTCATACAAGTTATTTATGTCGTTGTAAATATATAAAAATTGAGCGTCAGCCTAAGCATGTAATTTTATTTCAAATTTAATTAAATAGAAAAAAGGAAAATTTTAAGTGTTATTGAAGTAACGTCTTAAGATTTAGGTTTAATAATTTGGCTAAATGACTAACAAAATGATTTTAGTTTTTCAGCAACATATAGGGTTGAGGAATAAGTTTTTTCGTATTTTATATACAAATTCAAGACAACTAGACAATTTTTCATCATATTTTATTTACATTTAATTATAATATATATGCCACTTTGTTCAACAACTTGTTACTATTTAGCAGGTAGTGACATAATCCCGTTGCCATAGAAATTTTGAGACTTCTGATCAAAAAACTGCAACAAGTAGTTTTCACAGTCCTCTCTTAATGTTGACCTAACACTACCTAAAGAATTCTAAAGAGATCAAACAGGTAAACATTTGCAAGGTCAGGGCTATATGGTAGATGCATTAACACTTCCCAACCAAACTCTCGCAATATTTTCTGAGTGGGTAAAGATGTGTGTGGTCTGGCGTTATCACGGCGAGAAACCATACCCTTTTGGTTCGTCAATTCCGGCCGTTTTTTCTGTACTTCTTGCTCGAGTCTCATCAGCTGGTGGCATTAGAGATCCGAATTGATAGTTTTATCCGGCGGTAAAAGCTTATATTGAATAATTTCCTTCAAATCTCACCATATATACTATCAACTTATTGCGAATTGATCCGGGTTTCGCTGTAGTTTGTGGAGCTTGCTTGCTTTTTGACCGTATTTTTTTTCGCATGTTCTTGTCGTATGTAATTTATTTTTTATCAAGAGTGATCTACTTTTACCAAAACGGTTCGGTTTTAATAGAGAATCGTAAATTAGGGTATTTCATTAAATTTCTTTCAGTGAGCTCGTGTGGGTCTCAAGTATCGAGCTTTTTCGTATTTTCCGTTCTTTTTTTTTAATGAAACAAAACTAATTTGTGGTCTTCAGCTATGTCGTAAGAATTAATATGCCGATCTTGCGCTTCTATTTCCAAAAAGGCATCGACTTTATTCGTAACAAATCTACTAGAGCAAGGTTTATCTTTGACATCAAAATTACCGGACTGAAAGCGCTTAAATCAAATTTATGCTATTCTCACAGACACTGCATTAGATCTATAAACATCACAATTTTATTTGCAGCTTGTGTTGCATTTATTCCTTTTTTTCAAACAAAAACTCAAAATGTATCGAATTTCTGATTTAGATTTATACGTTTTAAGAAGAACAGTAGAAAAATGGCGGATCACTGTTTATACTTTTCACTTTCATTTCTTTAAAATGTGATCTATCTAATGGTATCAAAACTAGTCAGATAAAAACAGTACAACCAAAGAGATTTTGCTACAATTTTTTACTCGTAAAATACGAAAAAACCTTTTCCCGACGTAATAATTCAAATCCTGCCCACGTGCATATTATCAAATAAGTTTTTAATTAAATCCAAATGGAATACTACGATTCGTTGTTAGGATAGCAAGTTAAACTGTCGTTATAAGACGTTTATACGTTGATGTTGATGGCAAAGGTTGTTTATAGTCTCTAGCAGGCAGTGAATCACTCGGAGAGCCGAAGGTCAGTGACCTTCAATCAGCAGTGGAGCGATAAAAACTTAACAACGAAATAGAGCAGATGACGACCGCCGGCGCAACGCATGACGTCTGCAGCACGCCGCGCCACGCGCGGGCCGCGCGTCTAATTGATGAAAGTAGTTCGCGAAGATCATTACGAGAGGCGGCGCCCGCAATGATTAATGACCCGCACTGCGACTTATCGCACCGACCAAACGAAATTCGCAAAAAATCATTAGCGCCGCACTTCTGCGAGCAAAAAATCATTAATGACACTCCACTTCCGCGCCACGCACGCCTCGACCTGTTTCGGATTGTTCCATTTTCTTGGCCAGGCCGTGCTGCGAATACTGTAAGAGACGACTACGAACAAAAATTCTTAAAAACACTCCATATATTTTTTTATATATTTCCAGAGCAGATAATGCATTAAATAAACTGTTTTTATTTCTTTAGCAAACAAGTATCAAATAAGTAAGGTAAGAAATAAAAATAAGGAAATGAAAGTACATTTTATTGCTTATGGTTTAAGGAAATATACGAGGTAATTTAAAAGGAAAATTATAAATACTGTAATATATCAGTATCATTATTGATAGGAGTTGCCTGAAAATAATCCTTTCTCATTTCAGTGCTAAAACAAATTTAAAAAATAATAATAACAACTACCTAACTGAAACGACAGTAACCAAGTGTTTAACATCGTATTATATTCCAAGCAGCAATTACTACGTTTCCATATTTATGTTTCAGGAATGTGTACACTGTTAAGTTACACAATACCACCAACTTTACGACGCCGATACACATAATGTACGGTGTCGCGATTTATGCCGTTGTGTTACGGAGGCTGCTACGACTTAACTACGCTACGGGCTACAAGCTACGACCACCTACGGCGTAGCATCGCCGTAGGTATAGATGCTGTCGGATTGAAACAGCATGTGGAGTGATTACAATAATATATTAGTAGTGTAAGCAACTCAAAACAAGTGCGTGGTCCGAATACTTAGTACAATAGCCCGTTTAAAAAGGACCTGTACTTGGTTGTAAGTAGTTTATAAATTAGTAATTTCATAACAGGCTGAAAAATCAAATTTCTTATTGTTTCTTTTTTGCGAGAAAAAAAGTTAAAGACGTTTTTCGATAAGTACAAGACATTACGTATATTTGTGTCGGGAATTCCTTCATGTTCTGTAATACACAATATACTTTCTAGTACCATAAATCATTTTAAATTCTTGCCTACTAGTTTCATAGACAGAGAAACATGCTATCTTTACCTAATAATATTGTCAGGGATGCGTCAAAAATCAGTGCTCTAAATATTTAATATAATCGATAACCTGCACAACATTTGATACGCTATGGAATAAACGATTTTATTCAACACTATTTATTTAACACTAAATCTCACCAAAAACATAAATGTAAAAAAAAAGAGCCAAGTTCATAATTTGCTTGGCTGTGGGGCTTCGCCGCAAAAAGAATAGAGATCTAATTGAGTGCCAAGTTCTATGCAAAATCCAAATATGTATTTATAGGAACAAAATAACATTATGAACAAGTATTAAACTCTATTTCTTTGCTTTATTGGATACCTATAACAATTGCTGTTATTTAAAAAAAAATGTGAGATCTTAAAGTAGGTTAGATTTGACTTGGCCAGTTTTTATCAGAATTGAAATATATATGTATGTTGAATAACTTAATAAAATGACTTATGTAACTAAAACTGAAAACGTCAATCAGAAAAACATCCGAAAATTTATGTGAGAGCCTTTTAAAAATCAAAACAATTTTAAATGTGGAAAATTTCTCGTTTTTGCTTTGTAGAATAGTTTATTCAAATAAATCAATATTTCTTCAAATATTGCCTGGTTGGATCCCGTTACTTATGTTCCACAATCTTGCGCCGGGATCACCCGGCGCAAGATTTAAGAAAAAAATTTCAATGTAGACACGTCGGTTATACAATTTCGTTGAATTAATAAATTTTTAATTGTGCTCTTTCACAAGAAAAACATCACTATTAGTTATATAGGTAAAAACTATTTATTTATACAAATAGAATATTATACAATAATATTTTTTTGCAGATTTTCCTTCGTTTTAATTTAAAAAACATCAATATGGCCTTTTGAAAAGAACTATGTTACTTATGCATTAATCCTGCAGCAAATTTTAATTGGAAGCAAAAAAAAATCTATAATTTGATATACGTAGTAAACAACTCTCCACGTAAAGTATATGGTCCTTTTCCATAAAAAAATATCAGCCCTTTTACCTCTTTGTTCCTCTGTCGGAATGCTACATTGACACGTCATCAGATTGAGGACGCAGCCCCTACGAGCCCTTTCACCCAGTCGAACAAGTTTAGACAGCAGTCATGTGTCCGGGCGGCGTAGCTCGTGAATACATTAATTAAATAGGCGGCATAGGGTACGCGAGATGGGAGGGTTGGTGGAGAGGGGTAGGGGAAGAAGCGAAACGACGAATGGGAGGCTTTAGAATAGGGTTGACACTTTTCGGAAGTAAGTGAAGAGGACATGACAGGTATTTTTCACTTTTTAACAGTGAACAAATCTCCATTTAAGGGTCTAAGTATAACCCAATGAATAAATTGAAATTCGTTTGGGAATAAATGTTGTTACCGAAGGATATTTAAAACAGGAATGTGTTTAACTACTTCATTAGAGCTTATAGTCTACTGAAAGCACTTATTTTTAAATTGTTAAAGAAAGTTAAAATGGAAATTTGATTGTTAAAAAAAATATATTATTAAATGATTTGTATTATTTCTGAACATTAAAATTATTACTTCAATGGGATTCTTTATTCTAATGCACAGAAATTAATAAAGAAAATCACACATTTCATTAGAAAAAACAAATACCGTTTTTTATAAATTTATCATTGTTCTCTTGTAAGCGTAACTTTTATCTTAAAACGTTGTTATTTTAACTTTGGTTGTATTTTTACGATCTGCTTTTCCTAACATGAGCAAACTTTAAATTATTTCTAATATTAATTGTAATCAGAATAAAAGAAAAATTTAAAGAAAAGAAACTTGGTAATTATACGTCTAATCAGCCCCATTACCACCTCTTTTAAATAAACAAAAAAAAAAAACTCCAGCAAAGCCCTACCCTCACACAAGCATATGATAACCCTAGTGGGAGGTGCCGCGTGGCCGTGACGCGGGCGCATTTAATTCGCAGGTCGCTGCTGTCACCGCACGCCGCGAGGCGCCCGCTCACATAGTAATATTTCACGTGTTCTCATACAATTTTACATGATTCCATATCTGAAATTAGTCGGAAAAGCCATTGTGGAACTGAATTATTAACTGACGAATGCAATACGGCGAATGATAAAGCAAATCCGTCTTTCACGTCCCACATGAATGTCGTTTGACTTACTGTCGTCGAATATTAGGTAAAGGTTCGCGTCGGCTTACTGCAAGAATAAACATCTTCGCTGTATTGACTTATATTGAGACTAGCTTCCGCCCGCGGCTTTACCCGCGTGAATATAAGATGAATTCCTTCATTTTAAACGTCGACCCGAAACGCTCTCTCAATCGAGACCCCTATTGCGTTACAGTTCCTGAGTCTGGTCCCAATCCTGATCTCGTTTCTAATTTATCTTACTATCAATTCTGATCTCAGTTTCACCTGTCATTTCGAACCCGGACTTATCTAAATAGATCTCGATTCTTACAAATTACGATGGAATAAAAATAATTTGGGCAAATATCAGCGTTGTAGGCCAGCCCTAGTCTTTATAAATTGTTTTAAAAATATTGCTCGTAAGCTTAAAATCATGAAAACATTGTTACTCGCATTTCCGAAACTAAAATTATCAACGTACTCTTTCAAAATTATTACAAGTATAAAAAAAACGCATAATTGTTATATATTGTCGTAGATATCTTATGAACAATGCAATTAATTTGCATAGGGCATACAGCATTTGATAAAGTTTTTTGAGCTTAAAAAAGTATTTAAAATTAAAGAATCGATCGGTGAGCAAATATACAACTTATTAAAAATAAAAAAAGAAAACATTTTAACAACATTGTGCAATGATAATTGTTTTAATCGATTCCAAAAAATATTGTGACTATTGTCACAGATTTTTAAACGTAAAAACGTATTGTATTTTAAAAATTGAATTTTCTAAAAATGTAAAAATTGTTACGAAACAAATTTCTTTTTAATTATTGTTCATAAAATTTCGCGAAGAAATAAATCGATTCCCATCAATTTTATAGTTTCCATCGCAGTTTTATGGTAATAGAGGTCTAAATGAACCAAGCGGTCAAATAGATAAGAAATTATTAATAACGCAGGAAAAAATAAAAACCTTTTTGAGATCTATCAAAACTAACGTAAAAAAATTTATATCAAATGTTATATTTATATCGTTTCGGATGCCACAAGTCAGATTTAAAATATCCAGAAAACCTCTTAGAACCTCCAAGAAACGACATCTGATAAAAAATCTTTTTTTTAGTTTTATCAGCGGAAATGTAAAACCAACAGAAAAAAACAAACCACGCCCATGAAACAATCATTGCTACAAAATTCTGCGTCTATTGGCGAAAAGGTTTGCCATAGGAATGTTTTAGCACTTAGAAGTCACCGAACACAATTAAATTATGGTTCAACTTTAAATTAAATTGAAGCGTTTATTATTACGTCACGGCCAATCGAGTTGCTTATCTTAGATTCGAACATTGAAAGGGTTGTCGAGGGGAAACATTAGTGTATATTAAAACAAGTAGTATGTATTGAAATATTGCATGGAAATAATTAGTATCTATTGAACACGTATATTAATGTACATCAAAATAAATAATACATATATAAATGATTAGTATGCATAAAAATAATATGATTTATTTATTTTATTTATTAAAAGCCTTTATTCACTGACCGTATTACAGTTTTAACCTTATAAACTAACAAAAACACTGTTTTAAAATAATTGAAATAAGTCTGAATGTATAATAAATATTTTAGCAACCACTTAGTCAAGTTGTCTATCGACATAGGCCTCCCCCAGTTTCTGTCATTTCTCTCTATCTCTAGTTGACCTTCTCCATCCTTTAGATAAATCGTCCTCCCATCATTTGATTTGAACTCCTCTTTTCCTTTTCCCATTCCTAGGATACCATTCTAATACATCCTTAGTCCATTTTTTCTTTGTAGTTCTCATTATATGTCCAATCCAATTCCATTTTAGTTTTCTTATATTTTTTAGTACATCCCCGACCTTTGTCATTTTCCTTATTTTTGAAGTTGTCCACCGATCCTGTAATCGTATGTTTAGCATGCTTCTTTCCATATTGCGGTGATACAATTAGTATATATTGAAAAGATTGATATATATTGAAATATTTAGTATTTATCTAAATAAATATTACGCATCCAGCATATCGTATACGTGATATTTAATTGCTCTGTAGTTCTTAAAACATACCGCCTTTGTATTCTGAGGACGATTTTATTTTGAACAATTTGCACATTTTTTTGCAAATATTTATTTTTTTTATTATTCGGTTTAATGCAAAATTAATTAATACCTATAGGATTTCGACTCGGAAAAAAATTTATATACATGTAGGTGCGCGCGCGCGTACGTGTGGCGAAGGGCAAGGGGGAGAATGTATTATATTAAATACTTACAATTTGTTGCAGGAGCCATCTTGATACAGTAATGTAAACACAGTTAAGTAAAATATGTAGGAACTGGTAGTCAGCATGTGCTGCGAAAATTTTGTGGATGGCGACATCTACTTTACTTGTGCCTAACTTTTCAACTTTGTTTCTTACATTTATCAAAATATAAATACTTTGTTGTTTCTAATCACGTTCAATACCGAGAAAAGACAATACCACCAAAAATTTTAATAGATAGTGTGTCAATTCATTGTCAAAGTTCAATTAATATGACCTTCCATTATTATGTCAAATTAATAGAAAAGCTGTGTATATACATACCAATATCTTCTAACTGCAACCAATTTAATTAAATAGCAAATAGTTCAAAATACGAGCCGTTTAAATGTGAATTCAATTTGTATAATAAAGGTAGGACCCTATTTCACATTAACGTCTTACTGAGAATTCGGTGAAGGAATTTTCGATTGAACATTCGGTATCATAAAATACGCTCAAATAATTCGCTAATTTATACGAATTTAACACGCGTTTAGTTACCTTGATGTTAATGTCAATGTTAATTACATATAAAATAAATACTTAAGTATCGTCGATGTGACGAACGAGTTGATTTATCGTACCTTGTCTTTAAATCTATATTCTATAATATATAGACATATTAGGTCGGGGAAAAAGTTTTTTCATATTTTACAAGTAGAAAGTTGCAGTTAAATCTTTTTGGTTTTGCTGTTTGTATTTGGCTAGCTTTGATACCATTAAATAGATGATATTAAAGAATAGATGATGGTAAAGTAAAAACGGTGTCCCGCCATTTTTCTATTATTTTTCTGTTCACTACCATGAATCTAACGTAAAAATTGATACATTTTGAAGTTTTATTACAAAAAGAGAAAAGTGCTATACAAGCCGCGTAAAAAAATTGTGACGTTTATGGACCTAAAGTTCAAGCATTTTCAGACCGATAATTTTGATGTCAAATATAAACCTCGAAACGGCCTATTGTGGATAAAGTCGATGCAATTTTGGAAAAAGTAGAGCAAGATCGGCATATTAGTTCTTACGACAAAGCTGAAGAGCTGGTGATTGACCAGAAAAAGTTTTGACTCGTTTCAAAAAATCTGGATAAACAAAAAAGTTGGATACTTAGGTCCCACACGATCTGACAGAAGGAAATCTTATGAATCGTGTACTCGTTGACGATTCTCTAATGAAACGTAATGAAACCGAAAAGTTTTTGAAAATATTGATCACTGTTAATGAAAAATTGATTACGTAAGACAAGCGTGTGTGAAAAAGAGCATGGTCAAAAGGAAAGTAAGCTCCACAGGCTATAGCGAAACTCGGATTCCGGATTAAATCGTAATAAATTGATGCCTTGTCTATGGTAGGATTGAAAAGATATTATTCATTATGAGCTTTAACCGCAGGGCAAAACCATCGATTCAGATTTCTACTACCAAGAGCTGATGACGCTTAAGCAAGAATTAGAGAGAAAACGGCCGGAATTCATCAACAAAAAGGGGGTGGTTGATAACGCTCGACCACACACATCTTTAGCCACTCAGCTAATATTGGGAGAGCTTGTGTGGGAAGTGTTAATTATCTACCATATAACCCTGACTTTATACCGTCAGATTTACTCCTGCTTCGATCTCTTCCGAGGTCTTTAGGTAGTGTTAGGTTAACATCAAGAGAGGACTGTCAAAACTACTTGTAGTTTTTTGATTAGAAGTCCCAAACTTTCGACAGCAATGGGATCATATTATTACTTGCAAAATGGCATCAAATTATTGAACAAAATGGCATACATGTATGTATATAATAATTAAATGTAAATAAAACATGATAAAAACTTATATTAAATTTGTAATATAAAATACGAAAAAACCTTTTTCCCGACGTTTGTATTTACATATAATGAAAATATTTTTTCTTTGATTCTGAATTTTTGATATCATTCTGCATTTTGTTGAAAATATTAGTTGTTTCGGACAAAGGAGGAACCTATAATTTTCTATGACAAAAGATACTTTGTATTTTTAATTTAATATACCACAAAACGCACTTCACTAAGGCTCTTTGTCTAATCGGTTCTCAATTTTAACACCCAAAATCAGAATTAGTTATTTCTCGCTATATTTTTATGGTGAAGCCGCGATCGTTGTATAAAAAATCCCAATTTTTTTCGTGCAGTTAATTTGGAGTAATTCGGCAGTAACAGAGGGGCAGACGGACACGAGACCGACCCTATAAGAGTTCCGTTTTTTCATAGGGTATACGGAACCAAAAACATAAAAACTGGACTAAAATCTCTTTCAGCAATTAATTAAAAAAAAAAGTCAGTCGATGTTGTACGCCGAGCTCGACGAACATCGATCACATTAAACGTTTAGAACGAAACGCGTCGAGTCAACAGTGACGGGGGCGGGCGGCGCCAACTATTCCGCGTTACGTAAACACTGAGCCGCTCGTTATTAGCTCCATTTACCAAGTTCCAGCTCCTTGAAGTTCTTTGCGTACATAAATAAAGAGGTTGCTCGGCGGCACTCAATCCGACCTGCGCGCGGCGGCGCGGCTCGGCGGGGCGGCGCCGGGGAAAGGGGAGCGCTCCTCCGCGATTCTGTGGATTTATACCGGAAGCCCGTTACAAATCTTCGGTAAGCCACAGTCGAAACACAGTCCTCTTTGTTGTGAGTTTCGACGGATTTACGTTTATTAAGCACCCAGCCCGAGATTTGTGTCGTTGTCGCGAACGAATCGGAGCGGATCTAAATAGACGTGGCTGCGCGCGCGCACCCCGATGGGCGAACACGTCACGCTTTTGCACGCGGCGTAAGAGATTCGGCGATTGGATTCACGAAATTGAAATGTATATTTAATAAGCTAGAGGTAGTACTTCAAAATCCTCTATATTTTTACAAAGTCGTGGTTATTTTGAAGACTAGATCCACTGCGCGGAATTCATTGGGATATGGTCTAACGCAAAGCCATGCAGTCGTTTGTCAAACAGAGCTTGAATACAAGTAAAAAGATTTTTCACCATATTTTATTTACATTTAATTATAATGTATGCAAACATACATATATACGATATATATATATATATATATATATATATATAATATATATATATATATATATATATTAGCTCAAGAACTTGTTGCTATTTTGTAGGTATAATCCCATTGATGTATAAACTTTAGAACTTATGATCAAAAAATTGTGACAAGTAGTTTTAACAGTCCTCTCTTGATATTAACCTAACACTACCTAAAGAACTCTGAAGATACCCAAACAGGCGATAATATGAGGGTGCAAGTTCGAGGCTATATGTTGGATGCATTAACACTTCCCAACCTGTGTGCGCGCTTTCGTAATAGATCCCAGCTGAAATTCAAATTTTGCTATTTGCTGAGTTTAGACGTTTCGTTAAAAGAAAGTTATATGGCAAAGGTTATTATACTGTGTTGGAATATCTTAAACAAAAAAGGCCCTGGAATTGAGCTGCTTGGCATCAGGTTATTTCATATTATTTTTAAATGTCGACTAAATTATTAATTACTAAATCCTTGTATTGAATTGATTAGTAAAAAGAGCAAGCGCAGAATTTCTTGCCCATTCTTCTCTAGTTGAATTAGCTTTTGAAATGGGTTGTAGGGTCGAAAAAAATTTCTTAATGACATGATTTCAAGTGTAATTTTATTACCTACGAAATAAAGATATTTTTGATTGATTAATTTGAACCAAACTCTCTCATTATTTACTGAGTGGGTAAATATGTGTGTGGCCTGGCATTATCATGGTGAAAAACCACACCCTTTCTTATGATTGATTCCGGTCGCTTTTTCTCTACTTTTAGCTTGAGTCTCATCAGCTGTTAGCAGTCGAAATGCAAATTGACGGTTTTGCTCGGTGGTAAGAGCTTATAATAAATAATGCCCTTCCAATCTCACCATACACATAGCATCAACTTACTGCGAGTTGATTCGGGTTTCGCTATGAGTCTATGGAGCTTGCTTTCCTTTTGACCATGTACGTTTCGATAGAGAATCGCAAATAAGTACACGATTCGTTAGATTTCTGTCAAGAAGCTCATGTAGAGCCCAAGTATCGAGTTGTTTTGTATATTCAAAATGGATCAAAACTGGTTGGTTGTCAATGACCAGCTCTTCAGCTTTGTCGTAAGAACTAATTCGCCGATCTTGCTCTACTTTTTCCAAAATTGCATCGACTTTATCCGTAACAGGTCGACTCGAGGTTCATCTTTGACATCAAAATTACCGGTCTGAAAATGCTTGAACCAATTTTGTGCTACTCTTACCGACACTGCTTTAGGTCCACAAACGTCACAATTTTTTTACGCGGCTTGTATAGATCGCATTTTTCTCTTTTTTGTAATAAAACTTCGAAATGTATCGAATTTCTATGTTAGATCCATTCATTTGTGGACAAAAAAACAATAGTAAAATGGTGGGACACCGTTTTTCTTTATATTTTTTTTTATTTTATCTATTTAATGGTATGAAAACTAGCCAGATACAAACAGCAAAACCAAAAAGATTTTACTACAACTTTCATTTTATAAAAAACGAAAAAACTTTTTCTCCGCCCTAATATAAAGGATATATGAAGTACTTCAATGTATTTTTATGAAATCAATAAAAACAAAAGACGAACCCTTTTAAAATACAATTTTGAAAATAATTTAAAACGTTCCAAGTCCTTCACTGTCAAACAACCAAGCTTTAAAGGTAATAAAAACTTACCAAGAACTCGATTACATTGACTTTTTAAGTTTAGTTAAACAAACTAAACATTTGAGGTACATCAAACAAGGTTGAGGTACAAATATGAAATTAAAGTTTTGATATTAATTATATTATGTAGACCAAAATAAACATTTTTGGAATTGACCACGTAGAAAATATAAAATGATAAAACATATTTAAATTTAAAAATGGAACTCTGCCAACTTTATTCTGTAAATTATTTTAGATCCGTCATTTGTTCTAACATCAACATAAATATGATGTGAGAAAATTTTCGTGCAATAATTTCGTTGCAATTTAAACCAACTAGAAAGTTATAACAGACCATGGTTGACTTTTATGATGAAGCTCTATCCCTTGCTACTATTCATAACAGTTTTAACGAGTTCAAACGTGGTCCCATTAAACTGACTGATGATCTGCGTGAGGGACGTCCTTCTACAGCAGCGACCGAAGACAATATAGTGCTGTGCATGATAGAGACTGACAAAAGAGTGATCTATCAAGAGATTTGTACAAGCCTAGGCTTTGGTATAAGTCAAGTACCACGAAATACTGCAAAGATTTGCCGATGGTGACTCAAATGCTGTGTACGACAAGATTATAGATGACGAAAGCTGGATTTACTGTTATGATCCCGAAACTAAAAGACAGTCTGCTCAATGGATGTTTCTTTTGTTTTTTTTTCGAGGGACTGCCTACTAAAATAAAACGAGGTTGAAGAGTCGCAATAAAGATGGTGGCATCTTTTTTCGGATTGACAGGTCTATTTTAGTAAGTATTGTTAATATTACTGCAGTCTAACACAATAACATTTGTTTTGGAAAAAGTTAGAGAAAATCAATCTCTCTTTTATCATGACAACGCCTCACCACATACCACTAGACAAACAACTAACAATTTGGATACGTTAGGTATAGAAATACTAGATCAAGCGCCTTACAGCCTCGACCTTGCATCTTGCAATTTTTATTTATTTCCTAAAATAAAAGGAAAACTTCCAGAAAAATGGAAGAAAGCAGAGGCTTCATATGAAAAGGCCGTCGAAGCGACCCTCTAAATGTGAGTGAGCAAAGAATTTCTCTCAGAAATTCCATCGATTGCAACTAAGTGTTGATCTCAACGGACACTATTTCGGAAAACAATAACAGTAAAAACAATTTGTTAATTTACTGAGTTTTTGATTTTCTGAGGACTTTTAGTTTAGTTCGAGTATATCAAGATCAGTTACAAACAAACAATAAAGTTGTATTTCAACATTCGCCCATGACTTCAGATGTCACAACAGCGGCTGCATAAACTTTTAGGTGAGGCAGCACGACACAGGAACAAAACATCTCCACGACAATAATTGATAGCGCTATTAAAACTAAACTAAAGCTCCACCGCGTTGAAGCAACTTCAAACAGGAAAGGGGAAAAGTTTTGAATTATTAACTCGTGACAGTAAAAAACTTGCATTTTGACGTGAAAACAAATTCCGAGTCCAACCTCCTTCCTGTGTATGGTTTTGTGCAATTGTTAAAGCGGTGACGGTGACCAAAAACGTTCAATTTCCAGCGCTATAACTTGAAAACGTATCGTATGTAACTTGAAAACGAATATAAAACGAAACTTGAAATAATGTGTTTGACAAACCAAGGAGGTGCGATTCTCACTACGTGCGCCCAAGGTTTTTCATGTAAAACATCTAATGGTGCGTTGGGACAGGATAAAAAAAAAATTATGTCACGATAAGATGAGACATTGGGATAGATTCGAGAATTATAGGGTATTGCTAAAAGTATTTATTGAGCTTAATATGAGTGACAGTGATACTAAGATTCTGAAAATTTTCATTTTGTAACCCTTTACTTAGTTTAATCAGTCCTGACGAATGTTTGTGAGTAGTTGTGTATTTATTGCAATCTTTATTCAGTTTTACTTATGGCGTCTTTTTATATGGGTTAATATATGTAATTAAACGGAAGGTGGCTGCAGGAACTCTGTAACGAAATGACGTAATTCCTTGGCTTTTTTGATTGATGTGTCTTGATAAACATTCTGGTCTTAGATGACTTGCAGGGTCCCGTTGATAAGGCCGAAAGTTGGACACAGAAATTCTGTAATGAAATGGCAAGTATAATCAAGTTTGCCTTGATGAATATTCTGGTCTTATATGGTATCTAGAAGGTCGTCATGAAGACATATACCAAGTAACAAACTTAAAGCTCTCTTCCAATTTATAGACAAATGTATTCAGTATGACTACTATACCCATCGTAAGAAAACATTTAAAGAATATGTATCGGAAACCGGTCCAGCAACTTAACAAGAGCTAACAAACGAATTTCGATTACAAAAAATTTTAATAGAAGGATTTAAAACCTTAAATAAAACAACTTGCAATAGAAATGAAAAACTTTAAGTTACAACTACTTTTTACAAAAATTTACACCAATTTAAAAACCAAGAACGACGATTCTGTATCGACAGAAATGCTTACAGATACATAAGATATACATGAAGCCAAATGATTAAAGGAACTACAAATATAATATGAAAAAAATCCAAGACTTGATAAAATAACTAATGAGTCCCTAAAACTAGGAGGTCCTTATATGGCGGGCTCTAAATCAACTCTTAATTTGGTGCTAAAACAGAAATTACACCAAAATAATGTACTAATTCAACAGAAGGTTCTCTATTGTGGATCATAACAATCCTGTCGAAACGCTCATAGATAAATATCAAGAATTTCAAAGGCCGCTATTTCTAATATTGATAGGTTATTAAAAAGCTCTCGATTCTTTATACCATTTGTACTCAATATCAGATACGTACAATCTATATATATATGAAGAAATGTCCTGACTGATTGACTCGCTCACTCATCAATGTCCAGCTTAACTCTATGGCCTTAGAAAGCAGAAAGTTTTGCGGTTTCCTTTAAAATGTAGATGAGGAATAAGGATAAAATTTCGAAATTCAACCCCTAAAAGGATAAATGGAGGTTTAACGATTGAATGAGAAAGGGGCGGAGGGCTGAAGGGAGAGAGAGAGGAAGATATGGTGTAAGAAGTTGAGGTAGAACGCAAGCGAAAGTAAGAGACAATGTTAAAAATCTAATAGCGACTACACGATTAATAATAATGGTTTACTAATAAGAAGTAATAGTAAATTAAAACGGACAATATAGTTTTTCCCTTGCGTTTTTCGTCAGTACAATTTTACAAATATGATACTTTGTAACGATATTAGGGCGTTTCTAACTCAATTAAGCACAAATAGCCTAATGGAATTGGATCAAAAATACATAAAATATTTTCTGCATTATGCGCATGATGATTTTATACCTCCCACTAATGCTCTCCTGTGCAACAATTTACAAGAAACCGGAATCGATATCGAAAGCGGGATTGATATCGGAATCAAGAGCGATGGCGCAATCGGAAAATAAAATAAGACCAAATCGATACTAACTATAAAATCAAGACTTAAATCAAAAACAACGTGATCGATATTAGTTGATATAAAAAATGAGAAATTATTATTTGTCCACACAGGTGGAGTCACGAGCGAGAGCTAGTCGCGAAATTTTGAAAAAGTATAGCTGAAAGGAGTAATGCAAGAGGATATCATCTCTCCAACAATATTTATAGCTACGTTACAACAAGTAATTAGTCAACTAAATTGGGAGAAGGTTAAAAAACTACAAAATTGACAATGCACTGTGTAACTATAAAAAATATAAATGTGGCTGGACTGATCATATAGCCAGAATGACAGTCAATAGATGAACTCGTAGGACAACATCTTAGAAAGGACAATGAGACAAAAGAGATAGTCCAGCTGCCCGGTGGGTAGGTAATATTGTAAAAGAAACTGGCAAATAATGGATGAAGACCGACAAGAATAGAGAAACCTGGATATTCTGAAAGGAGGCCTTCACCTTCGAAAATGAGGGGTTCTTACTAGTGTAGCTAAAACTAATATTTTATTTCAT
The DNA here is from genome assembly GCA_005406025.1 of Eumeta japonica. NCBI lineage: Eukaryota > Metazoa > Arthropoda > Insecta > Lepidoptera > Psychidae > Eumeta > Eumeta japonica. The sequence goes on from BGZK01000231.1 coordinate 82,632, forward strand.
ATACAATAATTGAACATAATAGTAGTTAGTGTTTACAAATATTCAGACTATTTTAATTAAGAGAAAAACTAGTCTTTTTAATTTATTATTATAATTATTATGCTTTAACAGCGACATGATTAAAAAGCTGACACAAAACAGCGACAGACAGCAAATATAGCGGTGCCAAGATTTGCATTTGTATATTTTTTTCAGCGTAGAGATTAGAGCATATCCTCGAAGATATCAATTTAAATAAGTATCCCTATTTAGTAATGTCATACTAAATATCGTTAGCAGTAACGATGTCATACGTAAATAAGACGATCGTGTTAAAGTATAGTCACGATGACTCATGGAATAAAATGTTGTACATGTTTTGTGAACAACTTACAAAACAACATTTATTGTAACGATATCCGATATTTCTCTTCTCGACTCCCACCGCTGTGGGTTTACCGACAACTTTTTGTTTTCAATTTTTGCGATTTCAGACAGTATTACACCACCCGGCGGGCCGTCTTCCCGAAGAAGCGGCATCGAAATCGTGACGCAAGTTAAACGCAAATTAACAACTCTGGCTTCATTAGCGTCTATCTTTCGGGAACTTTCACCGAGTTCCTTCCAAGGAGTTGTAAATTTGAAACGCTCTCGGCTTACGCGCGCCGGCCGCCGCCCGCGCCGCCGCGCGATTGTTTAATGATGAATCGGGATGGGTGCCGGCGACGGCTTCTCATATTTCGCTTTGGCTAAGCTGTCGGTAGTGAATGATAACCGTAATTTGGGAAAATCACTGGGATCACAGTAGAAGCTAATGAAGGTGAAAACGTCACGAGGTTTTTGAACGATCGGTCGATGGAATTGTTAAACATCTAACGCGTACCGACTTCAATCTGAATACGACATCCGTACGTCTTAACACAAATGCATTGCTTTAACTGCGACCTTTTAACTTGAAGCGAACAAAACATCGGAGCATAGTGTGTAAGCGGTTAAGAGTGCCGCCCCGCCTTTGGACTGGGTTTGAAGACGAATTTCATTCAGTATTCAAACTCAGAAGATCAAAATACAGCTCAAAATACAGTCAAAATGAACCAGTCGCTTCGTGCGGGGAACAGATTAAGCCGTCGATCGCAAACTTTGTCCCCACATTGGTGATGAAAGTCTTTAACAACGCCTAATTGGCTGAAAGGTTTTAGTCCAAGGCTTTAATTCTGAAGAAGACTGAGCAATGAGCAGTCTCCCTCAGCAATGGGGAGATTAAAACCTGACCCGACGAACAACATGTGCTATTTCTATCTGTCAATTTCAAATGCGACTTGTGTGCAACGGTTACAAAATAAACTGTTCTCAGGTTTGAATCCTATGTCACTAAATAATTAATGCACTTTGAATATTTTTATGAAATTTATGTTTTCTTGCCATATTATAGGCAATTTAGCGAAATCATTTTTTCTAGCAATTGTGCTGGGCTTTCTTTTTATGTTCTGACAGTGCGCTTTTTCCAGGATACAACGCATTAGTTAAAACGCTATATAGATATAATAGTTATATCATTGTTGAGAATGTAATACATAGATTTTATCAGACACGACTCCACCTCAACCAGTAAGTATAAAAACGTGTTTTTTTTTAAGAGTGATATATCTTTCGTTTTTGAAACTATACAATATGCATAGATCTAATAAAAAACATCATCAGAAGAGTAAACAGATCTTTGAACCTACAACGACAAATACAATTTGCCATATTCAATGTTGCCAGGACATATGAAAAAATACAATGAAAATCCAACAAGGTAAGGACTATGAACTAACCATTTAGTTTTTATTTGGTAACTGTTTTAATTATAAAATAACGTAAATGTAAATGATATCCTTTAAACAAAAAAATTAACATCATACGTATTCTTTAACATAATGAAGTGTGATTCCGAGTAATCGATCCTATTTAAATGATAAATAATCAGATTAGTATCCGCTGTCAGCAAAAAAATAATCTAATGTGTTTATGGCGTTTGTTTTTCAAAAATAATCTTCATCGAAAGAGAAAAAAGTGTCATCGTGCGTGATTTATTAATGTATGCTTGAAGCGAAAGATGAGCAACATCTTGTGTCTTTTAATTAGCAATTGTGATTGTTTCATTCGGACTATTGTTACGAGTTCGATATATTTCATGATCTACAAAAAAAAATTAGTCTGGAAATATCAGGGTTATTTTTAATTGTAATCAAAATGGAACTAATAACTAATTGTAATGAAAATGAAAAGCAAAATTATTTCGGATTAAATATGAAAAATTTCAACAAGAAAATCATTAAGTTCGAATTCTTTCACTAAACGGGTTTCATACATTCAAACGCTTGAATAATAAATCACATTTTCTAAGCAGACTTGTACATTTACTTAATTAATAACATACAAACACGAGTTCTCCTATTTCCATAAACGCTTCGCAAACCTGCCGTATTTCGTCGAGTACCCGACTCGGCAGTGAAATCGAGCTGCAGAATTCAGTACGGCCGTCTGTTCACGCCTCGACTGCGCCGATGGCGATCGATACACTTTCCAAAATTAACTCGGAACGTTCTTCCTTTCTGCGCACCGGCAAGTCGACGCCCGGGGAGCGATCCGCTTTGTTTACGGACGCAATCCTTCGACGGGCCCGCGGACCCGTAGCCCGCCAACCGTCGAGGAACGAGCCGGAAGTTGTATAAAGTTAGGTGGGCCACTCGAGATCGTATGGAAAAAGTTGCGAGAGCGCTTTCGGGGGAAGCCCCGCCGGCGCGCGCTCGCCGGGGAGGAAAGCGCTCGGCCAATAAGTCAAAACGGAGGCATGAGTTATCGGCGGGTCGCGGCGCTAACTTCGCGTTTTACGTAAATAAGTTTCAAAACGATCGCGCCATTATTTTTAGTCCTCTTCGAGGAGAAGAATAGGGGAGGGTTTTTTCCGGGTCCCGCCCGATGATAATTTCGTTGAAGTTTTTTTTTTAAGTTGAGAGATGAGGGTATTAAAATCGGAACGCTTTCGCTTACCTAAGAATTACGATAATGTTGTTAGTTTTTTTCTTAAAGCAAAAAACTGATCCACAATTTTAAGAACGTCATGTTTTGCTAAATTTTAATGCGAATTTATTAACAAAAAAACGTTTATATCACGATCAAACTATCATATTTCTTTTTATTACAAGATTTTGTTTTTGCAATAAAGTCGTTGAAATAAAACTAAGCTGAGATAAATATTGTTTATATTCATGGAGAGAACACTACCATTACAAGGTATTTACGAGAACTTTGTAAAAACTAATAGTACGAATCGTATTTGAATGATAAAGACGTAAAAGTTTATATTTCTACGCAAGATACTTCATGCTTTATAGTGATTGAACAATCTCAATTTTATCTAATGACATGTTTTTCACGCATATCTTGTTTTTTGTCGAAAAGTAATTTAACTTCATTATTGAAAACTTAATATTCACTATTCCACCTATATTGTATTTTTTTATTTATTTTTATTAATACGTAAATTGTATCGTTTAGAAGTGGTCTTGTTTGATTTTTTTTTTCATTTCGCTTTTAAGCCTTCGTAAGAATTTATGCACCGAATCGCGCTCACTGTACATTTTAAAACGCAACTTGATTCGTGATTTATCCTCGGTCTATAAATCACAGACTCGAACGCTAACCGCATAAATATAATACGTATATAAATGGAATCGCCACTTCCGCTTACGCCGTTAATATACTGGAACGCGATCGGATCAATTGAATTTCTTGTGCAATAAATGAACAATGTTCCTTTTGTGGCACATCCTCTGAAGTTTACCGAAGTTCGACACAAAGGCGGGGCTAGGTTTGAATCAAAATTTGCATTGGTAAGGTCCTTTTCTTAGAAATTTATGATGTTCTTTCTAAAATACAATGTCTTTTATTATAGCGCTGCGTTAAGAAAATGCCCGTTGTTGATGTCCTTGTTGAGTTCGAATCGAAAAATGCTCTCTGCTCGCGGGTTTCGTTTAAGGCATCGGTTCTTATCAAAAGTGGATATTATCTTTAATACGAGATTTATTTAAGGTTTGTGAATAAAAAAACTATAGTAATTAATGTAGCCGTTTCTGAGATAAATAGCTTATACGTAGAAATGTCGTACTGACAACCTTAGAACAGATGACGCGTAGGTACTGCGCCACAGCGCGCCGCGCGGCAGGCCGCCTCAAGGCATCCTCGCTTACAGTCTGACCGAGCATTCATTAGGGTTGTGTCATTCATTATTTTATATTAGTTATAAGTATATTTTCAATGATATATTTTTAGTAATGAACGTGCAATGGTTGAAACAAGCGGAGCGAAATGTAAATCTCTTTCTTAATCTACTATATAAGTTTCACGGCGATATTCCCAGAGTATCCAGAAAATCCTGATTGGTTACATAACCTAATCGGGGTATTTTCTTAACGAATGGAAAAAACAGACGAATGAAAACCAGTCACACAAACACTCGAGAGGGCGCCAGCAGTCTGAACATGACAGTACACATTATACGTATTTAAATTTTTTTATCTAACTTTAGGTAAATACGTTCTTGTTCAAAATTTCTAATCGAACGACATATTATCTGGCACTCGTGTAATAATTTTGTGATCAAATTTTAATTTTACAATAAAAAATCTACTAATATTAAATCTTTTACGGTTGTAATATCTGCTAGAACTTGTGCCTACACCTTCAGTTTAGATTACGCAATATAGTTTCAATCATTCAATGACACAGCAGTATGTTATTGCATTCTCTTATGACTTTCAACGGAAAATAATATCCTCTTAGAGACGGGCAATAAGAAGGTCATATTAAAAAGCTTCACTAATCACAAAAAAAAACAAACACTAAATTATGTGTACGTAAAATAAAATTCTTCGGTAACAAGCTTTAATCGAGAATTATGAAAAATAATACATTAAAGTTAAATGTTACAGCGATGGTGACCGAGAGGTACTCCCTTCGAATTCTGTCCACTTTAGATTTGCTGATTCTTAACTTAGTTAAGTTAAAACATCTCTCTCCGCGCTTCAGAGCGTACGTTCAGCCGTTGGTCTCGGACGTCGTCACCGAAATATTGACGACGTTAATTAGTAATGCCAAACCATACTATGCAAGCGTGGAGGATTTTATTTATAACCAACTCTGTCTATAACAAAAAGACAGTGGGGGGATATGGCGTGTTAGTAATAGATACGAAACTCATGATACAAGATTAAAATAATCAATGTTTTGCCAGTGACAGGACTAAATTCACAATCCCTGCCTTGTTTAACAACTCGGTCAATTTAAAAAAAAAAATCTTTTCATTCCATTTCATGTATGCGAAATAAGTGGAAATGACAATATATGTCACAGTAAAAATCTAATAAGTATATTGTTTTCAAGCTAATTATTTAAATAAAAATTATATTTTAAAAATTTTGATTACATATAAGTATAAACAATTAAATTTCAGTAAATTGTTTTTTATTAAAAACTGTAAAAATGAATATTAATAATGTAATACCTAACTTGTTAAATTTAATGTAAATACTATTCAACATTAAACTGAAAATTATTTACATTCATTAAAATTACCTTAATACACGAATTTATACTGCACCTTTCTAGTTATTCTTTAAAACAAACAAATTGTAAGTCATATTCACTTCATCGATTTTAAAAGATGCGTATTGTATTAGCTACAAAAGTCTATCGACGCTTTCGTTGTCTCTTCGTGCTATCCTCCATGTATTGTAAGCTTGATGATAAAATATGAAGAGCCCTCACTAGTGAGGCGTTCACGCACGTCACGATTGATTTTCGACAGTTCAATGACCCGTCGTCCGTTTGATCCGCATTTACGTAAACTCGATTCTACTGCGGCATCTATCTTCATGTCCAAGTCGAATACTCGACATTTTAGTGCATAATTATAATTCGGAAAGTCAACAGTTTTCTCGTTATAAAGAGCAATCCGTGTCGTTGATGCAGGCCCTCGGTTTCGACTATCGTAGATTCGTCCCAGCGTCCCAGCGAGGCGGTTTAAACGTAAGACACGACCGAGCCGCGCGCCAGACAAACCTCGTTTCCTTCGCGAGGAAATACGGACGACCCGTGCTCTATTACGTACAAAAATAGTCAATGGACAAGCGGACGCGCCGCCAGAAACAAAGTTACGTAAACCTTTTGAGAGGAAAGCGAGTCGAAACTCAAAGGGTAAGGTCGTCCGGGCGGGCGGTCTTGGAAATCGGACGAAAAGGTTGAAATCGGCGACGGCGCGGGGCCGGGCCCGCCTCGCCCGCAGGACGACGCGTTAAAACGATGTGCTTCATAAGACCCTTTGTTTTTTTTTAGAATTCAACACTCGCGTTGCAATATATTTCGCAGTTCGCCCTTTCCCTAAGAATGAAAGAAATATAGATGTAACCCGATTTCGGTTTTGCTCGAAGTCTGTCTTGAATGTATGGAGAAAATCTGACGTCGATGTCGGGATGGGTGACTATGTCGCGCGTTTTTATGACGTCAGTATGAAACTGCTCTAAGTTGTAGCTGTACTAGAGTCATGTCCTCACCGTGTCATTCCCTCGCTCGGCGTGCGCACCTACGTGCTTTCTGCGCATAGTGGTGCATTCAAATATAGCCGTGACGACAAAGTTCGAACGTATCTACAATCAAAGGCTGAAAGGAAACGATCTGCATTTTCGCTCGCGAAGTTAGCTTACTTATTTGTCGAATTCAATTTATATACACTTTGCAAGCTATATCCCTTTAAGTCAAATTGTAAATCTGTCCTAACGTCTGTTTAGGCTTCATTTCATTATAATACATTTCTACGTCCACAGGAGAATAGCTGCGGGAGAAAGATAGATTTAACTAGGCCTTTAACACCTGTTTAGTTTTATCTATTAGATATACCAGATTTTTTATTATCCTACAAACAGACCCACCTACTTATAATAATATTCAAGGTTATAGCTATAAAATCACTAGAATGACTCAGTCCAATCTAGATCAAAAACTGTCGATGACCAGCATAACTATTGCGGAGATAACGTCCATTACCGCCAACAGCGGCTAAACGTACTCTCTGCGTTACGAAGCGAGAGGTGTACCATATATAAATTTAAGCTAAATCTCTGGATCAATTTACCTTCAGCCGGAAGGCTAACCCGTTAGCTTCTGTTTGGAAAACATAACGTACACGCTTAAAAAGCTCCCATCTGTAGTTCCACTGGAGTATAAGTCCTTCAAAGATATTATGCCTTTGACGTTATTAAATCAAGGCAAGTGAACATCCAACGCCACCGGCACCGGCTTACCTTCTGACAACTTCCTAAGGAGCCGTAAAAACTTTTGCGGGTCCCCGCCCTCGGCCGCCGCCCCTCCTGCCGCGCGCGGGCGCAAGGGCGTGCTGACAAGACATATTGCCCCTTCGCCTCGCATGGAAGAAACAGAAAAAAATAATTGTAAATCCCGGACCTGAAGTTCCTTTAATTTCTCGGGCCCTTTAAGGAATGCTTAGTGTTGGCTAGATCGGCCGGATCGGTCGGTCGGATCATCATACAAGAACAGTTTATTTTTTATTATTTCATTACTCGTTGATGTAACAAGAGAATTTAAATGCACTTAAAATACCAGTTTTAGATTTTTCCTGACACTTTTCTGCCCATCGGTTTCGTGGGTCTGTACTCTTTAATCAAATTTTGGCTCTGTATATATATAGAAAATGTAAATGGTTTTCTTACAGTAAGACTTTGGTGTATATGCGGATGTGCGAATGTGTGTTTGTTCGTTCGTTTGTATGTATATTAGAAATTCTAAGAACTTAGAAATTCCACTTAGCTACAAAAGTTATAATTTTCCCAGGTTTATTACCACAAAAATTAAAAAAATATACATTAATTCGAAATATGGAGAAAATGTAAAGCTTATTCCGTTTCTTATATTAATATATGTGTGTGTGGGAATGTGTGGGAATGTGTGTGTGTGTGTGTGTGTGTGTGTGTGTGTGTGTACACACAAACTTAGACTGAACAGTGGTAACCCCGATGACATTTGGCTACACCTTCCAAATTGCTCCTTGACCCATGTAAGTGTCTTCAAAACAGAGGGGTAGATAAAAATTTAATTAGGTTCATTTGTCGGCCCATATATTGCTGCTCGTCTTCTTCGCGAGCAGTCGCCGACAGAGGATGTCACATCCTCATCCGATTTCTTCAGCCAACCCTATGACGTGGAGCCCGAGGTCCGTGGTGCCCCCTCTGGCCGCGTTAGGTATCTTTGATATGATCTGTACTCTAATCCACTCTAAATCCAAAATTTGTGAACTACTAACAAATCGCCTCAGTTTATTTTTAAATATTACACTATAGTGAATAATATAGAATTCTCGGTGCATGAATTTAAACTGCACTTGACCGTTGTTTTTTACCGCGTGTACTGTCATTTCGTTATTGCTAATTTCGTGTTATTCTAAAAACAAAATGAGCCGTCGCAGGACGCCTAACTGATATGAAACATAGAAACTATTTTCTATACAAATTATGCATGCATGAATGATGATTTATTAAATAACACAAATTCAATTTCAAAATATCTCTATTTCATAGGTTACAAAATAACACTTGAAATACGTCATAATTTTGGCGAATTCACTCTTTACCGCAATAAATGTAGGTTAATCAAATAAATATGGCATAATAAAAAAGAAAATATTCAGTTGCTTGTTATAAAAAAACTTATTCCGTATATAAAAGAAACATATATATTTAATTCCAAATTTAATACACAAAAAAAATCTCAAATGGATACGGTTTAGTAGTTTAAGATATTGTAATAATATTCGATACTGCCTCTGACGACATTTCTGCGAACAATTGGTTGGTGGAGTATGGAAGAGAGTAACAAAGTTACGAGCGCGTGGCGACGCGTCGCCATTCACCCGGCCGGTCTGACCCGCCATACGAGACGTCTCACATCAAAATCTCAAATTGAAAGTCGTAAAAAGTCGCCATGTTGCCTGTATTTAAATTTTAGACTTAATACTATTATCGTCTTCGAGGGTAACTAAAAACGTGGCTTTTTTGCAGTTTGATTACATTTACTATGATAAAGTCCAATGCAAGCTGCAAAGTTCATATTTTAAAATCTTAGCAATCAATTATAAGGCTCTTAGAACGTCTACCCTTTGTTTCTGTAATCCAAACTTCGTAATTCTTCTAGATTATTTACAGAAATAAACCACAAAAACCACATACGACGTATTTATGTACGGTTCGTTGTGAAAACTGAAAATGTTAGATTTCCGAAAAATTGAAAATTCCTTTCGACTGGCAAAATATTTTATAAACATTGTTTTTTATTTTGTGTCATTGATCTTGTCTATATAGAAGTAAAAAAAAAAACATATTCAGTACGTTTTATAGAAATACATTCTTTTTAAGTTGAGATGTACCTCTTCATAAGCTAATATTTTAATGAACTTATAAGGAAGGTAAATAGTTTGTTACATAACAATTCTTATACGACGACCCGCTTAAGGCCTTTTAACAATTTTAAGTTCTAAATAAAAATTATACAGAACCCTATATTTAAGCACACAACTCGAGTTTGACTCCTATTCGAACCATACTATTAAAGAGAAGTAACACAAGGGCTATAAGGCGAAACATCTAGCTGGAATATAAACTACCCATCCGACTAGCAGAGTCTTAAGACATATCGTGCTGTAAAATGAAGCTATGGGGTAGTAGTAGAAACTTAAGTACTGGCTTTAACGGCCGCTGTGAGAGTGCTATTCCAAAAGAAGTAGCCGAGGCATAACCTAGAATAGAATATCGACTTTTAGACGCACTGTAATCGTACATAATATGTAGAGCAAATATTAATAAAATAAATCAAATATTATTTTATAACTAAGGGTTAACGGATGGTTAAAGAAATGTTAATATGGTAAAATAACTAGCTGAACGTTTAGACGAAGTCAACTTTAATGTTGAGAAATTTAAATTGAATATCACTTTGAAAGGAAAGGAAAAAAGAGAAATTATTATAAAAAGTATGTTGTGATGGTGTAGGCATCCGTAAAGGAAGAAATAGGACAAAACAAATGTGTAGAGCGTATATGTGTGATAGAACAGTTAACGAAGGTTACTCTAAAACAGTCTATGTTAATAAAATTGATGGCATACTACAAAAGGACCAACTTATAAGCACGCAGAATCCATGAGCTTGTATGAAAAATTTCTTGGATAGCAGTGAAACAATAGAGATACTCTAAAATCGTGTCATGTGAATATCTGTCAATGGTCTCTGTCCATCCTTCGGGGTAACAGGCGTTAAATTATAAGTAATTTACTAACGTTTTATCAAAATTTTTCCTTTTCAAAGCAGTCACATCCTATTATTTATTAAGATAATAATTAATTAGTCTCGAAAGCTTACAAAAAAAAAAGACTTAAAACATAAAAGTTCTTGCAAAATCAGACGGTTTTTTATTCCATTATCAAGCACATGTGCAACGACCTACTACAAAGAAGCTCTGCTTTTAACGATGCATTTACGTGTTGACGTATCCTTATTGTTATTCAGCCGGGCGTGTTAACTGAAATACAAAACTACAAAAACAAACACATATCAAGTAAAGAAATATCGTATATAAAGTATTGTTTGTTTTTATCGAAAATTAAAATTTATTTACTGCCGACTCGATGCTATAAATACAAGAATATTCGATAAGAAAGTACTGTATTACGTCTTCTTTTTTAATTCTCGTACTTAAAACTATTACAATAATAACACAACATGTTACTATTACTTAACATTCCTTTATATAATACTATTTTCTTAAGTCATTATATGATACAATTTTGAAATTAATCATTATTCATTTTTATTATTTCCTAAAGGTCTATATCATAAATACGTAAAACACAATTCCCATACTCAACCGCAGACAAAAGAATTATAATCTCGACAGTATGGGTCTGGGAATTGTAGGCGAGCGAGCGTTGTAGGTGTTGTGGCAGTCGCCCACCTTATTAAGAGGATTAATGTTTTTGCGTAGAATATATGATGTTGTCTTTAATATATTGAAAACAGCAATGGCCTCTACCTATCTTCCACCTCCACCGTTGTTCCTGTATTTTGTATTGTGTAAAATACATAAATACATTTTCAATGCAGTTTGAAAAGGCCCACTCATATTTTTTAATGTATTACATACTTTTTACTTTTTAATTTCCATTTAAATATCGCTCAGGCACAACTGAATGAAGGATTCGAAAATATAGGATAAATTTTATATACAAATCATTTGGTTTACCGAGTTTACTGTATATTAAGCGCTTACACATACCATTACTTTTAGTATATAAAAAATTTAATAAAATTATCTAATGACAGATTCTTAGTGTTCGTAAACTTCAGAAGTTTGATTACAACAATTTATTTAAATTCATCAAGACGTTATCTTATAAAGGCTAATGCGATAGCATACTAAAAAATGCCAAATTTTAGATATCCAAAGCCGACGAGCTCGTATCAACCAATTTATGAAGCGAGAGTAATTTCAGAGTTATAAGAGAGACCGGTGTAATGCGATGAACGAGGTAACCACTGTGGCAAATTATTCTTGCTAAATTTATCTCGCTGATAAAATAATATCGCTTCTGCGAATTGAAAGACGTCCGACGGCGAAATTGAGCGCAAAAAAAATCCACAAAATAGAACCCGGATACCAAATTAAATCAACTTCGGTCCACTCACTGATTCCGTTACCTAACTTCTACGTATAGAGACGGTTTGCCTTAGGACCTACCCTGTACGCCCCGTCACAAGGGAATTTTAGTATTTTGATCCTTGGCAATCCCCGAATTCGTAAAATTTTTACAAAAACTATCTCGCCTAATATCCAATTCGACTGGCTGCGAAATTTCGCCGCCTATGAAGAAATCACAGGAGTGTTCACCTTTAACGTGTCACAAGTAAAGTTGCATTTTTGTAATTGTATTAAGTTACGTCAAATTTAATCGACAAAAAAGAAGAATTTCGGATGAAAATAAGCAGATTTTTCAGTTAACAAGAGCACTTCTAAAATTCCACATTTTCTTCGAAATTCGTAGATGGGTTATTTAAGTCTCAAATATAAAATATGGCGAACATTCAAAGTTTTAATAAATTTATAACGAAATAAAAAACTCGGAATGGCATCGCGTTACGGAGGCTGCCAAGAGATTATGCAGATAATGACGTACGACTCACTGCTGCAGGGTGCAACACGGGAGTGTAATTAAATATTTGTATTACAAGAACGAGCGGTGGTAAATGTGATTACATAGATTCTGCTAAATAATTGCAAAGCAATCCTTGGTCTTAATTGGCGAAGTTAGTAATATCGTAGAAATGTTCGGATAACCTGACGCCAATCTGTTAAGTAAAAATAAAGGAAGGATTACTATAATTCAATATTGGGCACGTAGGCCGACTAGTAAAATAATGTACTAAATATTTACATCGTCAATTATATAATAGTTTATATTAATATTATTTTAAAAGTTTTTGGTTGGAATTCATTAGTTCTGGTAATAATTGATCAAAGTATTTCAGAGCATAAGACCTGTAATAGAAGAATATCCTCGTGGCTAGCGTCACTCAGAAATTGGTTCTACTCGATAGTAGATCTCTTCAGAAGCAACCTTAGTTAAAGAAATAATATTTATTTTTGGAATCATTGTAAGCTGAATGCTTCTTATAACCGAATATTTTTTTAATGCCGAAAACTCACCTCACAAAACAGAATTTCAATATCATTTAGATGAACTACGTACTGATGTGTCAGTTTAGCTCTACTTCCATGGGTATCTGAACACGGAAAATTATGTAAATCTGACATTTCAAATTCCCATAAAATTCTCCTAATTCATTAGTCGTAGTGCAATATAAAATCGTTACCAAATGCTGCAACACTTCAGATTACGAGAGACTGACAGCTGATTGCACTTATATCGAGTCTGGGCTGCGTTTGGCAAGATTTTGATTATGCAAAGAAAATGAAATTTAAAGAGTAAGATTGACAAAATTACTCGCAAGAAAGATCATGTCTCGTTTTGTTTACAAACTATATAAAAGACTGTAAACGTTTACTAGTGGTATTTTCCGTATTCTCTATTTTTTTTTAATAATACAGTATAAAACACCATCTATATCTTATATCGTATCGTAGCTAGAAGCAAGTGAATCTTAATTTTAAGGTACCTGGGCAGCCGAGCTTTACTCAGCGCCCTTCGAATTCGCCCTGGAAATGTGATAACTTACAACAGGAACAGTTGCTTATGTTCATTTTTAACAATAAATATATGAACACAAAATATACACACTCAACATAGTACTGTATTTGTGTAGTGCCATTTGAATCTATATCACCTAGCGCTGTTTGTTGTTGAGAAGCAGCGACACGGGAATAATATGATTACCTCGAAATTCCAGAAATGGCTCAAATACAGCGACGTGACCAGAGACCTATATAGATAAACTTGAAAAGCAAACCTAAAAAAAAAGATCATTGCAATCGATAGGGCCGTTTAAGAGATTGTCGTGGTATGCATATATATATATATATATATATATATATGTTCGTACAATTAACGAATGACAGATGTATTTAATAGGTCACACGTGCGACTCCGTGGTCTTTCTCACGCTTCGGATGCGACATAACGTATTGATTAAGTATCTAACAAACAGATAACACATCAGATAACAGTTTCATGGAAAAAGAATAATGAAAGTTTGCGCCGTCGAGAGGAAAATCATTAGCATTTAGACATTTAGTGTTCACGCAAAACGAGACGCCGTCGACGACGAGCAATAAATAAACAATTAATACGCTTCGCCATTTAGAACGAAATACGAAACCGTCTATATCGACCCTTGTCAGTTTATATATGAACAAAAGGGCATCGTATTACCCCGCTGCAAAATTAATTAAATACAACTTGGAAAAGGGGATAAAGCTTCCGATGAAAATGCATTCAAATCGACGCGCGTTACCTCTTTAAGTAACGCCTATTTAATCGTCATTCACGACAACATCTATCAGTACGTGTAATGAAGAACGAACATCATGTTCTATATTATTTTCAATATTTGTTGCGATCTCATTTTAAAAATTTACTGCGCTACATACGTGACATTTGTTTTATACCACTAATTCATTTTTTTTTCACTTATTGTTTTTTTATAAAAAGCAAAAAGCTAATTTATTCTTTTATATCACTAGTTTTATTCTATTACAATATATGTAATAGAATAAAACAGACTAAATTACACCACAGTCGATATTAACTCATCACTATGTCAAGTTTGATCTGGTCTACGGCTCTGACAACACTGAATGAAGAATTCCTGTTCGGCAAAGATCATTGTATTTCCTTCTGTCTCATTGTCCTCGTCAAATTAATAGTTAAGCCAACGTGCGATTTGATATTTATTTCCGTATCCTCTACGTAAAAGCTTCAACGAAGCCGCTTCATTAATCAATCGAATGTGTGGAAGTCCATACGCATACGGGCGCCGTCCGCCCGGAGCACGTCTGCGCGCGCGCGAGACGTCGGCGGCTACAAAGGAGTCAGTCACGGCCGTATAAATCTGGTGGGGCGAGATAAATCTCCGCCGTCGGTTGTCATTTATACGCGGGAGTGACCCAATTCTGCAGCATTCGTATTCGGCGACGGCCGCGCGCCCCGCGCCCCGCGCCCACGTCACACCGCGCCATAGACAAATGCGTCGGCGGCGACTAACCCCGACTGCGTGTCTCTGATGTCCTTCAAGGGCGCATCTACGTTTCCTTATCTAGACGCGTGTAAGAGGAACACGTGCGTGTATTAAATTGAGAAGGTAAATTAGGCGTACAATCAAATGTTACAAGTCGAGAAAGACCATTCGAGTGCTGTACAAGTAAACTAAAGTTTTTTTAAATCGAATCAAATTAAAAACAGTTTTATTTAGTAGCTTAAAATACATTACTAACATCATTAACGATTGTTTTCGACATAACATTACCACCCAATCCAAATACTGATGCATGTATGATTATATGTATCATCGTGTATAAGTGATACCAAAAACTTATTTTTATTCGAACTACCTAAATAATTGGCTACTAAACGAAACTACTAAACAAAATAATACCGATTTATAATTTCCTCATTAATATATACACATTGATTTTGTCTATGAGACGTCAACGAAGTTTACAAAGGATCCTCAGATAAAATTGAGTTGTAATTAAATGCGCTGAGGTATATTTTCCCAAAAAAAAACGATAAAACTAAAAACTCGTAGAATCACTCCGATGTCGGCTTAACTCTGTCCTAGCGCTATCTCTTAGGGGAGCGCCTTATCTAGAAGGTTGACGGGTGAAATTGTTTAAGATCGCGTTCGGATTCAAAGACACGGCAAATAAATAACTTCAAAAGTTATACAGTTCACTTTTTTAATAAAAGACGATTAAAGGTAGCTCGTCAAAACGTAAAATGGGTAAAAATTTAACTTTGAATGAATATTATTTTTTTCTAAAAAACTATGTGAAATCATTTTCTCTCGGTCGTCGAATAGTGCTGGTTTGATTAGGTCAATGGTGTTAAGTGGTTAAGAGCGTCTACTTCTAAACTAGACGGTATCGCGATCTGTCCTGACCTCTGGCAAACTAACCAGTGAGTTTACAACTGAAGTTCAAATTGAACCAATTACCCCATGCCCCGTGCTTAGCAATTTTCTTCATAAAATTAAAATTGTTTAATTTTATAATTGTCATCGCTTATAGATTGTGCATTTGTTTATTATGTGTGTTATGAGTTAATTTTTTGTCTTTTGATGTGAAAACTTCCTTAGCGCCGTTGTGATTTGAAACTTGATGAAACGAAAAAGCGACAGTAAAAAGAGACAAATATATACATCTATAGAATTTAGCCTGCGAGAGAATGAGATAGAATATATGATGAAACAGAATATAGGCGAGAGAATGAGATAAAGTATGAGATGAGATACAATGCGAGCTAAAGAGATATTTGTGTGTATTTTCATTTGTCGAAATTGAAAACAGCAAGTCTAAATAATAAAACCTTAAATAACTTTTAAACTCGATACCGATATTCAAATAAACATACCCTACAATCATCCCACGCCTGACACCACATTCGTCTCATTCTCTCGCAATTTAATTCTCTGGAGGTTTCACTTCTAACGCATGTGAACTGCACACATGTTTTTTTTTCCTTTTAAATTGTCAATTGAAACCTATTAATTTACATTAACATGTAGCGTGATATTCACAATATGGTTAACTTTGCACCATATTATAGAATAACTGAAATTCCAAACAAACACTAGAAATAAATTATTGAATTACTGAATTAATAACTTCCTAGTACTACAATTTTGACATTGTTCTTAAGCATAGAATTTGTAATACTTACTGTACGAAAAGAGTTAGAAAAGAACAGATTTTTGAAACGAAATTCCTTAACGCAACTTACGGGAAGTGTTTGTTGGCAGAAATCGTAACATCAGGCAAAAGCCTTATGCCCTCTCGGTTTGACTCTCAGCGACTCTCTCTCTCTCTCTCTCTCTTTCTCTCTCTCTCTCTCTCTTTCTCTATCTCTCTCTCTCTAGCATACGCTAATCATTATGAAAATATGACGGTAGCACGCACGGCGGGGCGCCAATTTTGTTTTTCAACATTTTGGTAACATATAATACACAATCATCATGTTATATGCATTCGCAATGAATAATACTAACATTAAAGTAATTTCTTTATTTTCATCCAGTTCTGGAGATGGTAACATGAATCTATCGTCGATTTCGAAAATTACACAATTGTGCAGCTTGACGATCGTAACAAATCTGTTAATAAAACAAAAAACGATAACGCTGTTTAGTGCTTTGTTTGGTGTTTTTTGTATAACTTATAATTCATTATTTTATATGTGTTATATCCAATTTTAAGTAAATGAATATTTTTCTTAATATATTATTTTGTATTTCTCGTTTAATTAGTCTCAAAAGTTAATAATGTGTTACATGTCAATTATTATTTTCATCTTAAGATCTACTATAATGATGTGGAGAGAGAAATAAGTCATTTTAACTTTCGCATTCTCCGTGCACTAAATCCAGTTTGTATAGTGATTTGCATATTTTTCAGACTACGGGAACAAATATCAAAGTATTGATAATCTTCGGTTTCGCGAGAGTCAAAGAATGCGTGCTCGAATGACTGAGCGCGTGAATGATACAATTTCGTATCTTTATTAAATGTGAAATAACAGAACTACTAAGGATAAAACTTGTACATATCAAATATTCGCAGTTACGTCTGATTCTGACAACTTGAGACTTGTACAGGTTTTTAGGTTGAAGTAATGATGTATGAAATTGCGCAAACGCTTCGTAAATAGATATGATAACGACTTTTTTTTTCGAATTCGACCTGGCGGGGGCGCCACTGCACTTCCTTATAGCAGGGGAGGTAGTGTTAATTTTCATTAGTAACTTCATACCGTCTGATATTCGTAACACTACAGTTATATACAGTTATAACAATACAGTTCTTTACTAAAACATAAGCGATTTGACCGTCAGTCAGTCTGGTAGCGGTGGAGGCGAAGGTGATACTATGTGCAAGTTGTTAAAAAAATATGCTACGAGTAATTTTATATCATGCCTAAATTTATAGGGAATATGACCTTATAACTCATAAAAAATGTATTGAAAATCATTGTTCATGGCATTAAATGACATAACTAACTAAATTAATTTTATACCCAATAAAATTAAAATATAGAGCAACGGCATTGCTAATAATATTAAAAGTTGCCGTCAGCTGTATGCTTGTGAGTTGACGACCGTCACTTCAGCTGTCAAAGTGACTGCGCCGCTCAGGCGGGCTGAGCGCGCGGCGCGGTTATGCCGCTGACTGACGGCTTTACCACCGTTATAAATACAGATGACTATTTTTTGACGTGACAACGTCTTATAAATTGGTTTGCCGGGTGACACTTCAAGAAACTGCGTTACGCTCCGCTCACGTTATGCGCTCACAATGAGAGCGAGTGAGAGGCACGCGTCCCTTCCACTGGCATGGTTAGCCCGCCTAAGAGCGAGAGAGACAGACATAAAAGTGAAAGGCACGCGTCCCTTCCACTCAGATAGGAACAAGTTGTTGTAGTAAACGCTGTTTCATTGTACGCAAATGTATTGCAAGTTATTGTATGTATATTTGTATATAAATACGTATGTATGTGTAAAGGTAAAAATAAAATTTTGTTAATATGAAATTCAGTGCGAGATTCTTTGTATAAATTAATGTTTTAAATATAATTCTTTGTATAAATAAATGTTTTAAATTGTTACTATTATTTCATCCTTCTTCCTACTATACGAATGAATATTCACATTAAAATGATTTTACCACTCAAAGTCGTTGTCACGTAAAACTTTCGCCCGTATACCGACTTTACAGGCAACCAATTTTTTATTATTTATGAAGTATGTAAAATCAACTGTAAAAAATTTACAAGGTATAAAATTAATTTATACTTGAACATTTTTAATACGCTTAATATACGTGACTGACGTATAATCCCCTCTCTTCATTACAGCTAATGGTTATTTTTTAGTTAAAAGTAACCTCAGAAATCACCCTATTAATTTTGATACGGCATAAAATTACTCGTAGCATAATTGTTTTTAACAACTATCACATACTATCACCTTCGTCTCCACCGCTACCAGGCTGACTGACGCATATTTAGTTGATTATTAAATATCGAGCAACTGTTTAAATTAAAGTTCATTCGGTATAAAATTCCGAGAAAAAATTAACACTACCTCCCCTGCTAGTACCCATGTTCCCATCATATCAACTAACCGACGGTGCGTTGCCGCGTTTGAATCACTACCTACATCGATCAATCAAAACGATCACCTAGTTACGGAGCTAGGTCGTTAGGTAGGTAGCTAGCTAGTCGTTCGGCATATAATATCAAGTCGTAGAACTCGCTATTCGTTCGCCTCGGTGAAGCCTGTCATTATAATGTAAGCGTTCGCGTGTGATGTACGCGCGAACTCGACAACAAGAGCCGACGTCTGCCAACTCCTTCAAAGTAACAGCTCCCGCGCGGCCGCGGCGCGTTCGCGAACTCCCGAAAAGCGGATCGTGTGACAATTAAGAAATTATTATTTTGATGGAAATTTCCGGCGACGTTGCGTTGTCATTACGAAGTAACACGTCCCAGTTTTAGCTCCGGCGGGAACTCCCCGATTATCCCGTAACGTCGACGTCTCTGTTCGACGTGTCCGTTATCGGAGTTACGTACCCCAACGGCCCCGACGAGACCTGGTACTAAGCCCACGCCGTCTGTCTGTCCGTCCGTCTGTTCTAACCTCGGAGGGCTGTATCTTTTAAATTATAATAGATACCACATCGAAATTTTCACTTTTTGTAGCGAATATTTTGGTAGATAATATACTAAAGTCGAAAAAAAAACTGTAAAAAATTAAGTATTGTCTTGCCAAACAGCAAACGTGTTTTTTTCGTCTTCCATTTGTTTTTTCTCTGTGATAAAGATGGTAACTATGAAAGTTTGAAAACTGACCTGTGCAAAAGTTAAACTAAAACAACAAATAATAAAATAGGAATTCTAAAATTTAATTCTGATACCAAACACAAATACAAATGACGAATGAAAATTTCGATGTGCGAGATCGAATTCCAATCAGCAAGTTTTTGCACTGAAGTAGCAACTTTGAATAAATAAAACAGTGAAACGGGATTTTTTTAAAAGGTTAGCAACAAATAAAACAGCTTAAGTACCAACAAACACAAAGAAAATGATAAATCTCCTACTAATTAATGAAGCGTGAATAAAAAGATCTCGTTTTAGTACAACATTTTCAAATGGAGAAAAACAAAATACTAGCTGTGATTAGGCCAAAATTAAAAGGTAATACAAACTTCTAAGAGGATTAATCATCTCACCTAGAATGTGTCCTATATTACTGAATAATAAAACTATTTTTATATAACCCTTCATACCACAAAGAAGTTCAAATCGAATTTTGTTTTCCTATCTTTATTCACATGTTTGCTGATTTTTATAATAGTTCGCATCGAGAGTCATACACACAATACCGTTATTTTTAAATTTTGAATTTATTTGACATGTGACTTTTTATTTCTAGCAAACAACCAAAATTTTAATTTTTCAGTTTAGTAAAATTTCTTAGTCCAGATCGAGTAATGCTTTCAAAAAAAGAAATGCATTTAAAAATAGGACTTTGGTTTATATTAAAATATTGTTCTATCTATGCAAAAGGCAAGATTGTATTATGAACTGTTCACTCAAAATCAAGATTCGAAAGCCTCTTAAACACCCATAAATCTGATATAGGAGATGACCTACCAGATTAAGCATTATTTGATATGATGAGTAATTTATTTTATTTCAAAATATCGCATTTCAATCCTCTCAACGGGTTAAGTTCAAAGTTACGGCGAAGTGGCACTAGCGCCCTCCACCGGCGACGGCGACGATCGCTAAATCATTGAGCAGATCTTAACGGGCTAAGCCAACTTTGCGACCGCTGCCTGCCGCTAGAAGTTGCGGTCGACCGCTTTAGAACTTAATCGTTTCTGAGAAATCGATAATCCGGAACATTGACATTGAGGTCAGAATGCTATACTACACGGATGTCGAGGAAGGACGACTTCTTGGGGCGCTACATTAGTTCTTTTAACCTTATCTATTGTTTCGTATTTTGATCTGTCCGTCCAACCGTTGCATTTTATGTTTGTCTATAGTCATATTATGAACAGCAGTGGCATAGTGATTTGCACCATCGAATCACAAGTCACCGAGTTCGAATGCTGACTATTGACGAATACGTCAGTGATATTTTCTATTAAGTAAAATTACTTCAAAAATCATTTGCTTCATTCATGCCGTCATTTAAACTGGCCGTTCCAGAAGTTTGAACCGCACGGGTGATGATGATCGCTAACACTCTCTCCGAACCACACTGGGCCAGTTTGGGTAAAGGGTATAGGGCAGTAAGGTAAGTTGTAATTATAACATATACATAACACCTTGTTCTAGCTTATCGTTCTCGTAAGGTCAGTAGAATGGTAATTAAATGTTGCTTTTCGATGAACAGAATGTGCGTGGTGAAGGAAGGTTAGAGGAGGCGTCGGCGATGCTGATTTCTCGTAAGTAAATAGAATTGCTGGCTGAGTCTGCTATCAACATTTTTTGGTATTAAATCACTTCAGTCTCCATTTGTCGTTCAATACATCTTCTTTGATAATGATGAACCCTATTTTGGGAGATCAGAACCAATATTTAAAATATTCGGCGAACTCTTAAAGCAGAAGCCTACATGCGGAAACGAATCGTTCCGAACCATGGCAATTCTAATAGTTTTATTTTTAGACGCTCGAAACCGCCGCCAGCGACGAGTTACGGTCGTGAACATCAGCGGACGCCGCGAAGCCGCCGCGGCCGGACCTCCACGAGGCCATATTTCATAAAATGCTCAACCGGCCCGATAAATTGCGGCCAGTCTCAGGAGTGCGGCGGGACGTGACCGCCGGCGGGGCGTATGGGGGCGGGACGCGCCCCGAAAGGATTTACCACCGCACATCCAACCACCGCCGCCGCTCGCCGGACGTCAGTTGTTACGATGAGGATGCACTTAAACACCTTAGCATATCTAAGGGTAGAAGTTTGATAATATTAGCAACGTACGTGGGTCATGTATAAAATATAGTTATGTTAATATTTTCAATAACACAACATTTTAATTTTGTCTTAAATCTTAAGAAGTTCATCCCAAACATTTATAAGAAAATGGACAAACTGACGAATATACAATAGGGAATACGCGCCTGAAGCAGACTGTATCGCTGTATTTTTTATTGGTGAGTCTGTCAATATAAGTAAATAAAAGCATAAAGATACAATAAAGAATATTTAATTTGTGTTCAATGAGACATGAGGTTCTGGGCGTATGGTTGTTTTTATGTGACCTCTGACATATAATAAGGTCCAACTTAGGTCTAAAGTACCTAACTGTTTTATCAATTGAGGCATGTGATAAATACTGTACACGTAATTATAATGTAATTAATGGGCGCCACCCGATAACAAGTGCCGAGAAAAGATTAAAAATCAAACTTAATGATGTTCACAATCAAATGTTGAAATAAATTTGATACAGCCTCTTAGCATGAAGAGCTAATAAAGATGGTCACTGTTGTACAAAGAGATTAAGGTACCTAATTTCGAACACGGAAGTGGGTTCACTTCCCCCCTACATTTATTTTTGGACTCTCATCCGTGATGAAACCAGTACGCAATGCAGGCGTGTGATTTAGCAAAAGTATTGCGGGCTAAGGCTGCCTTAGGAATGGAACGCTGTGCAATTCCTAACCGGCGTCTATGCATTCAGATATCAGACATCTACTCTTGCAGAAGTAAAATAAAGAATCCTAAAACCACCATAGACACGTGCCACTAACTATAACTAAAATAACAGATTTCACAAATCACTTCTCTGAACAAAACATCGTATCTTACTCGTTGCTTAGGAGGAGCCCACGATATATACTTATCTTAGGCAGGAGAAGATTGACTGGTTATAATATTTCCTTGAAAGAAACTTGGTTTTAATAATGCCTGTCTTGACGGTTTTCCAATCGGGAAAAGAATGCCCACAATTTTTTGTATTTGAAAAAGTGATCTTTGATATGACACAAATGACAGATGAAAGATCAATCTAATGGAGGATTGAATGACTTTGACAATTAGATATTCAAAACAGATGCTTTAAAATTTTCTTTTATATAACCTATCGACTGAATCGCATTATAAATGCAAAACAAAATTTTTACTTTTCATCAAACCGAATTATGGAACCATCAGAATAACACTACGATATCTCGTTCAGAAGCTGTTATTAAATTACCATTTCATGGGAGAAATTCAAAGTTAGTAAACACCGATGTTAATTTTGAGGTGTTACATGTTTTTTACGTTTTGGCTCAGGATTGTATTTCTATTAATATTTTTAAATGTTATTTATTTTTCGTCAAGGCAATAACTATTAAATAAAAAAAGGCAAAAAAAAGTGGGAAATTCATAGAAGTTGAAACGCAACGTTATTGGTCAGATGATCTGATCAATAGCGGTAGTCGCGTGTGACGGCAAAATCTATGTCAACAAAGCACTATATCGGCTTTGTGAAATTTATTGTAATTTTGCCTCAATCTATAAATCTATGTAATTTTGGTACAAGAAAAACACACTTTATTTTATCGGGTGCATTACTTATTCTATTTTTACACATAGAAAAAATGCAAAACTTATAAATCGGTTTACTGGCTTGTTTCAAGACAATCGCAAAATACTAAATCGACTACACAATATTTCAACAATTTCCTTGTAGGTTGGCTGTTATTGTCATAGACTTTGACGTCATGCCAAGAAGCACGGCAAACGGTAAGCGTTCCTAGATCTCTTTGATATTTTCAAAAAAAAATTTTACTTTATTTTACTCTTCTCGTGCTGAATATTTCTTTTGTGTAAAAGCAAATATATATATAGCTATAACAACTATCGTATGAAAATATAAAATAAATAAGCGGGGGTCGGACGTAAAAATATAAAGCAGTGAACAGAAATGTTCATATTGATAGATTTCTTCTACATACGATCGCTTAAACCGCTCCTCCCAATTGCCGTTTCATCGCAGTTGTGTCAGGGCTTATCATCCCGTCACTGAGACGTACCTTTGCGCAGTCCCACAATCCTTCCATTTATGATAGTTCCGGAGCACGGAGTCATTGGTTTAATTCGACTTAAGAACCCAATATATTGTTTTTAATACTCCTTTCACCCTGGTGTAGCGTAAGGAGCCTGGTCAGTGGTTTGCATTTTCCTCAGTTTCCTGAGTACCTAGTTACCATGAAATGTACGTAGAATTAACAATATAGCGATCAGCAGACTAAGATAGACAATTAATACTTGCTTAGGTGTTCGATATCTGTCAATCCTCTCAAATCAATATACAATTCGTTGAATAATGATTCGTAGAGGAAGAACAGATTCGAGCGTCAGCGGTGGGTTGCATGCTGCATGTTAATACATGTTGCAGGCAAGCGTCTTAACCACAGTGTCACCACCGCCTCCTTCTTCCATATAATCATTTAATTTTATCTAATGCATATTACAAATAATAAATACTCTTTTTATCACTCGTTAAGTTTTACCTTTTGCACTTAAACAGATTTGTCGATGGACTTATCACTCAAGAAAACGGCTTGTCAATTAAAAATACCATAAAGAAATTGATGAGCTGCGACCTATTTAACAGCTGTGAATACGATCACAGCCAAAAAGTTCGTTCATTTGTCTTGGGTTAACGCCTAATCTCACACATATGCTAGAGACGCCATTTCATTTCTTTAAATCTCTCAAAATATTGTTCAAATACAACAATTTATGGTGGGGACGCGCCAGATTATTGAAAAAGGACAAAAAAGTAAAATTACTTTCTATCAGCATTTTTTCTATTTGTAATCTGAAGAAGAGGCAATTATTTACAATTTTGTTGCACAACTCTCATTGTTTCAGGTTTAAAATTAGAAAAAACGTAATGCTCAAAAATAGATCGTCGTATACATTATTAAAGCATTTTCACTTCCTCCCCGGAAATTTTCAACGTGAAATATAAAAAGCACATTCGGGAACTGGCAACATTAAAACTTTTCAACGCTTTCCGGATCGTGACATACGCGGAAATGTAGCAGAGACATATGAAATTCAAAATTCCCCACGTCTCTCTTAGTCTCGTGCGTAGAACTTTTCACTTAACTTTTCAAGTTCATCCGGGCTTGATGGATAACTTTCTCAGATCCGAAACGATTTTGAGGAATTACTCAAATATCCCTAGAATTTTATTATATGTATACGTATAGGGCGCACTATAAGTTTCTGGACCTGACCACTTACAAAAACAATATTTAAAAAGTAATTACTACGTTTGAAAATGAAACACTTTAGCTCTAGAATACAGTTCGTTTCATCTAACTGTCAATTTTTTTACACTGTAGCGTTATTATAAATTACGCGTTTTCATCACTATGAATTTAAATAATGAAAGTTTTCGTGATATAATTTTCTAAGATTTTAAATGTAAGTTAACAGCTCAGCAGATCATTACTCGGCTTCGAACTCCTTTTAACGATAAAATACCATACAAAACGACTATTTATAACTGTTTTTCAGAATTCAAACGCGGTCGTGTCAATCTCAATGAAGAATTTCGTAATGGTCGCCCGTCCAATGCTGTAAACAACAAAAAAATTGATGCTGTACGCCATATGATTGAAACAGACAGACACGACAGATCTACCATGAGATACAGACGTCCTTAAGATACGTGTGAGTTCAATACAATCAATCCCACAGAAACGTTAAGGTATGAAAAATCTTGCTCGCAATCGATCCCATATTATTTGACTAAGTCTCAAAAACAAGACCGTGTCACTTGGTGCAATGCCATGCTTACCAGATTCAAGGAAGAAACGCGAAATTTGGTGTGGGACGTCATAGTGACAGTTGACGAAATATTGTTTTTTGCTACAACCCCAAAATAAAGTAGCAATCGACCGTATGGGTGGGTCTATCGAGGTGAGCCGAAACCAACCAAAGTGGCGTGTGAGAGAAGTGCCTCTAGGCGAAGGATTGCTTCTTTTTTCAATAAAACTGGCCATGTAACTATTGTTTCATGGAGAATTGTCGTACCGTGTATAGTTATTGGTACACGACCATTTTTTTTGCCGTAAGTTATTGACAAACTCCGTAAAAATAATTGTAAACGTCGTATGATCTTGGACCACGACATTGCCAGTTCTCACACGGTCAATGAGACAAATAAATTTTTAAAGTAGAAAAACCTAGAACTTATGAGCAGTTCTGTATACAATCCCGACCAGGAGCCTTGTGACTTTTTTGTTCGTAAAAATTAAGAAACAGTTACGTTGTCAACGATTTTGTTCACCAGAAGAAGCTGTCGAAGAGTATGAAAAACATGTTTCCGAGGTCACCAGGAAAGAGGGGCATAAATATTTTCACAACTGGTTTATTCGTAATAGAAAGTGCATTCATGCTAACGGATATTATTTTGAATAACAATATATTTTTGAAAATTCATATTGTTTTTTTCTCATTAATTACAGAAATTTTCAGTGCGCCCTACGCATATACAGAAGTTGCACGGCGTTCCTTATATCATTTATTAATGGTCGTGAGACAATGCGATATGCTTTTTTTAAAATATATATGACGTTTCCGTTTATACAAAATTATATATTTCACTTGAAGGTGATCTATATGTGAAATTGAAAACCTAGCTATCTAAAAAGAAATACGTTTAACTTAATAAAATTTTCCTACGAAAGTATGTGTTATTAAATATGTCGATATTTTTTTTCTTGCATATAAATTGATGCTCAAGTTTGTTACAAATGAAATAAATCGAGACAGTATAACATTCGAATTATTTGACTGAAGATGTCCTTTAGTAATTGAATCTTCAAAACTGAATATGCCTAACCAATTCAGCACAGTACGAGTAATATACATAATGCATTTATGTGTATACGTGTAACGCGTTTATTTTCGGAGGCTCAAGGGTTTAGCAATAATTTGCTAACATTTTAAATTTTGCCAGACTTAGCATCATTTTACAATTTGTGAAGCGCTCTGGTTCAACTATCTTTCAAATTTCATAATTTGTAGGAAATAAATCCATATGCAAACATAAAAAATATTATTTTATCGACTAAGTATTTCAACAATTTATTTATATATTTTGAGTGTTAATTTTTAAAAGGTTGTACTCTTAGTTTTGAAAATTATCAAATTTTGTAAATCATCAATTTTTGTTAATACTTATATCTTTAACGATTGATTGATTTAAATTTTTTTTTAAATTTTGATGTTTATTTTAAAAAGCCGTTGCGCAATAAAAATTTTCTTATAGCCCCTTGTTTGTTACATAATAGTAGTAAAATAGATGAAATATTTATTTCTGAACTAAAAAGAAATTTATGTAATACATAAATTACTGTACTGAAGTATTTTTTTTTTCACTCGTTTTTATTGACATGATTCTTTCACCTGTCTCGATAGCCTTGTGACATTTTGTATAATAAAGAATGTCTTTATTTGCCGAAAGCTACATGGTAGTAGAAAATTTACCGAAGTGGTAGAATTGAAATATGTAGTGCACTGTTTATTTACTAACTACTACTAGGTAAATAAATGGCATTAGTCAGCGTTCATTAACGCTCAAATGTTAGCTTTCCTGTGAAGAGCGATAAAGAGTGGATAACAATTGGCGGGGTGCACAAGACCAGTGCAGGACACGGTGCGATTTATTTAGCCTGATGTCATTTCGTAAACCCGCATCAAATATTAATACCATTAATATAAGTTTGAAATAGCAAAGCAAACTCTAATCGCTTATGAGTCTTTAATTATGCTGTTCTTTTTCTGTCCACGGCATTATTCGTGTATTTTTTTTCCTAAACATACATTGATAGATTTCGTATTCTTAACCGCTTGATTTAAATGAAAAAAATATATGTAAGTCTAACTTACGCTTCGAAGGTTCCATAAAATAAAGATTTTTAAATGAAGCTGGATAGTTAACAATTAACAAATTAAAACTTTAGAAATGAATCGAGGTTGATTTTACTGAAAGTTTTAATATGTATACAGAAAAATCATAATAATAATGTGAACGGATTACTGATTTATCAGGTAAGCTCTCTGAGAGAATATCTCAAACAATACATATGAAAAGTAAAAATTGTTTGATTTCATAAATGATTCGTTGTTGATAAAAAAATAAATCTCTCACCTTGCATAAATGGTAATATGTAAAATGACGCGGCTGCGGTTTTCAAATGAACTATACACTTCGTCAATTTTAAAACCATTGCCGCTGAGTCAGGTGAATGCATAATTCTTCCCGCAGTAGTATATTTTATATCTCTTAGACCTTAAGTCTTCTTTAGGAAAAAATCACTTAGCCCAAATGTTTATTGTGTATAGATTCATAGTAAAATAAAGAAATTGCCCATTTCTTGATTTTATTGTATTTTTTTTTTAACATAATACTATTTATTTAGTTTGACAATCTAAAGTATACGACTTCATGGAATATGTATCAAGCGCGTAAGCTGTGTGTCGATTTGGCGGAGATAGTAATAATTATATTACAGCCCGTTCCGCGTAGACGCCTTAAGTGCCATTCGATAACCAAGCGAAGGCGCTCGTCTAAATGGACCCGCTAAAACGCGACAAAAGCCCTAGCACACTTCCGGCGGTTCGCACACGCAAAAACAGAGAATACAATCTCGGGCCCGCGGCCGCAGCGCGGAGCCACTTAACGACCCGATTCGTTGAGAAGTCTCTCCCTTCCCCAGTATTTTCTCCCGCGTAATTTGGTTCCGAGTGGCTGGCGGTCGTGCGGCGCGGGGCGAAACAACGCGGAGGTCCCGCTTCCGCTCCCACGCCCGTCCCCGATGTCCGATTACGGCCATTACGGTCCTCGAGGTTGCCGTATTTGTTTGTCGTCACCGCACTGCACGTAATTACCTCTGCTTAGCTATTAAGGTCAAGTTGTACGTTATCTCGTTAGTTGTTGGGGCGAGAAAAACTTAGAGATGTATATATAAACAATACAGATTAACGAGATATCAGTACTGTGTTTATGTGTGCTTAAACTACAGATTAATTTTAATTAGGAAATTCACGTATGTTTAACACATATTCT
Organism: Eumeta japonica; assembly: GCA_005406025.1. Taxonomy (NCBI): domain Eukaryota; kingdom Metazoa; phylum Arthropoda; class Insecta; order Lepidoptera; family Psychidae; genus Eumeta; species Eumeta japonica. Next base: position 111,540 of record BGZK01000231.1, read on the forward strand.
GATGAGATTGAGCGTTGTTACAGATATAGTTACATTTTATTTATTTAATTTTTAATTTCTACATTTAACTACTATTTAATATCTAATTTCTTGTTAATACAAAATCGCTGATGTGTTGTAATACATACGAGCGTAGTTAAATTTTAAAACTATTTGTCTACTGTGCAAATCGATTTTTAAGATATAATACATTGTTTTTTATATGAAGTTGTACGTAAATCAGTCAAAACGTAAAAAAAAACACTAGGAAAATCACTCACCGTATTACTGTACCATTTTCCGACAAACAGTTCCAGATGAAAATTCCTACAACGGTAATTCTTTTCTCAACACATCACTCAAGCTTAACACTCTTATACGATACTTTTTCTCGAATTGTACGAAATGGGACCACAGCGATCGGAGTGGATGCGCGGGCACGTGTCGCGGCGGCCGGCGTGCGGGGCGGGCGCGGGCACTCACACGGGAACGTCGCTGGGCTCGGCGCGGGACTGCCGTGCGCACGCCTGGGCCCGGCCGTCGCGACACCCCCTCGCACCGCGCCCCGCGGCCGGCCGCACCGCCACCTATATATATAATCGAAGAAAGCCTTTCGCCGTCACTGGCCTTCGACGTTAGAATTTCCGTTAAGTACACTCGTTAAGTTATTAAGTCGTGAAATAATCGCCGGCGACGAGTTCACGACGCTAACGGCCCGTTACGCTAAGTTACGGCCCGTTACGCAGTCGGCGACGACACGGCCTTTCGAATTCGCAGAACGCGCGCAGGGAGGGCGGCGCCGCGCCGCGCTTCGCGGTTTCGTTATCCTGACTGTTATACTGATCCCTGTCATTATTAAAATATTAAAACTCTAGTTTTTTCGGCGACTTCTCCCGCGTGGACATATAATTAATTCCTGATTTTCTATATCGAATAATGTTGTCCTCACTCTTTACGATTTAAGTTCCGATTTTAAAGTTACTTCCGACTCTATGACGTACAAAATATGATTCATGTAATGCAGAAACTATTCTATGTGTATGCTACATTGCATCTAAATCTGTACAGCCGTTTATATGTAATTTAATTACAAACAATCAAACATCGTAACATAGTATTACATTTGTAGTATTATAATAAAAGGACACTGTAATATGATAATAATACTATAATAATAGTACTGACAAAAGGCGCAGTGCATAAACCTTATCGTTCTTTTTAATTCACTCTAAGTTTCTCATTATCAAACCTTTATCGTTAATCATGTACTAACAATCTTACTGTTGACACTGTCTCTCACTTCCGTTTTCGCCCTACCGCCCCCTCTTCCTGTCAATCATCGGCGCACGCTCTAGCACTGCTCCCTCTCTAAATAATCTTTAAAATGATTGACGCTGCAGGCCATCCCTAAAACTTACGGCTATCGTATTTATCGATGTGTATTCGAGCTCATCGAGTTTAAAAATATAATTGTTCCAAAGATCAAAGACTTATCTTTGAGCTTTTGAAATCAAAAATCCAAAAAAACGGTTGTCATTATACGCGATTTTGAAACTTTTTGCTATTATCGCACTAAAAATACACTTAACAGTAAATTATTGAGTTTGAGCTTAAAAGTTTCTCCAAGAAAGACTTAAGAGTTTTTCAAGCTCTCCAAACTCAAAAATACAATTTTAACACGTTCTTAGCTCTTTGAGTTTAAACATCTAAATTCGTTTAAGTAAAACGTAATTTTTTAGAACGACTTTTCTCAAACACACCAACTAAATTTGATGCATTTTGCAATGATGTACGTTACTTTCTAAGCGGAATTTATCGGTAGAGCACATTAGGAAATATTCAAAAAAATGCGCACGGAAGTTAAAAAAACAGGCCATGAGCGTGGCCTATAATACAAAATAAAATTAAAGACTTTTAAATGTTCTAGTTATAAGAAGTAAAACAGATAAATAAACAAAAAAAAATATACAATAATCTTTATTTTACGTTATAATGGATTCTATCTGTTTTATTTTTCATCAAAATTGGTTTTTAAGGGTACTGAGTCGATAATAGAACGGGTTTCGTTCCTTTATGTTTCCATGTACATAGGTAAAAAATAACTTTGCAAAAACAAAGTCGTGGACAAAAAACGAACCAAAATCTAATGGAAGCCCTATTTCACAAAAATATAATATTAAATCACACCCTAAAATAAATACCATTTTCATAATCAACGTAATTTTTAGGTTTATTTTCAGATTTAAAAATTAATGTCGAAAGACGTATTTGCATATTCATTTTTAAGTGTACTTTAAGAAATTCTCAAATCTAAGTGTCTATTTAATATTGAAAATTTTGAACTCCCATTTTATTCCTTTAGGGCCTTTGAATTTTAGAATTTTTTTTTATTCTCTTGTCTATATCTTAAAAAGAATCTTTGTACAAAATTTCAGCTTTATAGTTCTAGAGATTTGGATTGGGATGGGTGAATCAGCCAAGACTTTTGTTTCTAAGTACATGTATATATATATACAATCCTATGACTAAAATCATACATTGCAACCTCTTTTGCATGAAACAATGGATGTAAGAACCGAAGCAGAAGATCGTACCATATCTAGGTATGTAGTGTCTGCCTAATTTTCTGGAAAATACGCGTGAATTCAAGAAAATATGACACTTTTCAACCAGGTGTGTAAAGAATCTCGTACGAGATTTATATAAAATAATCAACTAATGTTTTATTTTAATTAGTTATGATGAGATTTTTTTATAGCTGAGATTTTTATAGCCGAGAGACAACAAAACAAGAGAGCCGTCAGAGACTAGCAACCCAAAGTAGTCACCGGTGCGTTGCCGGCCTTTTGGGGAGAATAGGATATCGAATGGAGACGGATCGGGTTAATGGAAGGAGAAGAGTGTGGAGTGGGCCAGCGGAACTCTCACTCACTGGACGAAACAGTGAAAGCTTCACGTCGATATTCTGCGAGAATGTGCTACTTCACCGGTCAACCAGCTCATTTTTGTGCTGCAGTCACGTTGGCCACAGAGTGGCTCCACCACGATATCCTGTATTCATGTCTTATAGTATATTTTGTGGATCATTGTCAAACCGTTATCATTTAATCGTTATGTCCGTGATTATTTTATCCGTGAGTATTATTTTTTTAATTTTTGTTTTCAAAATTTAGTTAATATTACTTTATATTAAATGGTTTAGACGGGACTGTCGGATATTAAATAACCTTCAGAAGTGTCTTTTACTTCAATTGGTTCCCGAATATATGTAACCGTTTTAGGAAATGTCAACATGAGCTTTCGTAATTGTTAGTTCTTAGACAATTGTATGGGCGCAGAAAAATGTTCTTTAGTTCGCTGTAATTACTTGTTTAACGATGTGCCGTGAACAGGACTTCAGCCAGCCTGAATGGCTCTGAAAAGCCGTTGAACCTCATTCCTGCCGGTCAACTACATCGTTTCGGTCACCAGAAATACCATCAACACCACCATAATGACTGGCGTCCTAATGCTTCATGGGCAATTTTCTACCACGTACGATGTGGCTTTGGAACGAGTTGTCATCAACAGTACTTTTCCATGAACTTTGGCTAGAGGGTATTCAAAAAAAGACCGTATTCCTTTTTAAAAGATCGACAAGGCTCCGGTGACTCCTCTGAGGTTGCAAGTGTTCATGGGATGCGGCGACCGTTTACTTTTCAATTTCCCACGTGCTCGTTTGTCCCTTTTAAATCCTATAAAAATAGACTATCATGTTAGTGAAAAGAAACTATCAAATTCAATATGTTAATAGGGCGGAACGGTAATGAAATCCAAAACTTTAATAATCTTCGAAGTAAACCTCTCAACCCTTGGACTACAGACAAAGTTTATAGTTCTCTATTAAAAGGATTAAAACCTTGCATGATTGTTGTCATATCTTATTTATTAAAATGTACATTTATTTTAATTGTATTCCTGTATTAGGTCTACATTATTATTGATACTACAGTAAAGTTCTTACTTCCGGCTAAAAGATCGACAGTAAATAAACAAATCTAATTCTTTTTTCGGCTTCATGTCTCAACTGCTGAGAAATACAGTCCCACGACCGTTTTTATTCCAGGTTGAGGGACTTGGAATTTAAGTCCTCGACGCTCCATCTAGAACCGAAATCCGGTGACAAGATCTAGAACCGAAGACAACTTGCTTTTCGAGACGTGACTTTTAACTTCCATTATGTGCAATGAGATATGCAAAATTTACTAATGTACACATTCAAAATCTTTACTAAATTCATAAAATAACAATACGAATTTAGAGCGTTATGTTATAACCAACGAAATAAAGACATTCTGAATTTTTTTTTTTAATAAACTTTAAAAGTCATTGCTCAATTCGCTCGTAGACGGGCTACGAACTCACCACTTTCCGATCCGAAGGCAATGATCACGGCCGCTCGGCCGGCGCCGCCCTGCGCCTTTGTTGTATTCTTTTGGTGTGTATCCCGCCTTATCTAATTCAATGTGAATTCCTTCAAAGGTTCGATGTCGGTTTCAGAAACGCCAACTCAAATCAGGTGGAAATTGGCGCGAAATCGAGTGCGCCGATACAGCGGATATTGGATACGCGGCCTCACCTTGTGCGGGCAACTCGACGGATTCACTGTCGTACAAAAAAACCGCACATCACTTTTGAAGGGGTTTTACGCCGCATTTTTTTTATTAATGCCAACGTTGCCCATAAAACACAGTATTAGACAATATATTAAAAAATGTAATAGATTTTCAAAACATACCTACGTATGTACTTTATGTCTCTTTCGTGAATTAAGAATTATCATCGTTCCCAAAACATAAGTAATGACACGCGTGATGATACAAATAATGATACACGTTGATCAATCTTAGTGATATTTTTTTTTTACGTTTTGATAAAGATTGTTATTTTGATTTGTGTAACTTTAATTAATCATTAAGCATAATTCGTTTTTTTGACCGCTACTGTAACTGTGCCCTTTTGTTATTTTCTATCTTCCATGATATTAAAATAAGCTTTCACCTATAGTACTATACAAATCAGCATTCCATTATTTTTTTTATGTAAAATTTCATGATAATGTTCGTTTTATGACTGACTGAATCCAATTCTACCATTTTTAAAATTCATGTCTTTACGTCTGGCTGTATGTATGTCCTTCTATAAATCAAGAACGGCCTAATGAAAATTGATATATTGTAAAAATATGGGATCGCGTATATGATAGGTTACTGTATGTCTCTCTGTTTGTTTGTCTGTCTGTATGACTTTTTATAACTTAAAAAACGATTTGATTAATCGTGATGTAAATTGGTACACAGTAAGAATATGTGAATGTCTATTGTATGTTTGTCTGTCTGTTTGTCTGTTTATCTGTTCATTTGTCTGTCTTTCTTGTCTGTCTTTTTATAACCTAAGAAATGTTTGACTAATCTTTATGAAAATTTATATACATTCAAAGAATTTTATTACGCAAATGATTTGTTTGTCTGTTTGTATATATACCTCAGTGTTTCTGTACGTTCTTTTATAACTTAAAAACGGTATGACCGACCTCGAAAAAAACTATGCAATCTGAACATGTGATTTCGCAAATGATAGGTTTCTATATGTCAGTCTGCCTGCCTCTTTGCGTATTATTTTATAACTTAAAAAACTTTAGAAAACGTGTTTTTAGAAAAAGACTTAAAAAAGAAGAATTAGAAAGATTGTTTTTATAATTTAAGAACGGTTTCGCTGATTGTGATCAAAATTGGTATACAGTAAGAAAATATAATTGAGCAAATGATAGGCTATTGTTTATTCGTGTGTCTGTCTGTTTGTCTCCGTCCTCTCTAAAACTTAAGAATGATTTCACCAATTTTATCATATACTGGTGTAGAACGTACATGTAATTGCGTAAATGATAGGCTACTGTCTGTCGATCTATATATCCTTTTATAATTTAAAAAAATTTAACCAATCTTGACGTAAATTGGTATATAGTTAGAATATGTGATTCGGTAAATGTTAAGCATACATTTTTTTCGTATTTCGTTAATTTCGTTTTATTTCATTTATTATCTATATTTCTTATCTTTGTGTATGTATTTGTCCTGTGTACACTCGTGCGTATGTGTACGATGTAAAAGCGTATGCGTGTACGTATATGCGTGTTCATATTTGTGTATCACAATTTTATCATGGCGTTTCAAGATTCATAAGTTATGCAAATCTATCATTAAATTTATTGTCGTTTATTCTAAAACAAAAACACTATTGGGTATTTTATAATAATACTGTAAGAAGACAAAACAAGTAAATTTGTCAATTTGGATATAGGATGTAATTTCTGAAACTTCTGATCTCATTCCGAAAAATCTAACATTAATAGGAAACTACTACTGTGATCCTTGAGTGCTACAAGCTATAGCTGTTTCTAATTCTTATAAAGATGTATTTTCTTAAGAAATCATATTAACAGTAACTGAAATCAGCAAAAATTAGACGTTTAGTTGATTTACTGGTATGCGCTGCCTAAACGGTTCGAAATAAGGATGTAAAATGTATATTAATAATATAAACTTTTAATAGTTTCGCAAATGAATCTGCGACACCATATATCTATACTTAATATTTCAGCCATAGGGACGGTCTATATGTTAAATGTGATAAAAATCCAAATGAAGTTTAAATATAGTTTTTTAAGTTCACTCTATGAATTCTTATAAAAAAAAAGTGTTTTATCGATATGGAGCGGTGATGGCTCGGTGGTTAAGACTCGGCTTCGTGTCTCAAAGTATCAAATTCGAGCCTGATCACGGCCCAATTGACCGATGAGTATTTAACTCAAGTCAACCTAAACTACACGTTCTGTGTCTCAGAGGGCACTATAAGCTGTCGTTCGCGGACGTCGTTATCGCGTTGGTGACGACAGTCTTTAACAACTCCCGATCCGCGCTGTACGAGCGTGGAAGGCTCAAGGCCTAATGCCTTCATTCTGAAATAAGAAGATTATGGGAGGGTGTAGCTTAACAGTGGGATAAATAAAATCTGACACGATAATCAGTACGGAAATTGCTTGGATGAGGAGTTTGATTTTTAATGTATTAAATTACCCTATAAGAAAGAATATTTGGAAATTAATTTTTCCTCGGAGTAAAAAGATGTTCGCTTTTGTATAAAAGTTTTTGTAGAGCGAGGTGCAATAATGTTTCGTTTAAATATTGCGTAATAAAACTGAATAAACGCATCTTTCTCGATTAAGTGAAGGTTAGAAGGGAGTGAGGTTGTATAATATATGAAAATGGGTGTGTAAACTTGCAATATGTGGTTCTTTAGTGCTCACAAACGGGAATGTTTCTAAAAAAAGACAAACTTACAACTTTACCCGTATATTTTGTCTGCATATTCGTACTATCAAATCAATTTACAGAACCGATCCTAAAATTTTTTCATGAATAAGAAACTCCTTGAATAAAATAGACTATCAACATTTCTCTTTGGCGTCGTCCACACGTTTGTGTTACGACGTATTCTAAAAAAATTTCCATTCTTCCATTTATAAAAAGCTACTATCCCCGAGTAATTAAGTCTAAATTTACTTTTGATACAACGAGAGCAGTACCGGAATTAGTTAGTCTAGTCGACAAGTTGAAAATGGTACAAAATAGAGATACTGCTCTTAAAATTATGTGCGATAGCTCGTTGGATCCGGAATGACGTCTAGAAAAAAGTGCCAAAAGCGTGTATTAGCACATAAAAAATTGCAAAAGTTATAAACAATTAAAGATGAAAAAAATGGCATTTCGTTTTTTGCCAATATTTAATAAACTATTAATATTTAAGAAATTTCAAAAAAAGATTCTGAAAGAGGAGGAAATTTCCAATAAAAAACTCCTAACTTTCGGAACTCTATATCCATTATTTATAATTTTAATTTAACACTGAAAATAGGTGTGCGCGTGACATTTTTAGGATGCGCGCGTGGCGTCAAAAGCGAGTACGGCACATTCATTAATTTATTTAAGGTACTGACTATTTTTTTTAAAAATTATGGTGTGTTCTGAACACTATAATTAATTTATTCCCGTTGGAAATTTCACTTAAAGTTAATTTTTCAACAAGTTAAACAATTGTTAACTAACGAAATTTTCTCGAACTACCGTCTTAATTGTAAGTGAAAAAAAATGTTTAAATAATGGTCGTAAAAAATTTTCGCTTCGTAGAGCCTTTCTTACATACATACTTAACAAGATCGTGCATAAAAGTTAAAAATATTTATACTTTGTTTATAACAATTTTTTTACTTAAACAAAAACTTAAAAATCCAAGTAATGTTGTTAAAAAAATTTTTTTTTCTAAATCATCATATTATCGTTTTTTTATTAATACAAGATATTTATTGATTTGCAAAAAAAAATTTACCTGCCATTTATTGATAATTTTTTTATAAACAAATTGATTAAATCAAAATTTTTAAAAAATTGTTTAATAACAATTTTTAATTGTTTATAATCGTTTTAACAAATTTTCAACTTTTTTTTTTTCTAAAACTTCTAAAATTAACAAAAACAACCATATATAACAAAGTATAGAAAAAAATTTGCAAATCAATAAATATCTTGTATTAATAAAAAAACGATAATATGATGATTTAGTAAAAAAAAAATTTTTTAACAACATTACTTGGATCTTTAAAGGTAAAAATTGTTATAAACAAAGTATAAATATTTTTAACTTTTATGGCACGATCTTGTTAGTATGTATGTAAGAAAGGCTCTACGAAGCGAAAATTTTTACGACCATTATTTAAACATTTTTTTTCACTTACAATTAAGACGGTAGTTCGAGAAAATTTCGTTAGTTAACAATTATTTAACTTGTTAAAAATTAACTTATGAAATTTCCAACGGAATAAATTAATTATAGTGTTCAGAACACACCATAATTTTTTCAAAAAAATAGTCAATAATCTTAAATAAATTAATGAATGTGCTGTACTTGCTTTTTGACGCCATGCGGCATCCTAAAATGTCACGCGCACACCTATTTTCAGTGTTAAATTAAAATTATAAATAATGGATATAGAGTTCCGAAAGTTAGAGTTTTATTGAAAGCCTCCTTCAGAATCTTTGAAATTTCTTAAATATTAATAGTTTATTAAATATTGGCAAAAAACGAAATGCCATTTTTTTCATCTTTAATTGTTTATAACTTTTGCAATTTTTTATGTGCTAATACACGCTTTTGGCACTTTTTTCTAGACGTCATTCCGGATCCAACGAGCTATCGCACATAATTTTAAGAGCAGTATCTCTATTTTGTACCATTTTCAACTTGTCGACTAGACTAAGTACCGAGAACGGGACAGCGATCCGAATCATGATTCGATGTCTACACGGGCGGAACCGCGGGCGGAAGCTAGGCAAACAATAAATTATAGGTTATTTGTGACTACTTAAAGTTCTTTGAATATGAATATTAATAAGGCAAATATTCTATTTGTTAGTTATTTATGGAAAGTACTTCTATTAATACTTGTTTGTGTAATTCATGAAAAATCTAACAATAACAACAAAAACCAAAAAATAATTAAACCAAGTAAATGAAACGAAAAACCTAAAATACTTAAAAAAATTTCATATATATATATATATACATTTATAATATAATGCCATATTATACATACATTGTAAGTATATATATATAAATATATCTATATATATATATATATATATATATATATATATATATATATAGATATAAGGGCTAAACTACCGCGGACTACAGTGGACCAAACGTCAAGTCTTGCGGTACTTGTTTTTTTATTGTTAACGACCTATTAAGGTGTGAGTAGTGAAACAATTGGACACAAAGCGTGCAGTGAAGTAAACGCAATATTATAAAAGCATTATAAGCCACTCATGTAAAAAGTATAAACTATATGTTTTAATGATATGGGCAGTGATATCAGTGCCGTGTCGAAATCGTTCAAGAAAGGAGCACTCCAGCTACTGTACAAAATACTAACTTAAGTACGAATTCGCCACCTGTGAAGACGAGGTATATATGTGATACCTAGTCTCTAAGTTAATGGGCCCAGCAGAATAATTTAAGGTTTAAAATTTGCACTACGAAATGTGGCTCCTTGAACAATATATAATGATGCCATTTTTTATCAGACTTTTTTCAATGGAATAAATCGCCCGCGTGAACATAGAAGTGATTCCATCTCAATACCATCTTCATCTCACTCCTGGGCTCGTCAGTTCTAATTTCGTCCTGACACCGATTATAGTTAAAATCCCGATTTAGCATTTTTTTCCAGTCTCCCGTCTCTGCTATTGATTTCTATGCCTTGACCGTACTCTTGTGCTTAACTTAAATTTTGCTCCCAATGTCGATCCTGCTTCGGCTTTATTTCCCGTTCCGCACTATATTATGATCCAGATAACGACATAAAATAATGTTTGTTAACTTTATGTGCGCGTGTGCGTGTGTGTGCGTGCGTACTAAAATCTAATTACCTCGCGCTATCCAAATAGTTGCATAGATTAGTGTAAACTGTACAAAAATGGGTTAATTTTTTCAATACATATCGTGTGAGAAAAAAATTCCATAAGGTTTTTGATTAAATAATTTTCATACTTCTCTGTCGATCAATTTCTGAATTAATTAACTCCCTTGATTAAAACACAACGTCGATCACCATAAACTGTATCAAAATCGGCTGTTTCATTTCACAGATATCATTAACCAAAAATTCCCAAATAAATGTATCTATGAAAGTAACTTGTAAAATTCTTATTGGAATGATGCTCTGCGTGGAATTCAGAGAAATGCATCAAAAGCAAACAACGTTTCAAAGATATCGTAATTAGAAAAAATGAAACTATAAGGTTTCCTTTAAATAACTTGTAGATTTTACGAACTCAACGACCTCGAAACTTATAAAAAATATCGTTTAGAACTAAGACACTAAAATCGATCTTTTGAGGTCGAAGAGCAGAATAATTTATTTCTAGGTATTTTTTTGAAAGTTTTTAATTTAAGTATGTAAGATTTAAGTTTGTAGAGTTCTGTAGATTGTACGTTAAACAATTAAGGGATTAAACAGACGTGTCGCTTTATAAATACATTGAAAAAATATTTTAAAAACTGTCTTTAATTATACTCTACTTGTTATAATTCGTCGATTTTAATATTTTCTTTTTCACAATATTGTGTCTGGTTGTTGTCATGTTGAATTTTAATTACTGTAATGTATTTAAGGCCTGCGCTTTTAGTCTCTAGAGTGCCACCAAGAAACAAACATACATACATGTATATCGTAATAAAAAGAATACTTTCCTTTTCGTCGAGCACTCGGATAAGAATACATGAAAAACGTTGATTTCAAAGTGGAAACTAGAGACAACACTATCTGGGATCAGGCGATATAACGCTCAAAGATATTTTAAATAAAAAAATAGAACTTCACTATGCCAACTTCACTATGATAAACTTATTAGATAAACAAATTCTCGATTTTGTTTTTAATTAACATTAATAGATGGCACTGCAGTCGATCTATTAGACAATTTATAGATACAGAGGAGATAAAAAATTGATTAAATAGATCAATAAATTGTCCAAAAGATCGACTTGAATGTCAAAGACCGTATCACCAATAGTTTAGAAGTTATAACCATTTAAAAGTTGACAAAACAGAGGACGGTTTCGAGTTTGATTTGAAAAATTATTTAAAATGCAAAAACAAATAGAGAAAAATTTTTTTGACCACTTTGATGCACATGACTGTATTTATAATTTATTAAAGTTACGGCAAAAATATAAGAAAAATCAGAATTTGTTTATAACAAATTGTTTATTTGATAAACAATGAAAATTGAAATAAAATTTTTTTTTTAAATTATATTAAGAATAGAAAATGATGAATTTAAAAAAATTTTTCTTAATAAATAATTTAAAGGATTGATAAATGAAAAACGATTATAAACAATTAAAAATTGTTTTAAGAAAAATTTTTTAAATCATCATTTTGAAGACAATAAAATGGCCAAAAATTTTCGATAAATATTAAACTTGTCTATTTGTTTATAAAAATTTATAAACAAATGGCGCAAAATTTTAACAAAACTATTAAACACGATATATAAATACAGAAGCAACTACAATCAAATTTTTAGTAAAAAAAATTTTTTAATAACTTTACCCGGATTTTTCATTTTTTGTTTACTTAAAAAAATCATAATAAACAAATAAAAAAACTTTTATAAATTTTATAACGAAGTCTTGTTTATTATGTATATAAGAAGAGCTCCCAAAAAGAAAAAAAATTTATAGGTGCATTATTTAAACTTTATATGAGATTTAATAAAACTAAAGTCCATGAAAAATTACTTAATTAACTATTAGATAACTTTAAGAAAATAGAGTTAAACATTTTTTCCAACGGGATCGTATTCTTTCAAGTTTCTAGAAGACACTATAATTTTTCCAAATCTTTAAATTAATATTGAATATTGAAAAAATTATTTTATAATGCACTTCGTTTGGCGGCGGCGCGGCAGCTGAAACGGCCGTGCGGAACCCAATTTTCAGCGTAAAATTAAAATTATAAATAATAGAGCTACAACTCTGGGTCGGGGTTATTTTACTAAAATTTTCTCCTCTTTTAGGAACTTTTTCAAATTTGAGCTAACTTTAATATTTTTTGAGTTATAGCTGCAAAACGGACACTACCTTTTTGACTTTTCGTTTTTTGTTTATAACAATTGGAATTTTTATTGGCGGATAAATTCCAAAATTCCCATTCTTCAGGATTGAATTCCGAATCCAATGCACCAAACCCCATATTTTTAAGACTGTTTTAACTATTTTTCGCAGAAAACTCACTTCTCGACCAGACTATATCTATTATATGCATCCGTCATTCCATTAAATTTATTACTTCTAAATCGGATTAACTTTCAAAAATTATTTATAGTATTTATTGAATCACAAACATTTCTTGTAGACTACTTATCGTTGTGACGTTGTTTCGTACTTTTTACTATTGCTAAAAGTGGCCACTTCTACTGTGCCGAAATCAAAGAAATCAAATTGACTCTTTACTCTTACGTAGGTAATAAATTCTAATTTTCCCATTGCTTTGAGGCCGTGCCCTCTTCCCTTCAGAATCTTATACTGTGACCGCACCTGAATCTTATTCCGCATAATTTTCGGAGTATGTGATTTGGCTTTGTCATGTTGTAAGAGCGCCCGTTTTTGGTTTACTAAACCTGGATATTTCTACGTTAAAACTCATACATATCAGCTGTTCACTACACATCTCAGCAACAATAATTCGACCATCTGGAATTATTTCAAAGTATATTATACCTTCATAATTCAGTTTAGGTTCAGGTAATTGACCTTTGTCCAACCAATGATTTCGATGTTCGAACTGTATTATTTATTTTTCATCACAAGTAACAATTAAATTATCATCATTCGCCAGTGTATGGAGGAGTTTTACATTTCTACTCGACATTTTCCTTGAAACTCATTTAATTCGTGGCTCACTATTCGGCAACGTTCATAGGTCGTACTCAATGATTTGGATGGCGATGTACCGTGTCCTTAGAAGATCCAAGGGAGTCCTATAATCGGCGAGTGCCGGTACTAAGTCGGTTTTCTAATGCTTCCTTTCTAGCCTTAATATCCCATACAGGTGGAAGACCAGAGCGCGGATGATCGACCAGCGTCAAATCTCCACTATTTAGATGATTAAAATTTTACATACATTTCTTACTGCCACGATTGCTTCCAATAATGTTTACTGTTTCCAATAATGTAATACACGAATTTCATATCTATCACACTCCATACGTTTCATTATCAAAACGTCTTGCTCCGTCATTAACACGGACAACATCATTAAAATAAAATAAAACAGCTGTATTTTTCATAGAACTGGATACTTGTCTTATCAGCTCATGTCATGTATAAAGAGAAGCATATGAATTTCAGTCATGAAAACGGACATTACTTATGAGACATCCTCAGTGATAGATTCAACAGGTTCCTTATGCGCTTGCCCCTTCCGCCTATACCGCTGCTGACACGCCGGCCTTAGCAGAACATGGTATTGTTATGAAACAGTTTCATATCTAAAACGATGCTTATACAAAAATAAAGTTAAATCAATCCATAAAAACAAAATGTACTTACCATACTCATTTTCTACTCTTTAACATAAAGAAATATTTATTTCCACTTAAAGAAATATATATCTTCACCTTCTTAGATTTTTAATTTTGAATGACATCAAAATGCGTATTTCAATCAGCATTAAAACCTACCGAGTATCAAATAAATTATGTCTAAAGTAAATTCTCGAGAAAAAAACCAAATGAATATTACTTCCCACACAATCTTTGCCGCCCTCTTCTTCCCTTAGGGGATGAATTTCAAGGAATTCCTTCTTAAGGAATGGTGTAGAATCTGTGATGTAGACCTACTACCTACTACCTATGATGTAGAATCAATACTTTCTCCAAATCACAAATTTCTTTTCTAGCACTTAGAACTGGATGATGTATCAATCGATCAAGACTTTCACCTTTTCACATATACATTAATTCTATTAGCTTTAAAATTCTAATTTTTCTTCGTATTTTGTCAAGCCGACACTGTAGTGAATTTATGAAATAATCTTTTACCTTCATATCTAAACTTGAATACTTTCAAAACGTTTTAAGGTAGTTTTCTTGATATAGTTGAAAAACAAAAGTTGTATTTGGTAATAACGTCTGTTTACAATATTTACCTATTTTTTGTATGCATATTATATATGTTTATATATCATCACACATGAAGATGCTTTGAAATAATAGTCACCGTTGCGAAATAGCAAACTTTAACATTAAAGTGGTGACTCAGTTCAACCTAGAAACTTTCAGGTAGTTTACACTTATTACATAACTATTTGACTACTGTGTAAGTTAATTTCAAACGCTTTGCGTTATCTATCATAATTTAGCAATAGATAAAAGTGCCTGAAATATTTGAATATTACATATTATTTTTGTAGGGCTTCATGCTCTTAGAAGCACGAAAATTAAACTAAAAACTCGTCTGTCGGCAGTAACCATCGCCCATCGCCATAATTACAACCCGGTACTGTTTGATTGGAAGACAACGCTTTTAACCACTCCTCCACCACCGTTCAAGTCCCTTCACACGAAACAAAAAATGAGGCTGTGACAGCAGCGGAGTGAAAAATTCTGACGCTAAGAAAATGAATACATATTGGATATTCCCTACACTATTTTGTATGAAAGCCTCGTTTTCTAGTACATCCTATCGAAACTGTTAGCGGCCGCCCGCCGCCCGCCGCCTGCCTGCCGCCCGCCGCCCGCCGCCCGCCGCCGCCGCCCGCCGCCCGCCGCCCGCAATCCTCGTCCATCATTCCAGCTTAAGAAAATAGTTGTTATTTTCTTGTAGGGCAACGCTAAGAACTTGATAATTCAATTCGCAACAACCGCATAAAATTTGAATACATACAGTAAAAAAGAAATGGTACGCTTTTTTATTTTTTAGCACACATAACTTACAATCCCATAGCATTTTTCAAATTTTATTGCAAATCGACTTTAATATTATAATTATATTAATGCCTAAGTCACACGTGTTATATTTTTAAAACTTTAGTATAAGGTGGTTGACAATTTTTTTTATTTACATATTCATAAATTTTATTGTACAAGAATGCAGAGGAATTATTTTTCAGACAACAATAAAAATTGTCAAATATTGAATGCTTTCGATTATTAATTAAAAAAAGATAATAAAAGTAATCTATCACATCAGAGTTTCATAGTACCATACAATTAAATGTTATACGCCATTTTTGTACAAAATAATACAGCAAATAGTTTTAGTGACTTACATTTCATAACTTTAAAAATCGATTCTGATTTTCATTTAATCTTTTCGTCCTATCTTGCCGACTCACATATTTAATCAATAAATATAATATTTTCAGTGGCAGCCATTTACTATATTAGTGTTCAAAATATAACAGCGTGACAATCTACATATGCAAACTCGGAAAGGACATTGAACAGTACCTCTTATACTTCAGAAACATGTTTTGTACAACTTGCGTCTACCTCGTGAGCTTACGCACCTCGAAATAACGAATAGAAATCATCACTGGTTAACATCAAAAACGAATTGTGGTATTTTGGTTTGATATAAGTAGAAAAATACTAGAGAAAAACACATAGTCCCACCATATTTCGATAATAGAAAAATAAACTAACGTTTGCGTCTAACTATAAATTTAAACATCTATCACTTGTAAGACATCGGGACGGCATAGAGTACCGTCTTCATACAAATAGCAGCAAATCCGGTCACTGCGGGGAGCCACATGCAGTCGGAATTCCGTTTCGAAATTTCGTTTCGAAATATTAATTCATCAATCAGATATCGTAAATACATCACACACATACGTTCATTTCAATTCCGGACGCACAGCCTACCAAGCGTAATTTCTAATACGGAAAAACTTCGAACGGCAAACTAATCTATATACGTGGTAATTCCATAGATTTGTATGGATTTACAGCGTTCGAAATCCCGAATCGATATCTCGAATCGAAATTCCGAAACGGAATTCCGACTGTATGTGACCGCCCTACTACGAACGCGTTACGCGTGCGGGTGACGTTCACGGATGGGCGCGGCGACAGCACGAACTTCAAGCGTGTCGGCACGACTTTTTTAATATCTATACATGTATTTTTTAATGAATACATTTTTAAATATTCCATTGTGTGGGATATTAATTTAAGGAAATCCATAATTAGACGCTTGCGTGCAACATGTGTCGCTGAACGTTAACACACGTTGCTGGCAAACGTCACAACACATATTGTTGTAGTGAATTATTTTCACATAACAGGTATTTAGCTGTACGTATTATTTTTTTTTAATATTTATGTATGCATGGTAAACCCATGTTCTGGATATATGTACGATTCGAAGAAAAATAAAGACATGTCGTATTTTTTTATAACCTCATGATTTTAGTGGGCAAAATATATTAATTGTTCTGCAGCGCAGTTGGGTAAACGGGACATAAATAATGACGGATAGTACATCAGAAGCGATTGAATTTAATTACGTCACGATCTCGAGAATGTTTGAGCGTGATCGGATCGAGTCGAATACCACGCAATACGTATACATTGAATTCAAAGTCGTTTTAAATGCGATATTAATAAATATTTGCAGGTATTTTCGCTTCATTCTGTACATTTTCATACTAAACTAGGGAACGTCTCCTGCTGCAGTCGCTTCAAATCATATATTTTAATGTAATACTAATAAACACCTTTAGGTTTTTGCTCTTCAATTTGAATGTATCTATATTACACTAGTGGACATTCCGGTCTTCGATACGTTGATTTTTTTTTTGTCATAAAAGGTATACAATAAGAGCAATGTATGGTCTAATTTACTTTTAATTCCTTTAAATAATTTTCGTTGCATACATAGCATTTTTGGAAAGAAATCCACGTTTATTTAAGTTTGGAAATGCAAATCAGAAATAGTAACCGTGACTCACTAAAAATAAATCATAGCTGTTCATTTAAGATGTTTGTTAATATGTTTTCACATGGAGTATTTGAAAAAAAATTTATTTAGTGCAGAATTTATCATACAATCAAAGGAAATTTCAATTTTTAAATGTACAAGAATTATAAAAAAATATTTCGACTATTTGCAAATTTAAATAAAAATCAAATAGACATTTTTTTCTTTTATTTTTAGCGTCAGCCCTATTGAAGTAAATGGCATTCGACGACGTAACAGCGGAGTCGACTTTGTTTGGCGCCCGATCTCTTATTTCCACTGTGTTGTAACTGTAAATGCAGTAAAACGGACAGTAGACGAACATACTGTACATAGATAAGATCTTAACTTTAAGGAAAATGTCAAAATTGATGAAAGATTACATTTAATTAAGCTTTCACCCGCGACTCCGCCCGCGTGTGCTACCAATGAATTCCTTTATGTTTTATGTCGACCGATCACACTGTCAGCTATGATCCCGACCTTGTTACTGCTTTAGATTCTAATCCTGACCCCGCTTTTAATCGCGATTCTAGTCTTGATCTAGATCCCTGTTCTGTTTATGACGCATTTCAAATGTAATAATCTCTATTACCTACGAAATAAAGCTATATTTGATTTGATTTGTTTTAAAATATATGTAAATATATAATATATAAAAATTTGCAACAAAACGGGATATAAACTATCTATATGCTACTCTGGGGTATAAATTACGACCATACCAAATTTCATTACATTCTGTATGTGAATTTGATTTGGGAGCAAATAAAGACAAAATTTGGTTGCCTGTAAAGTCGGTATACGGGCGAAAGTTTTACGTGACAACGACTTTGAATGGTAAAATCATTTTAATGTGAATATTCATTCGTATAGTAGGAAGAAGGATGAAATAATAGTAACAATTTAAAACATTTATTTATACAAAAATTATATTTAAAACATTAATTTATACAAAGAATCTCACTAATTTCATATTAACAAAATTTTATTTTTACCTTTACACATACATACGTATTTATATACAAATATACATACAATAACTTGCAATACATTTGCAAGCTATGCATAATTCTCTAGTGCTGCGCAGACCGATCATAGTTGAGTGGGAGAGAGACGCAAGGCATTCGGCGGGCCTCTCTCGTTCGGTGACTCATCGTTACGTTACCGAGCGTTACACTTTTTCATAAGTGACTCCCAGCCGCAACCTAATTTAAGACGTTGTCACGTCAAAAATTCACAGACAGACAGACAGAACTTCTAAAAACCATTAAATTGTATTATATCAACATTTCTAATACCCTGTAGGGTATTATTCATTCTCAATATTTGATGTAAAGATATACTATTTTATTATATGTATAGATTTCTACATTTATTTAAGCACTTAGAAACTAAATTAGAGGCAAGCTTTAAAGATTCTTCGAATTTTCATGCATTCGTATTGCATATGATTCTATGTCTGTACCCAGCGATTTGAACCTCTTCTGTATACTGTTTGTAGGACTCAGACCAAACATTTTAGATCTTAAAAAAATTTTAAAGTATAACTCTAATTTAATCCACTAGTGCAGTACTTTCGCGTTTATTAAATCATTTTCATAGAATCAAAATTAATTTCTGCGCTTTTAGGCTTCTATTTCAGGTCATCACGAACGACATCAAGCTAGTTTGTCTATGTATGTCAAATTTTCGCAGAACAAATACAGCAGTATAAAAACAAAACGCGATTCGTATAATAAGCACAATCTTTTGTTTCGTCATGGAGACTTAAAAAACCATAAGTCCGCCGCCGAGTCGGTTTTTATTCGTCTTCGGTACGAAACGGAATTCCGCTAAAAACTTCCAGTATTAACGGGACGGGCAAGGGCGGGGCGGGGGCGGCGGGGCGCGGGGGCCAGCAAACGCCGAAAGCCTCGCCGGGCGGAGATTAGCGCTGAGTTATTAAATAAGTCATCTAGCTTAAAAAGCAGTCGGCTCGAAGCAGCCCGCCTCGAAGAACCTTTAACCCTGCGATTCCCTCTCTTTTTAATGTACCAAAATCATTTTGGGAGTTCCATAATTCCTTGGAATGTTATAAAGAAGACCTTGTACCGGACTAATTTTCAGGAATTTTGAATTAATATAGACCAGATCCGGCGCCGTCCTAGAAACAGCTTTAGTTGAAATATTGGGGCGAAACAAATTCGCGAATTAATTATATCGCCTTTATACACGTCGTTGTTTTATGTTATATTAGTAATTGAATCTACCCGCGGCGGCTTTGCGGGTAAATATAATTACGCACATAAGTGATTTACTATTATGCGAATAAATTACTGTTACCTAAGTAAATTACTCGCTCAGCGGTCAGCGCACGCGCTTTAGATATAGGGCACGTGAGTTTAAGCCGGCGATATATGTGCAAAATACAAAACGATGAAAATATCACGACGAAATTTAAATGTCGAAGAAAGTTCACCCTAATCTTAAATTGCATATGAACAGAGTCGTTCAAGATTTAGTTTAACTCTCGTCGTGCCGTCGCACCGCGAAACTTCGTCTAATATTACCTCATATGCTTTATTCAATAGCTCGATAGAGGTTTGGCTTAGTACCCACTTTTTAGGCGTTTTTATACCCAACAGTAGTACAGGCTTCGTATAAGTGATACAAATAAAAGTATTACACTATAAAAAAAATGTTAAAATAAGCACATTACCAGAGATTGTAACGATATAAGTTTTTACAATGAGAAAATGGTCTAAGTGCTGTTGGGTATGCTTGCTTATAATGTCAGCGGCTTTGATGTCCGATGAACACAGGATAAGAGACGAGGTTTCTACAGGTGTAAATTTTAGCGTATGATACAATAATCTGAACCACTATTATGTATTCTTACACACTCAATAAACGCAAAATATTAGATAACACACGTTTCGCTTGTAACTGAAAATTATATTCTGAAATGAGTAGTAACACATTTTTTCCTAACTGTAGCGCTGATACAATCACTTCCGTCACTTGACCGCTTGGTACTTTACTCCAAAGACGGTGGTCCGAGCTGACAGTGACTCGGCCCTCTTTCGGCCAAAACCTCCTTAGGCCTTCTTGAGAGACAACTGTAACAGCTGTCCGCTATGACCTCCTAAGGATGTAGGAGCATATAATGGCGTCGTCTCATTTGAACTTTCACTACACGAAACCTATGATCTGAAAGGATCTATGGACCACCGATTGGCTATCCCGACCACAACCTAATTTGGCGCTAACGGCCAAAACTATATCTTCCTTAACTGAATAGTTCAGGTGACGATGGCAGTTCGAGCTAATAATGGTTATTTCTGGAAATACTTTTGTTGATATCGGCGCGACGTCGATGGATACTACACACAGGGATACCCACGCGTCGCCAGTGCATCCATGTGTGTAGCGTGAAATATTCCAGTCGACTTCCCGGAAGTTGCGTTTGCCCGCTTAAAGAGTGTAATCATTCGCGCACACCGTACTTATTTTCAATGGTTATATATTATTATTGTCGTAGCTTCCATTTATAAGCTTTTATAATGTTTGTTTATGAAGGAATTGCTCTGCTACTCACCATTAACGGCCGCCATTGATTATTATTTAATGTCACTCGGAATTGCTTGTTTGGAATTATGCGAACTTATGCTATTTCTAAATATTACCCTACACGATATCGGAGACTTTCATTTTTTATGTGAAAAAAAGATCTGCCAACGGAAAAAGTTTATAAATACTTAATCTAAATATAAATAAATTGACATTGAACCTTGTACTATTACGAGGCCTGCTATTTATGTGTCCGGAATATCGAAAACAAACAAACATTTATCATTTAATATACTTTTATTGCTTTTCGAAATATGACCATGATGACTAATGCACTTATACATGTGCTGAAACCAATTTTTTATAGCACTTTTTCCATTCTGATTGAGATAACTCCAAAACCTTCATTTCGAACACATCAACGGCCTCTTTGCGGCTCGAAAAATGTTGAGCACGAAATTTATTCTTCACGCTTGGAACTAATAAAAATCTTTGGGTGCCAAACCGGGGCTGTACGGCGGATGACCAATCACTTTGATTTTTCGACCTTCCAAGAACCGAATTATTTGGGCTAACGTGTGACAGCTAGCATTGTCAAGATGTAGAATGATTCTGCATTGTCGGTTGTTCTTTCTTATTTCTTCAAAGACTCCTGACAAATAAGTGTCGTGTACCACTCCAAATTGACCGTTTTAGATTATCTAGTTACACTGTAACCACATGCTCATTTATACCAAAAAAAAACGGGCAACCGTTTGCTTCAAAGTACTTTTGGCACGAATCAATTTGTTGAGTTCGTCTTGAAACACCCATACCGTTGGCTGTTATTTAGTTTCGGAGCCATACGTACAGATCCAAGATTATTTACCTGTATAGACATTATAAATATTTTTTTATTATTATTTTTTTTTCACCAATCGAACCGAGCCCATTTTAAATCAAATCCCAAGTTGTGCGGAAAGGAAAACATTTTTTTTCAATAAGCAACAGCCAAATTTTTGAATAATATCTTATACATGGTTGTCATATTTATGCTCAGGGACGCCTTTATCTCATGAAATGTAACATGACGATCTTGTATTATTAGTTCCCGCATAATATCGATATTTTTTGGTATAATAACCGATTTAGGGCGACTTTCTTTAAATTCGTCCGTGAGCATGCACCGCCTGCGACTAAACTCACTAAACCAATTATATACAGTGGTTTTCGATGATGCTTCATCCTCAAAAGTCGAAGTGAGTTAATCGATGCTCTGTTTTTGAGTTAGCCCACGCCGAAAATAGTATAAATCATCACACGAAAATTTTCAAGAGTTAAATCCATGGTGATAAAGACACGCAATTTTCAAAATGACACTACAATGGTAAAACAATTGACAGTTACATAAAACAAACTGTATTCTACAGCCAATAAATTCCATTTTTAAATGTTTTTTTAAAACATTGTTCTGTATGTAGTGAGTTCTGGATAAATTAATAGCGCCCTCTTATGACAGCAATCCAAAGCAGATGTTTTTTCAAAGCGATTGTTAACGAATGAAATATAAAGAAAAAATAGAATATAGCCTTTTGAAACATAACAATTTAAGCAAAAGCATTTTCATAAATTAATTTGAACATATTCGCCATTTTAAATGTTCCTATACTACTGTTTTATTATTTTTTAATCGTTTACATAAATAATTGATAACTTCATCTTAATGAAATTTATACAAAATGTCATTACAATAACGTAATGAAACTTTACACTACGCCATTACGCTTACTCCCCCTCCAACACCCCACTCCGTTCCTTTTAATGCGCCATCCATGAAATATCCTATTCCTACCCAAGAAGCTGGCATCTCATTGATGACACCTTTAGCGTTGCAAGTGTTCGTGGGCCGCGATGATTACTTACTATCTGATGATTCTCAAACTTGTTTACCCCTTGAAAACGCTATTAAAAAAGTACCTGAAATCGACGCTTTTACGGGCACCTATAGCAACATTTGTTGAATACCAGCGAAGCGGAAGAGATATGATAAAATCATACCCAGTTGGAATATGTGATCTCTGCGATTTCCTCTGACATACAGTTTATACACCGTTCACGGTTAGTTCAGGACAGTGGCCAAAATAGATTTTTTAATTACCTGTAAAATGTTTTTATGTATTGTCTAACAATTGACCGCGAAATCCACAATTACCATCTAAATGTTCATATAAAGGCCAGTATGCGTATAGTTTATTGAACAACTTTATGGTCCAAAGTCTATGTGAACAATGTAAAAGATTGAATTCATGAGCGTAAACACAGCGTCGCTAAGTAACAGCCCGAGCATAGCGCTGAGTTGGTTGCCATATGCTGATACGTTAGAAGCGCCAAAACGCTTTATTACAGGTGTTGATAAATTTTAAGATAAACACGATCGTGAACTAGTTCCTAAGGGCGAAATAGGCCGCGTCTAGCGACTGGGCGAGCGGCCGCGTTCGCGTTATCACTAAGGTAAACATCGAAGTTAACGAGTTCCGCAGTTCTTTGTTTGTTTCGCCGACGCTTATAAATTATGGTGCCGACTAAGGCAAAAATCCTTTTCAATTTTTGAAATCAATTAACTATAGTAATTTCAATTTTTAAAGCCAAATATTGTTATTGTCGTATCAGGATTGTACATCTCAGCATTACAGAAGCATACGCTCTATAATTTTTTCACTTATTGCGGATTTAGTAACTTTTATTTTAAATCCCTTCTCGTTGGCCCAGCAAAAGCTGAGTGCTGCAGACGACCATCGTCACAAACACGATGACCCTGTCCTGAACCAACGGCTTAATATAATCTCTGTGATGCGAATCGAATACTTTAATTTGGTTAGTTAAGAACTCTTGTTCGTCTCGTTCGTTCGTATCGTCTTGTTCAAGGATCATGCTTAAACTAAGTACGCGGTGATGGCTGAGCCACCGTCCACTTAAATATAATACTGATCAATACTTTAGAAACGATAGGGCGAAATGAATTCAACCAATAATTCTTTTTCAACCGCCTTAATTGTATAAATAGGATTTTATAATGTGTGATCCCTTTGAATACTTCTCTCGACACAAAATATTAGTTCATCACGGTGTAACGTTATACTACGGCACCGACGGTCGTACGGCGTTTATTTGCACCGGATGCGAGAATTCCGAGTTCGTGTGCCAGCCGGCCCAACTTTGTAACCCCTGGGTTTTCCGGGGGTGCCTTCGCTTTAAATTTGTAGTTTCTATTGAACTACTGCTGCCAGCATAGGTTGCTTTTATTTGATGAATCCGTGAATAATGATAATATAACTTCAGGCCCATTTCCCAAAAGGGTAATTAAAGATTTTATAACGATAGAAAATAATACGATGCGTGTGCTTTATGTACGCGCTAGACACTTCTTTAGCTAACTTAACATTGTTTTTAATTGTATTCAAATAATTAATTACAATAAAATAATAAAAGAGCTGGAATGGGATAATCAATTCGATAAATAAAGTATAAGTATATAACATTAAATAACTAAATATTTATTTTCCTATACAAAGTTTAATATCAAATCTATCTTTTTATTTGATATTATAACAATCATTAAGTAAAAATAGGAATATGTTAACGTTATTTTATTGCCATCCATTTAGCATTCACCTACACAAAACTTACTAACTGATGTCACTATTTAACTTGCTGATTCCGTCTGTCTTACAGTCATATAAATATTCGGAGTAATAATATTGATTGTATGGTCCATATTTCGATAAATTGTAACTACTACAGCTCGAACGTTTGACAATCAGTTTGAGGTCTGAAGTTGCTTGCTAAACCGCTTGCGCGTAACTTCGTACTGTAGTTTTCGTGTCAGCCCATTAAAAATTCACTCTCATCATTTTTTCATGACGCGCCAAAAGAAATTAAACTTTAAAATGCAACTATGTAAAATAGGAGGGGCTAGATCGTATGACGATATGAGATTATAAAACAAGACCCGGTTAGCCAGCGTTAGCTGAGATTCTCAAGCATGGATTCGGATGGTTTCTTTAAACTGATGAACTCAGTTAACCTACACTTTCCTCAGATCAAACAAAAAATGTGCATAGAGAAGTTAAAAAGATTACACCCACTGATAATTGAATTAAAACTACCTAGAAATCTAAACGATTAGTTGACACACATAAAATGAAACCCGCGGCGATTGCAAATTGTTCTATTTAACGCAAAATAGCCAAGTGGAGTTACCTTGGCGAGGCGAAGCCGACCGTAGCGGGCTAGGGGCTCCGGTGATTGGGAGGCTCAGACCCCCTAGATGACGGCTTCACGCTTTCACCGCTTGCTCAGCAGCATACGAGTGTGGTCTGTCTTATCATGCTATGGCACCTGGGACCGGCGATGCCACGTGCGCCAGTCGAAAATTCAAGCACCAACGATTTACGGGAAGCTGGAGCTTGAAGCGCCTCACCTCTTTAATTTAGTGCTTGCTGTCTCTTGCCGAATATATCTGAATGCAGCCGATGCGTGCACGTCGGAGTGCACTTTCGCCGTGCCCGCGTTCACCGCGCGCTGTCAAACTTCGATTGCCTTCCACGACAACTGGGCAATATAGTGCGCACTCCTTCGTTGGCAGGCCGCCCAAATCTGACATGCGAGCATACATCGTTTCCTCATTCCCCTAGAATGTTCGAGAGTCGAGAACCGTGTCTCTTTGCCCATAGCCTTCTCTCTCTTTTGTGTAGTGCTTAAATCCAACGGGCAAGTTCCTTTCTTGTTTACCCTCTTTGCCTCGCATGTTAGATTCCGCTTCTTGGCAATAAATGACGTTCTTAATTTGATATTAAATAATAACAAATAATAACTAACTTAATTTTATAATGCTACTTTTGTAATATAGTACGATTTTTGCACATATTATCTCTCATTGCTCATCCATCACTCTCTTCATGCAAGCTAGTCGGTTTTAGTTGCTTATAAACCATTTTTTTTTTGATATGCCACCAATTTGATCCGCATAGGATTTTCTAGGGCGACCCTTGCCGACCTTCTGTCACACATTCGTTCTGTAGATTTGTTTTGTCATTGTACTTTCATTGATCCTTTCCAGATGGCCAGTGAATAGTCTATTATTTACAGTACATATTTAAATAGCGATGCGTTCATACTTCTCTTTGAAACAGTTATCATTTAACCTGTTGTTTCTTTTTAAATTAAATAGATACTACTGGAAAATCATTAACTATGCGTCGATTCCAGTACCACATTTATGACAATGACGTCGCCGCGTCGGCGACGTCCGCCCGTTCAACAATGTCAACATTATTCTTAATGTGGCATGGAACTTCTTGACCTCACCTTGAATATATGCTGAAAATCTACTCAATTTCGTTTTTGGAATCTGAGCCATCAATTGTTTTCATAAAGTTTTCGATGCGATATATTTAAAACATACGGAGAAAATTCTTCCGAGAATGTTGCCATGGATGCTACAAAGTTCTGCCATGCTGCGGAGAACACGCGCTTTTTGAAAATATTAGTAACTTAACCCATTTTTATAATCTTAGGTAAGAACCATCAAGCCTTCCTCCACCCCTTGTAAGAAAATTAAGACATTTTCAAATCTCCCCCTTATGGTCCCTAAAGATCTTACCCCTTACGCAATTTATAATTACCCGTGGCCTCACAAGTTTATGAATCCAGAAAAGCGATCCTAAGAGCTACATTTGCATAACAGATATGAAATATTCACATTATTTTTTCAATAATGCCCACTCGCTACATAGCACATATTTAATCTCTTCAACAATTACAACAATTTAATTTTTTTGAAAGCATTATTGAGTGGCAAACCAGCATACAAGCCACCAGAGTATAGATAGTCACCATTGCCCAATGACAACCGCTACTCCTGAGGAGTCACCAGTACGTTGCTGGCTTCTTGATTAAGAATAGGATATCTGATGAAGGAACTAGTGAGATTATGGAGTGGAGAGGAAGCAGGGATATTGTGGGAGATAAAGGCGGAGTGGCTCGCTAGCTTTTGGACGGCTAATTCTGCATTCTAAAATTAAGTTCACGTATAATAAGAAAAATATATTTGAAATAACATCAGAAACGTATATATGGTGGAATCAACAGCGAATGGCAGTCCGTCGATTTTTCTAAATTTTAATGTTTGTTGCAAATTCATTTATGACCTATCGTTGCTTAGCAGTACCTAGTACTAGTTTTTATGTTCCTACGTAAGTGAACGGTACTCAGTGAAATCGATAAACGTGAGAAGTATACGAGGAATTATACATTTACATCAAATTTTCAATATTTTTCCCAGATTAATTGTTTAAAATAGCTCAGTATGAAGTTTAATTAAGCAACGCAAAAATTCTGTATAAAGGGTATATATATATATATATATATATATATATATATATCCTTTTTAAACAATATTTTTGGGTTGTTTAATTAGTCTTTATACTGAGTTATTTTAAACAATATATATATAAAGAACGATAACTTCCAATTTCAACGCAAAACAGTCGCTAATCTGAAGTCGTTAATTAACTCGTTAATTTGAGCATTCATATCTTTTCGTTTATAATCGTAATATATTTAATATTATCAAAACACAATTAAAATTTGTAAGCTCCTATCGAATGACTAAAATAAAATGTTTCAAAAAAGATAGAATTCGGTTTACAAAATTTGAAATCACTAGTAAATTCAGTCACGTTAGACACTAATCTAGTATAAAGAATAGTAAATACATATAATATATGTAGAGTATAAAAAACAATAAATGTTATTAGCGACTCAAAATAAGTGAAGCCAAACAATAATCGAGCGTTGAAGGACGAGGTATCGGGATGTCGCTTTTACATCAGAGCGTTCAATATCGGCCCACGGGCGAATACACCGAAAAAATTTTAACTTTCATCTAATTAAACTATGTCACTTGGAAGATGATAATAAACGTTTTTGCGTTAACCAGCCCAAACCTGACAGGCGTGGAAGGCCTAAAGTTCGAGTTCCTCAAACTAGAATTGTGAGCGGGTATGATATGATCACGCGGTGCTGTGAAACGAACCCAATATATCAAATGCCGATTGATCGATACTTTGTGTGTTACTTTTACGTCATCACGTAACTATAAACGTAGTCATCCTCAAAAATGTTCGTCCGTTGTGGTTTCGGCTTACATAAGTTTTCGTATTTATTTAGTAACGCGTATATACGGCTTCCTCTGCGCGCAAACACAGAGCGTGTTTAACTTTAAAATGCTAATAGCCGGTCATATTTCCGGGTCTTTTGAACTCGGCTTACTATAAAATAAAGAGAACCTTAGTATAGAGGCTCCGAAATAAAAGCTTTGTTGTGCTAAACTGAATTTGTTTGTTTGTGTTTTGTTCCACTTTGAAGGGATAACAACGGCTCCATTGATTTCCATGAAACTTTGCATGCATTATGGATGTAGCCTTTTACAGCTGGCATTGTGAAAATAATTAACTATATTCAAATATAAAATGACGGACGCTGTTATAGCAACACGGATTTTAATCGTTGGCAAGTAGAAGGCCTTTCCCAATTTCGCTGCGTTTGGGTGAGTTTTTGAATTGTGACTAAACTCGAAAGAATCGAATCTCGACAATGAACACTCATGAAAGGTGAAGGGTTAATAAAGGAAGAATAAAGGCTTATTCTTGAGAATCTATTGAGTAAAAGTTTTATTTTAGAAGCCTAACAAAATTTTTATTTCCTGGCACAGTTTACCGGAATCTTGGTTTTCAATGATGCAAAAATATATTTAATTTAGTCATGAAAACTTAATCAAATTGTTACTTTAAAAAAACTCACATGTTAAGCAAATAGTCATCTTGGGAGTTTTGATCACATTACACAATATCCAAACAAAACCGTAATAAAAAATTGGAAAAAATTGTATATAGCACTTAAAAATGCATTTTATTTCTGCTATTTTACTGGATTTTTTATAAATCAAAATTATCAGTAAGTTCTATTGAATTTCAATACTTAGAATTCAGTTCTTTTTTTAAAGACATCAAATATTCGATTTATTAAATAAAAAAAAATTGAACTTTGTATGATATGCCTTCAATGCAATGCCTTTAACCAGTAGAGCCTTACATGTAATAAGTTTAAAAAGTGTTTAAATCTCCAATGGCAACAATTCTTCAGGTGCGAACAACAAGCACAGTCTAATGCAAAATGACACGTCAACAATATTTCGACAATAAACGGGACCCGTACATGTCGAGGTAGCTTCCTACTACAACGAAATTTTGCACGAACGACGGCAGATCATCAAGGTGAGGGCGCGAACCGATATCGAAATAATTGTCGTATTATTGCGACAGGTGAAAGGTTCACATAATTTATTTCTTTTCAATGAATAGATTTTAACTTGGCATCGCGGCTCTCGCATTAAAATGCGATGATGGTTTTGATGTCGCCCTTTAATTGAATATTTTTTTTTATTTATAATATAAAAGTGTTTAAAAAATTCGTTTATTAAAGCTAACATCGGAATTGCCTCTGTATAATTAAATCGTCACAAGATTGTACTTAGATTCTTTATAACTCTATAATACTTTAGAAAGTTTGTTCTTGCAAATTGTTCACATCAACATGCAGAGTAATTTAGTAGTCATATTCTGATATTGTGTTAAAAAGGGCCACCACGCAGAGAATCCTCTGATCGGTGAACAACAGACTAAATCATTTTTGGATTTATTTTCGCGGAATGTAAAGGTTAAATTAACAGACGAGATCCCTATTCAAACCTTATTAATACATATAGCAACATAGAAAATTAGACAGAAAGCAAATTCAGATTTTTGTCACCCCACTGCAGAAGTTAGCTATCTAGTTTTTTAGCTTCAGATTTTGGGTTTAAATCTTGAGCCAACTACCGCAGTCTTGTAGATATTAGAAGCTGTTGACTGTTCTCAGCATAACATTTGAAACCAAAATTGATAGTGCGGAGTATGTGGCTATCAATTTACTCACGTCAGACTCATTAATCTTCATCTGTATACAGGGTTCAAGCCACTCGGCCACCGAAAATTATTAACAATTACTATATAAATTTAATTAGAAATCCAACTAAACCACATTTTTACTAAATCAAATCACACTGAAACGATTAAAATAAAATACTAAACTAAAATGCATAGTAACTTATCACGAAATAAGAATACAAAACATTACATCCGTGAACTTCTCGCGACCCATCCGTCACCACGCACGCATTCACAGCTAACTGTTACTTTCTCCACTTCTTTTTCCGTCGCCTTTGGAACACACGATGACAAATGGAGGCTCCGAAATTAGAGGTCACGTTACGCCCGTCGACGCTCGAGGCTCACCGGGAAACATCCGAGCGAAGTTGCAGGAGTATTAGTGTTATAAGGACCGGCGGGCGCGTGCGCGGCGGCCGCTTAATTGAAACTTGAACGGGGTAATCCGCCGGTGTGAGTTAGCCTTAATTAAATAACTTCCAAAGGATTAAACTACAAGGATTGCGAACGCTCGCCGCCGCGCGCCGGCCCGGCCGGTACCGTGCAACACTCCACCGCAGACTTCACGGCGTTCGAAAAAATATTTTAATATACTCCGGCCTTATATTTCTAACGATCTTAAAATATGTTACAAATAATGAAAGAGTTTGTGTTCTTGGATAGTCTGTTCACAAATGGCAATAAACACGATAGGAATATTGAAAGCAGATTGAATACAGGACATACACTGAACGGGGCTTTACTTGCTATTATGAATAGTAAAAGTATATCACGACAAGCGTGTTTGTATATCCATAGTAGGGTCTTGGTCCCTACGCTTGTCTAGTGAAAGTTGGATGTGGTAGAAGATAAACGAAAGACCTATGCAATGGAGATGCGTTCTCTGCGTAGTGCATGTGGGGCGTCTCTGAAAGATAGATGTAGGAAAAGTTATGTTAGAGAGTGGCGTGATTTGAAGGACTGATATAGTGGTGACTGGAGTAGAGAGAGCCAGATTGTCGTAGTTTGGCCATCTGCAAAGGATGAATGAGGGTAGACAATATAAATATATAGAGCGAATGTGTACGATGTGCAGCTCCGATAGGGTCGTCCTAGAAATTACTATGCAGACCAAATTGATGGCATATTAAAACAAGGTCGAATTCTTAACACCTGAAACCGACGAGCTTGCATGAAACAATTGATAGATATCAGTGAAGCAGGTAGATATGCAAAGGTCGTAAGGAAATCTTTAGTTTAGGAAATGAGTGTGAGTTTATATTAACACTAATATTATACAATTATTCTATTTAATTATAAAACACACGTCACTCCAAATAATTATGTATTTGTCACAATAAGTACATGAACATGATATCGATTATGTTAAAAATATTTATTTCGTATAAAAATCATGTATGTCTGTCAAAGTGCCTCGACGAACTTTGATTAGGGGTATCATAAATTTAAAATCTAGTGCTGTCATTGCTTACTCTCTTTTAGCTAATTGGCTCTTCGAGATTCGAATTTTACACTAACGATTTTATAAACAACTACTTAATCGATAAATTTAAATTACAGTATATCAATCGATGTCTCATTGGTGACAACGACGGTCATTGGCAGCCCCAATCCGCACTGGATCTACGTGGAAAACTTTAGATCCAAATTGTAATCATTCATTTTACAATCGCGATCACGAGCTCAGGAAACTCACGCATGAATTTTTCTTAAGCATCACCCTTAAATGAGTAAAAGCTAAATGTCTTATTGAGCGAAATCACGATATCCGATTACGATCAAATCTGTTGATTTCTCGGAGAAAATTTATGGATATAATAATGATTTAATTATATCAGTGTCCGTTTACCTAAAAATCATTTATCCGTATAACCTAAAGCTAAAATCTTATATTTATCAATCACTTTTTATAGGACGAGACTTATAAGTAGGTCAACAGCACGCCCGACTTTTAGTTCAAGGGCACTCAAGCGGAAATACAATACAATACGTGTGGACGCGGACACGAAGAGGGTAGGTACGAGCATGCCAAGTTTGCGAGTCATTGAGGCTGGCTGTTTTCGACCGTTCGTAAAATTACAGCTGAGCGAATGATCGCAGAAAAGGCGCCATCTAGTAATAGTGGAACGAACTGTCACGTCGAGAGCGTCTGTGAATTCTGTTAACAAATATTTTTTATTCATAAAATAAATGAATTAGATGTAAGGCTAAACGCATTCATATAACCAAGTTCTAATATAGTAAAAACTTTACTTAATAAAATGTTAAGCAAAAAAAATACAACAAGCGCACGTAGACACGCTTGCACATGAGATGCATTCATAACCTAATTGATTATTTCTCTGTGTGTAGCCTAGAGTATATTAATAAACTAGTTTTCACGAGCGGTTTTTCTTACATATGCATACAATGTATTCCTTTATCTTTTATACCTATAAAGTAATCTATAGGATAGTGTAGTAGTAATCTATATATTTATATTATACCTATAAAGTAAATTTCTATCTATAGTGATTCCGGTCTCATTTTCGATTTTACTTCGAGTGCCAATGTCAATTCCAATTCGAGTCTCAGTTTAAATTCCATTCCAATTCTGGAAGTTTAATTTTATATATTTTTTATGGAATGGGGTACAACTATTAAATTCGATACGAATACCGCTCACTAGAAATGGTAACACATGTCTTTATCAATTCGGAGGGTCCAATTAGTGAAGTTTTATAATATATAAAAATTATTGTGTATGAAAATTCTTTTCCTCATCAAAAGTTACACTATCCCTGAGTACTATAGCTTACATTTTATTGTAATATTAGCACCATCCCCGGCTTCGTACAAATCGGAACCGTTACCGGTAGCTGTATCGAAATCGATAGCGGTAGGGGAGCTGAGTCGAAAGCCGAGGCCAGAACCGAAATCAAAAACAGGACTGGAGTCGAAATCGGGTGTGGGACCAGGATTAGGATTAAGAACGTTATCACGATCGAAGTCAGGAACAATACCGGGGCAAGAATTAAAGCAGGAACGAGAGAGTGACCGTAAAGTCGTTCAATATAAAAGATAAAGAAACATATTCTATATCCACAAGGGCGAAGCCGCGGGCAAAAAACTAGTTGAAATATATAAATAATCTAGCTTCAAATAATTGTATGAAGCAGTACATTCTTGTCAATATCTAACGTAGAGCTGTCGGAGTGATTTCTTGTTTGTTTGATTTGAATAGTGTTAAAAAATGCGATTTTATTTGCAAAAGGATAAAAATCCTTTCTCAAACGAGCTTAGTGTGAATGTTATCTCAATTTAAAAAAAATTGTATGTGTTTATACATTTTTTTTTGCGGCGCGGTAAAATGAAATGTATTTGACATGGCCGCGCCAGCACACATTAGTAAAAAAATCTGAAAGCGGTT
Organism: Eumeta japonica; assembly: GCA_005406025.1. NCBI lineage: Eukaryota > Metazoa > Arthropoda > Insecta > Lepidoptera > Psychidae > Eumeta > Eumeta japonica. Next base: position 145,134 of record BGZK01000231.1, read on the forward strand.
GACCTTGCAAAGCATCCCTAAAATTTTCCACTACGTATTTATCAATGTGTCTTTGAACTCCTGAGTTATAAATAATTTTTGAACCTAAACATTTTATAAACTTTACTAAATCATTACTGAAACTTTCAGGTCATTACTGAAACTTCTTACTACTTTCGAGCTCAAAACGTTCAGTAATAAAGTAACAATAAATTGTCGCGTTTATTATACTCAAAAGATCGATTTTAGTGCTTTTTCAAGTTATATAAACTTAAAAATATAATGTTAATACATTTTGAGCTCTTCAGTTTAAAAAAAAATACATGAACACAATCTAATTTGATCTGCTTTATGCGTTTCTTAAACAAAAAAAAATGATCAAGCACCGAACACCAATCCAAAAGAATTTCACGTTATCTTGAAAAAACCCTTTTTTCAAATTTCCCGTTAACGATGTTTCTCGAACAAACTCGGAACAATATCGATCGTTGCAAACTTTTGAAGCTATTCGCAACGATTGATATTGTTTTATAAGAAGAAAAGTTACCAGTAATTGGATTTTGGAATGGGTATGTTTATGGGTAGAATAGTTTCATAAATATTCTACAAAAACATTTGTGGATAATATTGCGCTGCGCTGGACGTGCGTCGCCTCACCGCCTGCTATTACCGCAACTGCTCGATCGTACTTCACATTGAGCACTATAAGTAAAAGAAAGTTGTTAATACTGAAATAAAATAATTTAAAAAACATGTGCGTGCATATGTTTTTTTACACTTCAATTTTACTTACACTTCAAGCTTACAAAAAATTCCCGAAAGATATTTACATCCTGTATATAATCTTTCAAGACGAACAAATAATGAGTACTTATAAAATCTTGAAATAGACAACGGAACCCTAAAAACATCGTATTGGTTAATAAATTGAAAACCTCTGCTAATTGATAATACTGTTACGAAATTACTCTATAAAGGGTTCGCAAATTGAGATTAAATAAAAGAAATCAAGTAGAACAGCAAAAAGCGTATATTCAGAAATGCAAAATTTCAATAGAAAGCCACGGAAGCAGTAGGTCGCTTGTCGGTATCGCACTTGACTCGTTGTCGCTCCGATCTCAAAAGTAAAACTTAGCCTCTTGCACACCGTACTTCTCTTTCTTTTTTGTCTGCATCGGACGTAAACAAGTCACGTCCGACGGATGCAATCGGTACGCGGCGTGCGCGGGGCTTGTTTATTTACAGAATTCCATTCTCGGATATATTTTTTATAAGAGAATTATTTTGCTGTTTTATTTTTAACTTGCTAGCACAATTCATAATAATACATAAAATATTCTACAACATAAGAGAAAGTCTTTATTTATCGGAAAAAATTATTGCCAAGTTATATATCTAATAACAAATCATAAGATGAATAATATGAAAATAAGTACTATTGCTTCTATGAAATTTTCAAGGGTACAATGAGATTCATGTAAACCTGCAACGCCAGAAAGAAGTACACTCTTTTGTTAAAGACCCCTTATTGTAGTTCACTGGGAATACCACCACTGGCAATTCACTCCAATGTTTCATCATGTGTGGCAAAAAATTACGTACAAAGCATACGGTGGTAGAACGCCACCTATCAAAGTTATGCCGATGGTATTTCCGGCCTACGGAACGATGGCGGAAATCGACGGCAGGAACAAAGTTGAATAGTTTTTCAGAGCACTCCCCGTAGTATATGCAGTAGAGCATGCATAGAGATGCTACATTTGTATGCAAAGCCAATAGGTCGAATTGGCCGAATACTACATGGTCGCCGAAGATTGAAGTGTTCGTCATTGGATGCAGTCTAGTGCCAAAAGATGATATTGGGGTGTCCCAGCCCAAAAGTGACATTAGTACTTTAAGTGTGCTCAAATTTGTGTCTTATAAAGTTGCAAACGATGATTCGACTCAATGTACTGTTACACTTTCCTAAGCACCCCAAGCCTTTAGAAGGTACCTTTACTATATCTTCTAAAAATATAATGTCTATTTTATCTATCACTAAAAATTATGAACACTAGTTTAAAACACCACTTTAAAATACACTACTTTTTGAACATGGCCCGCAAATGTGTTTGCACACTAAAGTTTGGCCCACAACATGTCAAAGGTTGCCCTTACGTGTTCTAAATGGTCGAGAAAATAAACGGTGCTCAATATGTCAACACCAAGGATTCCGATACTTAGTATGGCATTAAGAGGAGTTCTTCTAAAATGAAGAAAAGACAAAAAAGGGGATTTTTTAGCGGTAAATGCGCAAAACTGTGTCTTTCAGAGTTTGAATTCGACAAGGTTAGGTTTACATCATTACAAGACTTGCGGTAAAGCTATCTCAATTTCCTAATTTTGTTCCGACACTCATTAACACTATCCTGAGAAATATTAGTGCGGCCATATAATACCGCGTTCACTGTACTGTCACCTGCATAGCAATAAACGTTAGTGACTGTCAGTCAATCCTTGATATGCTGAAAAAACAGAGTAGAGGACAATACACAACCTCGAGGGATACCGGCATTCACGGGCGTGGGATTTGAGCGTGTACCGGCACTTGCCACTTTGTTGCGTCGTCCCATGAGAAGGTTGCCTATCTATCTGCATAATTTCTCGGATATTCCCGAGAAATTATGGTGATGAATAACCAATTTTTCTTACGAAGATTTACCATGTACTACAAAGGAATAGAGGCGTATGTTTAATATACTTTTTTTGGAGTACGCGTACAATAACGTTTACTGACAATTTTGTCAACTTGGTCATTGTAATATAACACTGATTAGTAATAACCTACCTTTATATTTCGCAACTTGATAAGATATAGAATAAAGTTTTTATGGCAGCTATTTACTACCCTACTAATTCTGCTAACGACTATTGTTACTATTTCAGTAACGAAATCCTAAACCCACAGACTAACGTGCTCTTCGAAGCATGAAGCCGGTGATGTTTATTTGCATTAATTTAAATAGCCATTGATCAGTTGGCCCACTGATGACTCTGTGGTTAAGAACTCTCGAATTAGAAGGTAATCGGTACCATCAGGTTTTTATTACCCCTTTAGTAAAGCACATCTCACAATCTTTGTATTTAGGATTGAGGGACTAGGCTAGTTTCCTTCAAATAATCCTGAGTTAATTCAGCTCGACAAGTTGGGGAAGGAGTTCGGAAGCAGATCCAACGAGGCAAAATTTACAGTCTTCTGTTAAAAAGATGACTGTTTAACAGCGATCGACGCATAGAAAGAACCATACTTTCTTAAACTTTTGAAATTTACACACCGTCATAATGGAAAGATTTCTCGCAAGCTTTCGAGAAAGATCATTTCTTTTTGATACTTGGTCAGGTCATATGGTACTGAAATGAAACAAAATATTCTAAATCGAAAATACTTTTATGCAACCAGTTTTTAATTAGAAAGTGTGAATATCTAATCCTTCCAAAACTTTCCCTTATTCGCTTTTCTGTTTTACTATTTCCTTAACCGCATTAATATTTTCACATGTCACTCACTCAGGCGCCGTCTCGAATGTGGATAGTCCGACAAACGAATATTTCTCCTTTAGAACTGTTTACACCGCCAACATTGAAATATACCGGCTTGATGTTGCTTCACTAAATAACAACTTTAACTTGCTGACACACTGCCCAAAACTCAAGTCCCACTTGTTATTATAGGAATAATAGCATGAAGATGGCGACGAGTAAACTTGGACAACTCAATTATTCAAAACTTTACTTAATATTTTAGGCAAGTCGATGTAATTATAATTTTGTTATGGATATGATATTTTAGTCATATATTTTGGGTGACAGTAATTTTTAAAAATTATACTTTGTGTGTGCCTACAGTTATGAATTTTTAATTAAGAAGAAACATTACATTACATCACTGCCGTAATGTCGAAAAAGACAACTCCGCATCTCGACGACTCATTAAATACGCCAGAAGATCTTGGAATTCAACGTAATATACCTTCGAGATCACAGGGGCGATGGGAGCGATGATTGTGTGTAAGACCCGCAATGGATCTTACACACTATCCGATGATAGTGTGTAAGATCCATTTCGGTCGGATTTACACACTATCAAAAAAAAAGGAAAGATTACAGCTTTATTTATTTGATAGTGATGATGAAGTACCATTATCATCACTGAGGCCGAATCGTTTAAATTCTCTGTAAACCGAGTGTTATGTAGTGTTTTATACGATCTACCTATAAGAACAAAACTTAGTATTGAACTGTTGTACTTAGAAAAAGGCCATACGATGATAGAGGTGGATAGTGTCCATTCAACAATAGGATAGCATATCAAACCTCCTACGTAGGTGCCCAGTGATTACGTAGCTCGAATGCAGCAAGCTCGCCCAAGAAACTCATACGTTGTCAAGTCAATCCATTATGATTTTTTTCCCAACAACGAAGAACTCGAATCAAATTCCAAGTCTATAAAACCCGGCAAGAAAAATAGGGATCCTGTCGTAGTAGATATAAGAGGAATCAAATATTTGTCAGATGGATCTGTGCTGTATAAGATGCTACACAATGGTGAATTTACCATCTTACCACAGCAAAGAGCTCCTGCTCGTGAATGTTTACTGCCCAAACGACTATATCAACAGCCGCTTAAAATAACATAGAGTATTACACAAACATTTTCAAGGACTGAAAAGCGTAATTGACAAGGACTACCACCCATTTTATGAAGCCATTTCATTCAACACGGGAAATAGTGTGCACGAATTGTGATTTTGTACCTAATTTGAACTTAAATTTGTGTAACTGTCAAAATACAAAGGTGTTTCATTTTTAAATTGATTAAATAAACAATAAAAAAATGTTTTACTTTAAATTAATTTTCTCCTGAAAACTCCTATGTGAACAAATTTTTCAATTAAAACCTCGAATGTGTAGGAACGAGAATAAAATAACCCTTGCCGATCGCGTCCTCGTAGACAGTAAAACGGTGTAGCGGCGCTGGTTTCCACGCACGGTGGAACTCTTCGACGAAGAACGGCACAGACTTGAAACTTGGCGTACGGGTACTACTTATCGTCGCTTGACTGACCGTGGACGAGAAAACGATGCAGCAGAGCTGATTTCCGCGCACAATGGAACTCTTGGACAAAGAACGGCACAGACTTGAAACATGTCTTCCTGAACATATCTTATTTTTTCCCTTCCTCTAACTCTTGGAAATCTAAAGTTTTAGATTTCTATAAATATAAACAAGACTTAAAAGTTAGTTAGCCAAAGAAGTTTCACTTCTGAAATGTGTACTTTGTACGCACGCACTTTTTTTATAAAGTATTTTAAATTTACAACAACGATATGCGTCTTGTTACACGCATAAGTAGTATACAATTTCTGCCGTTTTATCTGCAGGAAATAATCATATAGTGCTGTATTTCACTTTAATACAATCGTATAAAACATTGAAGGTCTCTGGTGAACTATTAGTTTGTAAGACTTAGCAAAATTGTTTGGTTATGGAAAAGTAACGTAATGAATAATAAGCATTAGCACAAGTAAAAATTTACGAACCTAGTTACAAGATTTCCGTTTCTTGTACAAATAAGTTAAATTACAATAATTGTCGTACATAAAATTAAGCAAAAACTTGCTTCTCTTTTAGTTTATATTTCCGAAATAAGTCAATATAGATATTAATATTCAGTTATGTAGAATGGTGTTTACAAATAATATATTCTACTATACAATCTTCTTTAATATTGTATATGTGGGATAAATTCCATTCAGAATAAGATTTATAAAAATTTGGTTGCCTGTAAAGTCGGTATACGGGCGAAAGTTTTACGTGACAACGACTTTGAATGGTAAAATCATTTTAATGTGAATATTCATTCGTATAGTAGGAAGAAGGATGAAATAATAGTAACAATTTAAAACATTTATTTATACAAAATTATATTTAAAACATTAATTTATACAAAGAATCTCGCACTGAATTTCATATTAACAAAATTTTATTTTTACCTTTACACATACATACGTATTTATATACAAATATACATACAATAACTTGCAATACATTTGCAAAGCTATGCACTAATTCTCTAGTGCTGCGCGCGCGGCAGACCGATCATAGTTGAGTGGGAGAGAGACGCAAGGCATTCGGCGGGCCTCTCTCTCGTTCGGTGACTCATCGTTACGTTACCGAGCGTTACACCTTTTTCATAAGTGACTCCCAGCCGCAACCTAATTTAAGACGTTGTCACGTCAAAAATAAATCACGACGAAACAAAAATATCATTTTCATCGCATCAGTGGGCGTAATATCGAAAAACATCTACGCGTATTTTTATGCTTGGGACCGCAAAGGACGATAAAATATTCGAAGTAAATTTTAAAGATGAACAAAAGTAGAATACTATGGATTTCCATTCATGAAACGTAACAGTACAAGAACGTCTTCTTATCAATTATTAGATTATAATAGAGTTTCAATTAATTTCTACCTAAAACTTTATACATCTAAATTGGACTCCTTTCTACTTATAAATGAACCCCGGAAATAACATCTAATTATCGCGCCATCGCCGATGTCGCCCCGGAGGCTCTCGCATGACCGCACCCGGCGCAGGCGCCGCCGCGGGCTGTCCGCCGTTAGCGCTAATCGCGTTTCAGACGCCAAAGGGCCGCACCGTTTCGCTTGTAATAAATAATCAGACGGATGCAGTGAGTCGGCAAATTCACGAAATTCGCACGACGCCGACATCGATTTCGAGTATTGAAAAGGGGAGGCTAAAATTCGTCTAGGGAGTCGAAGTAAATCGAAACCTAAGTGACGTGCATGATATCTAATATTCTTTTCGGTTTTGTTTATGTAATAGGCGTTATACAATATGTTAAACAACGCCATCTATTGCTAAAAGAAGCTAACGATTGTAGCATGACTATTTATTGCTTATTTTCTTATCACAATGAAATTATAATAGTTAATAATAATAATGTAATAAACATTTAACTACGTCATAGAAGTACCTTGATTATAAATAAAAGAAGTAATGGTACGAAATGAGTTCAATTAAAAAGAAATTATAATTAGCATTCTTATTAAATGCTTACCCAAAAGATTTTCCTTTATCTCCTACATTTCAACACTTTTAAGAACTTTAATAGACTTTAACATGATTAATACTGTATAATTTTAGGTTTCCGTGTACAAAGGATGCCCACGGGACCCTATAACTAAGCCTCCGCTATTCGTCCGTCTGTCACAGGGCTGTTTGTATATTTTGAACCGTAATAGGTAGAGAATAAGAAATTTTTTAGAGTTACTTTAATTATGGTCGCTACAACAACAAATGATAAAAATAAAATAGAGTAAAAATTAAAGGGTGTACTCATTCAAGAAACGTGTTTTTCTTTAATGGTTTTTCTAAGTTGCACCCGTGCGACGCCGGGGCGGGTAGCTAGCAAATAACAAAATCTAAAGAGCACGCACGTGGAGTAAAATTACCCTTTAATTTATTTTAAAACACTTTAAAAAATTCTGGTTGACTATTAAGTAACATAAAAAATATGATTACGTCACAAATGTATTGACGGATGTAATCGGTCAGACAATTACTTTACAAGTATGTATTTATATACACGCAGTAGCTCCTTCCCTATTTTTATTTTACTAAACTATTTTTTTTTTAATATGTATAGTTAAATATTATAAGATGGCAAGAACCCTTCGAGTTCTAATACAATTCGCACTTGGCCTTTTTTATTGCAATAAGACTAAATATCAATATTCTAGTTGGCAGTATTTTAATTATTATATTTCTATATGTACCTACTTAAAATGCTGACGATGTTAATTTTCGTATATTTTATATAGAAAAACTTCTGTCTGTTGATGACAATTATAAGAAAGTTTACACGAAGACTAAAAGATCTATTCTGAATATTATTGCACTTCAGTATTTCGTTTATTCTCCAACCATTATTTGTGTGTATGATCTTTATATTATGTAAATGATGACGTCATTATGGACATAAAAAATCTATTTACTTCTCAATTGAAAGTATTATGTTTTTACGAAAAATTACATCGATTTAAAAAAAATGAAAAGAGACAAATAAAACTTAACTTCACAGCCTTAACTAAGCTGCTGCAATTAATTTAACAAATGTTACGTTTAACGAAAGGAACTAAAAATATAATCCAAACACTAGGGAACAACCTAACTCAAGGGTTTCTACCATTCAAGGACCGTGTACCTAGCATTCTTTAGCTGAACAGGTGTTATTTTTTAACCTCCAACGGAGGTAATTAGAGTAAAAAGGGTAAAAATCATATGTGATTGTATATTAAATTATATATATATATATATACATATATACAAATTGAAAACTCCTCCTTATTTCCGTCAATTACTATTGACGTGTTTTACTTACTACATGCTACTATTCAAACTACTTCAGACTATCATTTCATCTCTACAAACAATGTTATCTTTTACTATTTGTGCAAAATATCTTCCAAATCTTGAATAATTTCGTAACTTTATCAAATCTGATTATTGCAACTTAACCAAATTGGAAAAGTAAAGTTAATTTGACAGTAACTGACGTTCCCTTTTGAAAGATAAATCTTTTTTTATTTAAGGTCCAAATCAAGGAAAGCTAATCTGCAATCCATTCAGTGGAAAAAAAATATTTAAGCAAAAGACGGTACGTCAAGTAGCTTGACATTAGCTACTACAGCTAGCTGTCGTGCAACGTATCCTCTATATTGTAACTTATGGAGTTTCCTGGTAGTAGAAAGTCGTCTCAGCATACCCATATGCTTAACATTTGACGACTAGACAAATAATCTAATTAGAAATCAGCGCTATGACCCACATTGCAGCATTTTACTGAACTGGTCACCCTTTCAAACATTCGTTTTTCTGTTTTGTGAGACATAAAGCAAAGGGAGCACAATAATTATTCTTAGAAATCAAACGTTTGGATATATTCCACAAATTATTTAATCTATTAGTCAAATTACTTTTAAGATTTTCAACTAATGTTTTTTTAATTATTTTTTTTCATCCGATAAAGAAATAAAATTACTTAACAGATCATTTCACATTAAAATATTTTATTTATGTACTTAATTAGCTGCAAATAGATACCTAATTGAAAGAAGTTTGAAGTAGTTAAAAGCTGAACACATACATAGAATTAATTTGTTTTGACTGACTAAAATAAATACTTCACGTCACGCGTAAAAACAAGATTAAACCTAATCGTGTCAGAATTTTAGGAATTCTCTATTGGCGAAGCATACCCTCAGCGACATACTCTTTGATTTGGTTTAACTTAAAAATACTTCAGTCAATTTTCCCTTCGTTAGGATTCGTACTCTGTAATTGAATCGAATTCAAACCCTTTCGGTTCGAAAGCAACGCTGTTCGCCACTCGGCTACCGACAGCTCCAACCTTATCTGGTGTTAATGCTTTTTTATTTAACTGCATAATAAAAAGGAACTCCAATTTTCGGAGACTATTTTTCATTTAGAACTTATAATGAATAACGCTCAATCCCCATTCCCGCACTGCGAGTATATAGCGAGGATCGATTTCGAGCATTCTCGGGCGCCTCATCGCCGTAGTACTCTCCACGCGTAATGACACATAAGTACTTCCGTAACGACAATATCGGTATTGTATTAACGTCGTATGTCGACGATGACAACCCGTCATTAGGGCGCGGGACGCGGCGCGCGGGGGACGCGCGGAGGGCGCACGCAGACGGAAGGGGGCAGTCACGCGTTATACCGCGCGCGCACGCCATTGGAGCGCCCCCGACGGCAGAGCGGCGACACGTAATGAGATGGGAAATAAATACCGCCGGTAATATTCCACAGCAGATTGCCGGGAAAATAACATTCCCCAGGTGAACGCCTCCGCCGCCCGGCCCCGCCCGCCGCCGCCCTCGCCAGCCAAATCCAATCATGTGGTGTCAATGATTGGAAAATGACGATAGAGCGCGGTTTAGCTGTTACCTCGTTGGGCGCGGCGTCGGGGCGCGGCGGGGGCACGAGCCGCCAGCTCGGAATATGCTGATGTGGCCAAAATAGTTTTTGCCTTTGATTGACCACTAACGAACGGTCTCGATTTCGTACGGATAGAACAACACTTCCACCAATAATATGTAAATATGTACTTACATAAAATAAATAAAAATTAGTGTTAATGTGTTTGGTTGGAAGTAAAAATTTTCGTACTGAAATTTTAAAATGTCTAAAATTAAAAATATGAACAATTTGCTTTAGGTTTACATTAAAAAAGAAAAGAGATATTTTATCATTTTTGTAAAACCGATTTTTAAGAGTGTAAATAAACTAGACGAGTATTATCATTAACATTAACCATAATAGTACCACAAACAATAGTATCACATCTAATGTAAATTTAATTTATCTCTTAACACAATCTCCCTAATCTAAAGGTATTTATTCAATATGTTTATTTTTAACTTGAAAACTGTTTTCAGATTCGAAAGCAAAAAATTGTCACTGAGGGCCAGTTCTCAATTTAAACTGAAGCATTATCGTGTAAAACCAGCTTGTCTTTGGCGAATTTACCTATCCTTTTATTTTAATGGCTGCTTTAAAGTCATCAGTAATATCTCTCATAATCCTGAATAGTGGCCATGACTTTTTCAGCTCAAAGAGCAACCTTCAAATTCTTGTAATAAGCTGTTCTTTTAATATGCCGTTGAATCGACTTTCGTTTGGTCTCACGGTCGTAACAATAAACCCAGGGTTTCGTGACTAGTCTTTAAATGTCTCCGGTCACTTTTAAAATATGAAGTTGGTCATGGACGATATTATGTACGTTACCGGCGGAAAAACCAACTCTCTTGTCTATCCATTTGACCTTCTTTCAACCATTTTTCAACTTTCTTCTGTAAAGACTTCCACAAGACAGTCAGCAGGAGAGTCGTCTCCGATGCCCTTCCTCTCACAACTGAACCCATTCAACCCTTTACAATAGTATACAACGATGCGACAGACGTCGTAAACAGCATTCATTTACACTTTAATACATTTTTGACATTTACCTTGTTTGAATATGAGTTTCTTAGTAGCACAATATTATAATTTCAAGAGTAATATAAAATCGCTCCTATTTGCAGCGTTTATATTCAACATTCACATAAAAACAAATTACATTTTTTTCTAATTTTATTGTCTATTATAAGTGTATATGGTGAATATTGAAACGAATACAAAAAGATGTGGCGACTTATCTATAACGACAATTTACTGAACAGCCCTCGTATCTAATCAAATCAATCCTCGTATTCAATCATTTCAACCGTAATCCCAGACGCTATTGCGACTTTCGATTACATTATTTTATTACATTTGCTTTCGATTTGAATTATAAACTCTCGGTTCCAAAGTTTTTATTCTCGATTCTGATTCTGAGAAAGCCAAGCGAAACGCAAAACGCAACGCAGTAGTGAATTTGACGCCATAATTCAATTCAAATTTAAACGTATTCGATGCTATATTGACGCCCGCTAGGTAACTGATCAATCGGGTGACTAGAAATGATTAATGCACGTAAGACCCTCATATCCATGATTCAACAATGAGATAGATTGTGAATCTTGAGTAGAATGTTATCTCCTTTTTTGAAAGACAACACTCCTACTTCCACCCTTCAGGCGTTCATTCAACTAACACGGTATCAAATAATTGTGCGTTGACGTATTCAAAACAAACTTGAAAGTCACTGGAACAATTTCAACCCAGCGACTCGAATAAAGTTATTCAGGTGACGAACCTTCCTTACAATTATAATAAATGTACTAATTAATAATATAAACATTGATAAAATTATTTAAATCATTTCATGTAAATAACTCATATGTCTCTAGCGAGTAATTTATGATTAACGCTTTCTCTTTCTCTGTAAATATTTTGCATATAACATTTTAAGCAAATGCCTGCCATTTCTTTTCATCAGTCTTTCTATAAATATTGAAATTTTCTTATAGTTATTCAAAACGTAAATAATTACATTTATCAAGCAAATAAATATGAAATTCAGTACCCCTCTGCGTATTGAATATCCGTTGTATCGCCGCATAATAGATAATGGTAGTGACTGCATACAATATATAATCTCCGTTTAATCTCCAAAGCCAAAGGGGGTTTTTTCTGGCTACTTTTGACTGTTATAGAATCTTGTTCTTTTGGCGCATTGTTTAATATTTATTTAATTAATTAATTTTTTCTAAAATTTCGCCTTTTTGTACTTCGCTTTGGCTATTTTGTTAATCCCAGATACCGTTGATCCATAGCCCCAGATTATTGACCTCAGACAATTACTAATTGAGATCGATAGTTAACTATTTATCTATTTTTATTCTATTTTGGCATTTTCTTATCTTTACGTTATCTTATCAATGTCGTGTTGAGTCTTCATGACGCTAAGTTCCTACCATATTTTTGTTTCAAGTCGATATGTTTGGACTCTGAGCTATCTACGTTGGCCCATTGCAGCTTGGAGGCTGACAAAGACCGTTATCACCGATGCGGTGACGATGCAGGGAACGTAGTCGCTTTGAACGTACCATTTTAGATGTTGCTTTAAATTAGATAATTACTTGGCGTTTTAAAATAATGTAGAAACAGACAAACCCTGTTTTTGTTCAAACGGTCAAAGATATACGAGGCGTTCTTAAAAATGAAGGTAACTCTGTTCGACAGATAATAAAACACACATATAAATTTATTGCCATACTAAAATTTACCTGTAATACTATTCACTCAAATACGAAGACACACGCAGAACAGCCTTTAGTCGAGTAGATACTTTTTCGGCAACTGCATTGGGTACAAGTCTTTTCTGGAAAGAATTTATGAACCTCAACCTCCACTCCAGTCTAATGCAAGTTGGAAACCTTACATGCCGTTGAAGATACTGGATTATCTTCCCGCAAAATGCAAATTCGTAACGTTTTCGTCTCTGTCAAAGAGAATCAAATTCATTGTATCAAAGTATACGAACCTCAGTCGTAGGTGTTTTCCGAACCCGCATCTATTGCATCACAAATGGGCCCCCTAACAACTGTACTGTCAAAGTTATACCTACATGTTATAGCGCAACAATATAGATACATTATGTGCAATGTGCATTGCATTATGCGCAACCGTTGCCTATCCTAATCAAAATATAATAATACAAAAAAATCAACAAAATGTTCTTGAACTTTCGGATAAAAAGCACTGTGCACACAACATCAACTCACCGCGGGACCAGGAATGCTAGAAACCGTAGATAAATAAAGCCGAGCGCGGGCGAAACGAGCTACGTTTCTAACCGCAAACAAAAAGTACATAATTTTCCGAGTTAAAAATTTAACGAGGGCCGGCCGCCCTTTGTGAGGTGCCCGTTTGCCACATATCACTTTTGAGCCCTCCCACGCATTCGCTTGTGTGCTCCCTTTTTATAACGTCTAGCGACTGCCTGTTACTTCGCCCTTTGTATAACTAGTAATAAAATTTAACCTTTATTTTAGTGCGCGAACTCAACAGCCGACCGTATTATTTAGATATGTTTAGCAATCTACTAGCATATACGTAGTCACAGTATTAACGCTGTTTAGGCGTGTTAAGTAGTCAATTTCGCTGATCTCGGCTTACGGCGGAAGTGAAATGCGAGTGCGTCGTCGCCGCACGTCGTGTTGTTTCGTGAAAGCGTCTGCATGCGTGTTTGTACGTATATGTGTTGTGTGGCTTATTACGCGCGTTGTTTCAGCGTTAGATTACAATTAAATTATTTCGAATAAATATACACCATTTAATTTCGTATTAAATACGTATTAACCAAATACATGATACAAATCAAAATACTCATTTTATATTAATTCTATGAAGAATTTGCCCTCACCTATAGCTGAATATATATTTTTCTTTGCAACAATCTCAGGGATCTTTGAATCGAACTATTTCAATTATTTTTCGTTTCTTTTGTAAGTGGAAAAAATGTACTTCACCGATTAAACTAATTAAATATTCCTTTAACAAAGTACCATTAAGAGCCTCTTCCGTCTACTCGTTTTAAACTGACGTTTAACAAAAAATCACTTCTAAAATAAAATTTACATTCCATGTCCTCCTTTTAACCGTTCTTCGGAGTAAAACCCGTTAAAAATAAGACATGGAACGCAAATTTTAGTTTAAAAGTGATTTTGTCAGAAGTCAATTTAAAAGATGGTGCAAGAGGTTCTTAATAATAATATTTTTGACTCCCAGTTGTGCTGATTGGCTGATTGAATATTAAACGGCACATTTTTCAGTAACCAATTGATTTGTTGCTATTAATTTCAACGGTCTTACCAAGACAAGCCCATATTCGAATATCGTTTCTTCTAATTGTAACATTAATACCTATACATTTTCTATGAGATACATCTTATTTTATGTATAATGTGTTGAAATAAATTCCATTACACGAACTTTTTTATGCGTATTTGAAAGTTGTGCTATAAATGGTGTTCACCTATTCGTACTTTTAAGGAATAATCATCACAAATTACCATTACCGCCTATGGAGTGTATTTCGCGTCAAATGCCCAACTCTAAAATATTTTTTTCACGAAATATATTTATTTAAAATCTTCATTCTTAATACCTTATTTTAAAAATTGCACTTTATTCAAACTTGTTGTTTTTTCATAGTTTATTGTCTCATTTACCAAAATTGCATGAAAGTGTTTAACGTCAGAAGATATTTTTCTGACCTAAATCTCTCCTGGTTTCGTACAGAAAAACAATAGCCTAAACTCATAGTCCTTGAGTAGTCTAGTAGACAAGTTCAAAATCGTGTTAATTCTTGATAAAGGTCTTAAAAATATGTGTGATAGCTCATTGGATTCGGAATGACGTCTAAAAAAATGTGTTCGAAGGATTTTACTGCACGATAAAAATTGCAAAAGTTATCAACAAATTAAATTGAAAAAAAAGGTATTTTGTTTTTTGGCTATTTTTAAAAAACTATTAATATTTAAGAAATTAAA
This sequence comes from Eumeta japonica, assembly GCA_005406025.1. Lineage (NCBI taxonomy): Eukaryota > Metazoa > Arthropoda > Insecta > Lepidoptera > Psychidae > Eumeta > Eumeta japonica. The sequence continues at coordinate 160,189 of BGZK01000231.1, forward strand.
AAAAAGGATTCATAAAGAGAAGAAAATTTCCAAAAAAAAAGTTTTAACTCCCGGAACTTTACCTCCATTATTTATAATTTTAATTTAGTGCTGAAAATAGGGCCCCGCGCGGCCAATACTGCATGGCGCGCTACCGCTCAATAGAGTTTATTACATAAAATATTTTTGATAGGATTAAATATCAATATTGAAATTTTAAAAAATTATGGTATTATTAGAATACGTTAAAATATAAAGTCCAGTCAGAAAAAAATTTTTTTGTTCATTTTTCAAAAAGTTATACAATTGTTAACTAAGTAGTTTTTCGTGGGCTTCACTTTTTACAAAAGACGGTATAAAATTTTAAATAATTGGGCTATAAATTATAGTTATTTACAACCGATGGTTTTTATTATGAAAATCAGGAAAGAAGAGGAAATTCTACAATTTAGTAGAATTTTAAAGCAACCGCGTTTGGCTCTCTTGATGATAATATGGTAACTACATGTGTGTATGATATTAAAAAGGTAATTTATAAGATATATAAAAGTTCAATTAATGTGTCGATAATGCAATCTTTCGCACGATATGTTTTTAAAAAACAAAGAGTTGTTTTCTTTGAAAGAAGATGAAGTTACTGGAGTAAAAAAAATTGGAAAATCCAAAAGTATACGCCATACAACGCTCATTCATAAACAGAGAAAATGTAAAAATTAAAAAAAAAAAACAAATTTTGCTTTAATGTTAATTTGAAATTTCATTAGCGTTTCCGTTTGAATGAGAGAGAAATACGACGCAAGCGTAGTAGACAGAAATGTAATTATAAAACCAGCTGAATAATAGCACACACCCGTGACCTAAAGCTAAACATTATTTATTGTATATATATATATGAATAAATAATGTTAACTGGAATACGAGTACTATTATTATCATATATTATATATATATATATATATATATATATATATATATATATATTTATGATATATATATATCATATATTATAATGCTCAAACGTTGTGAGACAAAATATACAAAATACGAGTCGATTTTAGTTTTTTATTAATCTTAATTACGACATTGAATTAAACAGTCATTTTCAATACGAAATCAGAAAAAGAAAGTATAAAGTGAATAAAAAGAATGATCTCGATGTATTTCGAACGGTATCGTGACCACTCACGGGATTTATATGTACAGTCGTCCACAGAAATTTTTTTTCAGTTTTTTTTTATTTAATACGCAATAAGTGTTAAATTGTTATTATAATTATGTTAAAAGGGTAGTTTTTCTACCTGTTAGTGTACTTATATTAAACTATAAAGGCGTCATGCCTTAAGGGACATAAGGGATAATCAAAGTTCAAAACAGCACTTGTTTTTGGCAAGTTGAGAGTATAGCACTACCTCAAACGGTTCGCGTTACGCGACGTGCAATATTAATGAAACAAATTTCTAGGTCTATAAATAAAAATACTAAGATATATTTCGAGTTCTTGGAAACGCAGATCCATTCTTTTAACGAGCTTGTGCCGTTCGAAATAATAAAAAAAAAACAATCTTTAGTTTCGGACGTCTTTAGTTCGACTAACGCGTTTCTCTATAAGTATATAAAAAAAAGTAAAAATAAAATAATTGTAAGAAAGACGAGTTTCGGTTCATGTAAATTATCATGGACGTGTGTCGTTGTTTAAAGGTACGCTTGACCATTCGTTAAAAATATAAAGGGAACATATACAGGACATCTTATGCTATAAGATTTTGGCCCTAATTTAGCTGTTCGAAAATATGAAATTTGAAACTTTATTATAACTTTACATACATTTTACCCACGTGTTTTGTTATTATGACGTTATTATTACGCATCTTGATATAGGGACAATTTATTATGAATTGACAATTTATTGTGAATTGTATTATTGAATACGATTATAATTTACCTTATTGTTTGAATTAGTTGTGATATTTGTGGAGTTGATTTAAATAATTAGGTGAATTATCGTTGATTTAATTGGTTAGGAATGAGTTGATGATATATTTATTTATTAGGTGAGACATGAATTATTTATTTATTTGACTGTTTAGGTTTAATGGTTGATTTGTTTGATTGATTTATTGATATTCATTGGTAGGTTCATCATATTTAATTTCATTTAATTATTTTATTAAAATTGATTATTTCAATTCATAACTGAATTGGGACACTATTATTTATATATTTATTTTGTAAGTTTAAATTAAGTGTTGTGTAAACGTGTCTTTATATAAATGTTGCAATTCGCAATGTGCGCACTTTTGCGTCAGAGTCTCTAGGCAAAATAAAGGAGAGAAAGCTGCATTTGTCCTTACAAAAACAATTGAAAGGAAAACAATACAGCCCGCGGTGGTAGGATGCACCGACGCTGAGCCGCGCTCGTATGGCAGAGACAGTGGGATTTTGAACGACGAGAGACGAGGCTGGGCCGCACCCCAAAGTCTACGATCGACAATGACCTCGGCGCGACCGCGGGTCAATCGAGACGAGTGAGCTGCTAACTAAAGGGACGGTACCCGACAGGTAAGCTCCCACTTTTAATATTTGTTCTCATACTGTTTTTCCTGTGTGCACATTTCTTAATAAATAGTTATCTTTCAGGCTGGCAGTTCATTTTCCTGAATGGACACTGGCACCCGAGAGCTGTTTCTAAATTTGAAATAAAGTTTCATAAAATAATAGCTCTATTCTTCATAGCGCGTGAAAGCACGCGTAACTAAACATCAGCCCATGGGGTTTCGCGACAATTCGATAAAATCTAGGTTCAGATCGTTAACCCTGCAAGAGTCGAACTTCTGTTACCGATTCAAAGCCAGACTGTTCTACGCCACATAATTTTACTAAATTAATTGACTAGACGATCACGCGTGCTAAATGACATATATATATATATATATATATACGAGGGGCGGCTGATAAGTCCACGACTAAGGCATTAAATGAAAGAAAAGATACAAAGAGTATTTTATTTTTATTTTTCAATATAGTCTCCCTCAAGCGAAATACATTTTTCACATCTGGTGTATAACGCCTTCAAACCGCCCAAAAAATATTCCTTCAAAATGGCTTTCTACCGCCATCTTCAATTGATTCAGCTATCTGCCATAATTTTATTTTTCGGTAGACCAGTACAAATTTTTCGATTTTTTGAACATTTTGAACGATTTGTTGTTGGGAAGTTTGCAGAGGTAACATTACTGTCTGAGAGTCCATCAGTTGCGTATAATTTACGCCATAATTTGCCTTAGTTTGTCTTGTTTGTTTGGAGGTGAGTGAAACCCATATGGAAAATCATAAACTAATGTAATAATACCTTCGGCGACCTTTACATCGCTGACAACATTAAGTGTCATTTGTAGGTAAGTGGTTAGATAAATTCTTTAAAAATAGTATATTGAGTATTCGAGCATTTCGAGGGTTGTATGTATATTTTTATATTATTTATGAATACACTTTCAATAACTTGTTTTGTTATAATTTGGAATAGTTGTTCTAAAAAGGAGGATATGAATATTTGCCAAAAGATGCATGATCGATTCCATCTTATATACATATAAATATATACCCACAAAACTTTTGCTATAATGTACTTAAAACTACTTTCTAAAATCTATTTAAATGGGTCAGTTCCAGCTAAAAGTTAAATAAGACGCAGTTATGTTTTCTTAGAAAAGATACCTTTTGACTCAATATTTAATGTTTCATATTTATGTCTAATTTCTTTTGTCTTGTTTTAGCTGGAGCCGAATTCAAAAGAACTGATTGTTTGAATAGGTTTTCGAGGGCGATTTTTATTTTACTTTGGTTAAAGTTATTTTATTTCATATATTTTAGTTATCAAGGAATTACAATTTTATAATTCATTTAGCTACATTGCGTGTGGATTAACCTACGGTTAATATATTTGGACAGGTTTCTCATTATTTTTATACGGAACAAAAAGTGGAAAAATAGATCTGATCCCGAATTTATTGTCCACTGGCAACCATTCCAGGGTCTTTCTATACTTAGTTGGAGTGCAACTATCAAATTAAACATAAGAAAACTATTATTCTTAATCTTAATAACCTAAAATTTCTACAGTTTATACAGATTACATTTGCATTCCCTTTTACATTAAATTAATTCATCGTATTTCTAATGTATTTCTGCTTAGATTTCGACTTTAGAATTACATAAATCAATGGAAATATTTAGATAGACAATTAATTAATTTCAATTCTGCATATAATGTGCCCATAATATTTGAGGGAATGCATCGATTTTCCCTGAGAACCGGTCATCAGTTCCTAACTTCGTAACTATGGAATTATTTCGAGATTTCAAACGAAAAAGTAACTTTCAAATCTGTTTATAATTGACGAAGTAATCGTTAAAGATACATACAGACGAACGTTTTTAACCAATTTTAAAACAAGGAAGAGAACCTCCTTCTTTTTTTTAAAATTGATTAAAAACAAAACCAATCTGGTTAAAAATTAACGGAACATTTGTACGCATTTTCACCATCCATTTTATGTTTTACGTTGTTGAATTAAAAAAATATGTTTAAATGGATTTGTTTCGACTGTAAGATAGAAAAGCTCCACCGTGGTATAAGTGGTTGACACGCGAACAGGAAACACGAAATTTGGGACAAATCGAAGTTGAAAATTTCAAAGTATTTTCCATCGATCTAATCAAATCTATAGATTGATCGTCACATACAAGGTGCAGTCATCGCACGAAACCGTCGAAATGCCTGAACTGAGCTATACAGTGAGAGTTAATGAGTGATGGTATGTGTTGAAGATTGTGAATGTACCCTGATAGGACTCGATATAACAATAGAACATTGTTTTACCTGGGTTGTGTCTATGGCGTGTTATATATTAAGTACATGTTATACCCACTTATTATACTGGATTGTGATAGATGTGAAATTAAATTCTTTTGCGTTACAGGGATTTCTCGGAACATATGGATTATGCGTGGCTTTCTTTACAAACCCATCATCCAAACGTCTACATGTAATTTCTACAGAATACATTTGTAAGTCGCCAGATTATAGTAACTTCAACGTCATGCAAATCACGAATGAATAGAAACATTTTCAATATTTTTTAGTCTGTATATTTGCAGTGTGATCTTTGCATTGTATACTTTGATCGGCGAGCGATTAACAGTTAGTAATTTATGAAGTGCCGAATATTTTCTTTTACAGGTAACAGAGGCTTTTAATTTTGATACTGTATCATGTGTATTAAACAAATTGTTTTTTTTGATAACAGAAATACAAGTTTTTTTAAGATCGTTCAATGGGACGCACTCACTTGTTTTGATGCATCGAGCTGAACTGATTGTAGGCATTTGTAGTTAAACATACGCTTTAATTACTACTTTTCGGACGGCCGGGATTTAGAAGACTGGTTAAAATGTAGGCGTTAAATTGATACCTTTAGCTGCCTAGTGATATATGGATATTCATTATATCACTTACGTATTGCCAGGCGTAAGCGTACGTTATTGAAGGCAATACGTAAGTGATATAAAATACAGAAATTAGTGAAGTAACTGAAAATTGTTTAGCATAATAGACATAAATAAGTAGTTTTAAGTTATTACTTTGTTTTTAATTTTCGGTAATCAAGCCAATACCTAAATCTTATAGAAAAAGAGAAGAGTTTGATATTTTATAATATTTTAAAGCGTGGAAAAATTTGCTTAGTAGTTACATACATATGTACTACGTAAGCAAATTCAAAGTCAATTATGCTTTAACGACACAAATGAACGATACAAAAATCGAAAGGGGAGTGGCGGACAAATTGAATCATGATCGGGATTTTATCTGATTAAAAACGAGAATGGTATTGCAAATGAATACAAAAAAGAAAAATAATTGCAAAACGTACGTTCAAGCTTATTTCCTAGAAAAGCAGGCAGAGGCTATAAGTTCAACACTTAGTAATGATTTCACATATCTTTTTTGTTTTAATAGAATTTATCGTTCATACACCACATTGGTTTCGCGTGCTTAAAATGCGTTTTTCACTAATATACTATCAATTACGTCTGGATAGGCTTTCCTAGGGTGTATTTTGCCAGTCTTCATCACAATTATTTATATATTTTAAAAATATTTTAATCAGTTTAATTTCATTTACCAATTCAGCTGGTCATTTCATGTAGATTAATGAAACGGAATCCTATATAACCTACATGTATATTAACTGATTGATTATATATATATACACGAGGGGCGGCTGATAAGTCCGCGGCCCAAGGTACTTAGCGATGACTCATTATTTCACAACTATTACCACTAATTGCGACATTTCTTGTTAGTATAAATATGGCTTCCTTTCGTTATTAAAGTCATTAACAAATTATCTGTCGCAGCACAAACGTCGTCATGTCAGCCAGATCGTCAAATCTCAGTAATATTGAACGTCGCGCCGTAATAAAGTACTTCGTAAAGAAGGAAAAACGCCAAAGAAATTTTTGAAGACATGGTATCAGTTCTTCAGGAATCTGCGCCTTCGTATACGATGTTCAAAAATGGGCTCGCTCATTTCAGCAAGAACGAGAGAGCTGTGAAGATGATCCTCGCCCAGGGCGTCTTGTGACGTTAGTGACGGAGGAAAATGTTCAAAAAATCGAAAAATTTGTACTGGTCTACCGAAAAATAAAATTATGGCAGATAGCTGAATCAATTGAAGATGGCGGTAGAAAGCCATTTTGAAGGAATATTTTTTGGGCGGTTTGAAGGCGTTATACACCAGATGTGAAAAATGTATTTCGCTTGAGGGAGACTATATTGAAAAATAAAAATAAAATACTCGTACTTTTCTTTCATTTAATGCCTTAGGCCGCGGACTTATCAGCCGCCCCTCGTATATATATATATATATACGAGGGGCGGCTAAAATCGAAAATCCCTGTAACGCAAAAGAATTTAATTTCACATCTATCACAATCCAGTATAATAAGTGGGTATAACATGTACTTAATATATAACACGCCATAGACATAACCCAGGTACAACAATGTTCTATTGTTATATCGAGTCCTATCAGGGTACATTCACAATCTTCAACACATACCATCACTCATTAACTCTCACTGTATAGCTCAGTTCAGGCATTTCGACGGTTTCGTGCGATGACTGCACCTTGTATGTGACGATCAATCTATAGATTTGATTAGATCGATGGAAAATACTTTGAAATTTTCAACTTCGATTTGTCCTTAAATTTCGTGTTTCCTGTTCGCGTGTCAACCACTTATACCACGGTGGAGCTTTTCTCTATCTTACAGTCGAAACAAATCCATTTAAACATATTTTTTTAATTCAACAACGTAAAACATAAAATGGATGGTGAAAATGCGTACAAATGTTCCGTTAATTTTTAACCAGATTGGTTTTGTTTTTAATCAATTTTAAAAAAAAGAAGGAGGTTCTCTTCCTTGTTTTAAAATTGGTTAAAAACGTTCGTCTGTATGTATCTTTAACGATTACTTCGTCAATTATAAACAGATTTGAAAGTTACTTTTTTCGTTTGAAATCTCGAAATAATTCCATAGTTACGAAGTTAGGAACTGATGACCGGTTCTCAGGAAAATCGATGCATTCCCTCAAATATTATGGGCACATTATATGCAGAATTGAAATTAATTAATTGTCTATCTAAATATTTCCATTGATTTATGTAATTCTAAAGTCGAAATCTAAGCAGAAATACATTAGAAATACGATGAATTAATTTAATGTAAAAGGGAATGCAAATGTAATCTGTATAAACTGTAGAAATTTTAGGTTATTAAGATTAAGAATAATAGTTTTCTTATGTTTAATTTGATAGTTGCACTCCAACTAAGTATAGAAAGACCCTGGAATGGTTGCCAGTGGACAATAAATTCGGGATCAGATCTATTTTTCCACTTTTTGTTCCGTATAAAAATAATGAGAAACCTGTCCAAATATATTAACCGTAGGTTAATCCACACGCAATGTAGCTAAATGAATTATAAAATTGTAATTCCTTGATAACTAAAATATATGAAATAAAATAACTTTAACCAAAGTAAAATAAAAATCGCCCTCGAAAACCTATTCAAACAATCAGTTCTTTTGAATTCGGCTCCAGCTAAAACAAGACAAAAGAAATTAGACATAAATATGAAACATTAAATATTGAGTCAAAAGGTATCTTTTTTCTAAGAAAACATAACTGCGTCTTATTTAACTTTAGCTGGAACTGACCTATTTAAATAGATTTTAGAAAGTAGTTTTAAGTACATTATAGCAAAAGTTTTTGTGGGTATATATTTATATGTATATAAGATGGAATCGATCATGCATCTTTTGGCAAATATTCATAATATCCTCCTTTTTTAGAACAACTATTCCAAATTATAACAAAAACAAGTTATTGAAAGTGTATTCATAAATAATATAAAAAATATACATACAACCCTCGAAATGCTCGAATACTCAATATACTATTTTTAAAGAATTTATCTAACCACTTACCTACAAATGACACTTAATGTTGTCAGCGATGTAAAGGTCGCCGAAGGTATTATTACATTAGTTTATGATTTTCCATATGGGTTTCACTCACCTCCAAACAAACAAGACAAACTAAGGCAAATTATGGCGTAAATTATACGCAACTGATGGACTCTCAGACAGTAATGTTACCTCTGCAAACTTCCCAACAACAAATTGTGTTTGCATATTCGATAGCAGTGAAAGGCATTGTTATTAGACACTTCAACACACAATCTTAATTTCAGACACGTTAATATCGTAAACGTAACAATTTATAATAAAGTACCTAAACCTCTAAAGCCGTGCGTCCGGTAGTTGACCGCGCGGACCGGCGAACCCGCGACTGTATTGACACTGCCGGACGCAAGTTGCGTATGGGCCTTGAATAATGGGGTTGGAAGGGGTTGCATCGTGCGCACATCAGCTGTCACTAAGCGCCAAGAATGTACTTCGTGAGTTTACACGTTCACGTTCTGACATATTTTTCTCAGAAACAGCTACTTCAGTAACAATGATTACTTCAGCAAAGTTTTTTAACAAAAATGAAATTGTGAATATTTGGAGAAAAATGCGTGATGAATTCCATAAGGTATACATGGTATGTATTTATATGAATGTACATGATACCGGAAGACAAACAGGAGTTGAGAGAAACCGGGAGTGGAATCGAAAGCGTAATCAAAATTGGTACTTAGGACTAATTTGGTAATTGGAATTAAAACAGCATCGGGATTAAGAATGAGAGAGGGGCTGGGATCGAAATTTAGAATAGGACCAGGAATAGAATTCAAATGGAGATCTGTTGAAGTGAAAACCAACAATCGAACTGGAATTGAAATCGTGTACGGGATCTGGATAGGACGCATGATGACAAATACATTACTCGATTGAAAAAATGTATTGAATTAATTCTGAGCCCATGCAGGCCAAGCCGTAAGCTACATTATACATTTTACTTACGTTTTACTTGATATTATCATCAATAACATTAATAAGCCATATATTACCCTGATCAGTTTTTTAATACAGATCTTCTTGACACAAAAATACATAATTGAATGTCATTATGTCCACTTGCAACATTTTAATAATGAATATTCAACCCATCATCTATAACTTTTTAATAAATCATAATAAACATTAAGAAGCTATTGGAAATATATAAAAGTTGTAATTATGTTTCTAACATTTGCTGTTACCCATTGTTTCGTAAAGAGTTGTATTCGCAACGAAACTGTTTTTAAAATGGATCGTTAAAATATATTTCACCGTAAAATATGTTGGATTGTAAAAAACTTTTAAGTATTCATGTTTTTTTAACCTTATAATACAATTATTAACTTACAATACGGCTAATTCATTTTATAATACGTCATGAGATTAATTGATGTCATGTATTACATAGTAATTACGCGTGCCTCGTCCGCATGACGTCATAACCATTAATCTGTACGAGCGTACAGTCCAACAGCACCTCGATCCGAAAGCGAAGACGTCGCATTAGGGGACGATTAGGCGGGGAGCTGGCGGCCGGTCGCGTCCCGTTATCCTACTTTACGCAATAATCCCTTTATTCCCATAGTCGCGAAATATCGAGCGCTTTTTCTGCTAATCCTATTTTATAGCACGCCCGCCGCCCGCCCGCTCTGTAATGCGGAGGGCACAAATCGTCCTCTAGCCGTAATAGTACAATTCTCGGTATACTTCTACGTTTTATAGAATTTCGCTGGCTAAAAGACTCCTGAATTATACAGAAGGAAATGGACTAAATTTCGTAAAAATATTTACTCATTTTACAAAGCGTACAAGATTATCAAATAATTAAATTTTAGATATAATAGCCAATTCCTAAAACAGTTTACAATAATGCAACCTTTTGAAATCTTTTGAACCAACAACATTAATAATTACCTTAAATTGTGATCCGATCATCGCTGGATGCACAGAAAAAATAACCAAGAACCTGATAAAAAGAGTTACACAGGCCTGCGATGGGAGTATGAGCTGAAAACGTGGCATGAACCAACACCCTGCAGTGCACTGGTGGAGCGAATAAATCGGTATTCTGCATAAAAAGTGTCTTAAGAAAAGAAGAATATATCAGCGTGGCTATCGATGACTTAACTCTGCTGAGCTGATTACAGAGTACAAAAAAGCACGACGATTTTTGAACAAAAGCCACCAAAGATAGCAAGAGAAAATGCTAGGAGGAGCTCATCGACGAGTTGGACAAGCATCCGTGGGGTAGGCCATACAAAGTAGTCATGACACACTTAAAAAAGTCAGCCAATGCCATCATCGTCACTGCACTATTTCCACAACAGCGTATACTCAGCTATCTGTTTGTTCAGTGCGATCCGCAAGACATTCCGCCCGTTACGGAGAACGAACTCGCGGAGGTTTGTAATCGTGTAGGGAATAAAAAAGCGCCGCGTCTGGACGGGATTTCTAATATTGCCTTGAAAACAGCCATAAAAGCAGCACCAACATTATTCCTAAGCATCTACGATATATGCCTCAAGGAAGAAACTTTCCCTAGGAAATGGAAACAGCAATGACTAGTACTGCTTCCGAAAGGGAAGAAGCCACCGGATCAACCGTCATCTTATCCCTCACTCTACATACTAGATACAGCGGATAAGATATTTGAACGCATAATTCACCAGTGGATAGAAGTAACTGTCGATCTACTCTTGGCAGACAATCGATATGGATTTCGGAAAAGACAAACAATGTTAGACGCAATCAATTTAGTTGTGAATAAGGCCAAGAAAGCAATCGGAGGGACCAGACGGAAGGGTGATTTGAAGAAATGTTGCCTGATGGGCACATATATAAGGTACAACTTCAACTCCATTAATTGGGACTGCATTATGCAAGCTCTCCAGGAGAAGAACATACGAGGATACCTACGTAAGGTAGTAGCTAGCTACAGAGTCCTGAAATACGACACGAAGAATGATCCAAGAGAGTATGGTATTACCGGAGGTGTACCACAAGGTTCTGTTCTTGGTATGCTCTTATAGAATATCATGAACGATGGATTGCTGAGACTAACACTGCCAAGGAGCGTCAAAATAGTTGCGTATGTGGACGACTAGCTGTAGTAATCGTCGTCAAGCACCTCGAGATAAACAATATGTTCGATATCACTTTTGAGAGAATACACTGATGGATAGATACAACTAGCTAAGCACGAGACAAAGGAGTTCTTATTACTAGCAGAAAAGCAATTGATACTATCAAGCTGAAAGTCGAAGAGCAAAAAATCACATCACAACCGTATATTTGGTATTTGGGAGTGGTGCTTGATGCCCGACTTGACTTCAAGCAGCAAGTCGAACACGTGGGTGTCAAAGGATCAGTAGTGAGAGCTAGCCCAGCATAATTGATGCCTAACGTAGAAGGCGCAAAGCAGAGCAGGAGGCTACTGTTATCATTTGTAGTCACTTCAGCACTCACCTATGGAATATCTATTTGGGCAGACGCGTTAGAGATACAATAATCATGGAGAAGAACCGCACCAGTTTATAGGTTGAGTGCAATAAGAGTGGCCAACATCTTCCGCACAATATCTGAGGAAGCAGTGTGCGTTATTTAGGAACTCTGCCTCTCAGAGTCCTAGCTGAGGAAAGACGGAACCTTTAGCAACGAAAGAGGTCGATCACACTGACCATAGTATCTCGCGATAAGAACAACAATGGAATGCTGCAGAGAAGGGTAGGCGGACACACCATCTAATAGCACGGGTTAATGTTTGGCTGAACCGAAACCACGGCGAGGTCAACTACTATCTTACATAGATGTAGTCAGGACACGGTTGTTTCCGAGCATATCTTCACCGTTTTAGGGACAATAATTCTCTAGAATGCCCGTCCTGCCCAAAAGTAGCTGAAGTTGCGAAGCGCGTATTCTTAGTGTGTCCCCGTTTCAGCGCTCAGCGTGATAAACTAGAAAAAATCCTGAACCAGAGATTCCAACCAAAGACCAAAGACTTGCGTTCCATAGAAAGGAAGAGAGCGAAAGACAATGACTAGATAAAAGGGAGAAGAAACTTTAGATACCAGAAGGAAGAGTAGCAATCAGTCCCTCCTCCCGTGAAATAATGCCTAACGGTAGTTTCCGCGGGGATCAGAAGCCGGAGGAAAGGAAAAGTTTTAGTCGGTACATCTTGAGTCTGACATATTTAGGCGAAACACCTAAGTTTGGAATATGGAATAATATGGAATAATAAATGTATTTCCACCTTTATTAAAAATAAAATTAAAAAAATTACATATACAGAGAGAGAGAGTAAGAGAGAGACTTACAAACATCGCTCAAAAATGGTCATAATAAATTCTTAGGAGCCTAAATTGTCAAGATATGATGACAACTCGATTTTCGAAAATCGACATATGACTATAAGATTAACTCACTGATACTAATTAAGTGCTCTGAACAAGTCTGTTAATGTATTTAATTCTAGTCGTTACTAGCGTTTCAACTATTCTTTGAGAAGAAAGATAAATTCTTGTGTCTGGAATATCTGCTAAATTATTCAGCTCAGTGTCTTATCATCGCATGTTTACAAATATGCGATTTTTCCGCGTAAAGGAGGAGATCGAAATTGACTTATAAGTTATCGCGACTGACGAAGAATTCATTGGTAGGCTAAATCTACATAAATGTTTATAAGAAAACCTGATAGAACTCGTCGGATCAATGAGAGTGGATCAATATGTCGAAAAAGTATTGAATAAGCCTGTTTTGTGTATCATGTTGCAATACATCACATAATATTTCATTATTGAACCAACTACCAAATTTACTGAAATCCCACTTACTTTTCTTCAGTATAGAAGTAAAATTTAAAATATACATTTTTTCATAGTTGTTCTATCAGTAATTATAAGAATGTGATACGAGATTATAGTGAATTTATATAATATTTATTAGTGAATTTAAATAATGCATTTTCCGTACATTGAAAGTGTATTTGATTATGTAAAAGTAAGTTTAAAATATTATAAACATATTTATAGCATGAACAGATTCTTTGATTCTAAATATATTATAAAATACTACCTGTCTATGCGGGTGGAGCTGCAGGCAAAAGCTAGTAAAAGATATAATTGACAAAATGACAAACTTGACAGCATTGCCGTTGTATTTTTTTTAACTTCAACAAACGGTTTTAATGATTACAGTAAGCTCTATAATTACAATTTCGCATTTGACATCATCTATAGCCCATTACATATATGAAAAATTCACTTTAGGCAGTTTTCAGTTAAATAGTCCTTTAAGAAAACAACACACGATCAAGGAGACTTATACAGAGACTGAAAGGAACTCGTGCGTGTTTCATTGTTACATTTTTGTAATGTAACATCGATGTAGTAATGTATTGCAGTTGAAGTACATAAACAAACGAAACAGTATCAGCCTATCCGTCTTCACTCCATCCCGAACTGGCGCCGCGGACATATTAAGAACAACTCTGGAGCCCGGTCTCGTCCGGGGGAGCGTGCCCCGGGCCCACATAACGCGAACGCCTCTCGCGTGCAGCGCCATCTCGTGCAGTTTCGGGCGTGCCCGGTGATATTTTCCGACTCCAGGGGCCGGCGGCGAGCGCGGGTGCGGCGACATCGGACACGATTCTAAATCACGACCTCTCCCTGATTTACACGACTCGCGTGGAAACCAATCCCATTCGATTACGCTCCCTCGACCTCCCCTCCCGCCGCCCTCCGGCGCCCAGCATCCGGCCCCTCCGTGCCTTCACGCTCCGGCGTCTCGCCCCCGAACCCCTTCATTTTTTTTCGCCTTTCAGTAACTTGGTATTTCTGACGATTTATTGCGTCTTTACAATCCGCCAACTGCGTCGCTAGGGAGATAATGTTGGTTTTAAAAATCTAAGGACGGGGGCTGTAATGGTTATCGGTGAAGATAATTATTTAACATTGAATTTTCGTTGTTATAGATATATGAATATAATTAATGATATCATTAGGAATCAACTATTCATAGCATTTATTAGCTATTTCATTAATACTTCTCGTGAAGCCATTCTGTGGTGAACTTGCCTGCAGCCCGAGAATGGATCAGTTCTACCTATGGGATACCATACTGTTTCAGAATACATGCGTGAAGTAACAGCTTCCGTTAATGCGTTTCGTCGTGCGGTGAGTGAGAGTTCCAGTGGCCCACCCGCCTTCATCGTCCCGCTTTCCCTCCATCAATCCCCCTCTATCTCTATCTATAATAAGATGTATATTCCTACCCAAGAGACCGGCAACGTACTAAGGAGTTCTATGGAGTTTCTAATATTCATGGATAGCGATAACCACCAACTAACTCTCTGGTGGCCAACAAACGCGTTTGCCCTTCGGAAATGCTATTAAAAAAGGATTATTTTGACAATGATAGTACTCCAACGACAATTAAATATACAAAATATTTTCGTACATTCTATACATGGCATAACAAATAAAAGCCTCCATCCTCTTAGCGCAACTTGTAGGAGCTCCTTATGGACGTGAAAAGTTTGAGTTTCAGTCTCCAGTCAGAGGCTTTCTTTCAAAGCGAAACTTAGATGCCTTACTTTGAGTCTACTTTGAACTCTGGTATTAAGACAGCATGCAAGTATCGGTACCATTAACGAATTAAGAGTATATTAATTAGTATGACTGACGAATCGCAATTTACCGCTGTTTGGTATACGTCAAAAATACTCGAACAAAACTAACAAAATCCTATACTTTCCCGTTTTCATCTTGCAAAGTTCAACAATAGTTAAACCGAAATAAATACTCATCACGAGCAGTTAGCTTAGCTATCCCCGTGCGATGTCATCTGAAGCATTAAGAGCACCGCGCCGGCTCCCTCGCCGGTTCACTCTCCCTTAAGACACCAGCGCGCGCGCCCGCCCAAATCGTTTCGCAGAATTTATCGTCGTACTCAATTACAGTACCGCGCGTGGCGCTCTCTACCGGCGATGGCTCCACTTGCAGACAACAACAACACCCGCCCAGGCGGTTGATAAAGCGGTCGTGCGCTCGTCTGAACAGCGCGCACGCCGCTTTACATGGCGTTCCGTAATCTACCTGCCGTAGAAACGATCAAAACACACGAGTGACGTAATTTTATTCTTCAATCGAATGTTTAAATTATATATATGAGTGTATTTATTGTACGAAAAAATGCCTTTTCAGTTGTACGTTTTATTGTTTTCGGTAAGGTTTTGACGGATAGATCCGACGTTTGTATTGATTAAAGTTGCCGAGCATCTAAGCGCTAATAAGCGACTGGGGTATCGATTAAAATCCCTATATATTGTATGCTTGTACATAATACTGATAGCATGTTGGACTTTCTAAATTTATCCACTCCAGATGGCGGACATGAAATAGCGCCCTCTCTTAACTTGGAGTAGCGGTTTGTCACAGATAGCGACATCTGTAGCACTTTATAGGCAACGCTGCAGATTTATAATGACTGTTTTACGTTCGATATCTCAAGAAATAATGCGGCGTGCACTCTCCAATTAAATTTAACTGTCGCTCCCGTGGGCGGCATCTAAGTTTTTTTGAACCCTCTTCGACTTCTCTGTGTGTGCGATATCCGACTCATTTAATTATGTAGTTACGGACAATACAATATTTTTATATAGCATGCCATAGTCGATGATGGATGGAAAAAAATGTTACAGTAGTCGCATATGAGGTGTAACATGTGACATCTTACCTTGTTAATAAATAACATTAACATTATATCCTGAAAGAAAATGATTCGGGTATCATTTGAAATGATACCTGTTACTAACAATAATTAGTCTAATGAAAAATATACTTTGTTTAATTAACATGAAGCGTAATTAAATTTTTATCTAATTAACATTAAAGCAAGCCAGTCTTTTTAGACAGCTAATTTTCTTCAATTTGAGGAGAGCGGAAGCAATAGACTATTGATAACTAAAATATGAGACATATGCTTGTGATTTCAAAGTATTCCAAAACCATTGAAGAACTGCGTCAATAACAATACCAGTGTTAGTTGTCGAAATATTTCGATCTGTCTTTATCACGAGCTCGAGTTCATCATTTAAAAAAGCTGCAAGTGACACAGCTTCTCGTGAACTGAAGCTTACATTGAAATCACCACTTAAGATCATACGAAGAGAATGATAGCTTTTTTTTTTTTTGAAGAGTGAAACCATCTTCGGATATCGGATATCTGATACCTACTTTAACCATATGGTTAAAGTAATGCATAAATGTATTATTTCTTGTAATCATAACTTTGGATAATTAACATTAACCATTAAGATATAATCAAATTATTGAAATGTTTTTAGAGATTAGATAAAAACAGGGAGTGATTTAAAAAACTCTTCTAAAACTTGTAAAAAAAAGTCGCTTAGTTGTTATTTTTTTGTGTCAACAAAATGAACTTAAAGTGTTATTTCTTTTATTTTGTTCTGACTGTTATAAGATTGGAAAACGTCATATATTTTGCGTACGATTACGAATACGCTATGGTACATTGTAAAAAAAACCAAAAAGGTCGTATACATTTAATTCGGTCGTACGACTTAAATCATACGGTTGGCAACACTGGTTGACAGTACCAACCTCTCGGAAAATGGGTTGGTACCATTTGACTCTAGCACAGCACGCGCTCATCGGTCAATTCAAATAGCGTGCGCTTCTCCGGCTTCCTGTTACTCACTTTTCCGTCCCTTTTCAAGAAATCACTCCCAGAGATTTGCAGGAAAGAGTGAGGAATAATGTTACACATCAAAATGCTTGCGCAGCGTTTCTTGCGCATCTTTCCACAAGCAACTACCTACTTTTTATAGTTTACTTGTAATTTTTGACCAAAAAAAATAAATGAGTTTTGTAACATCTACTAGCTCGCACGTAAAGATTTGACGATAATCGTCACGGCAGTGAAAGGATTCAACCTCTTTTCATTGCTTTATTCGAGATTAATCAACTGAGTGTTTTAAGGACGATATCAGCTTTAAAAAATGCGCATCGCACTCCTTGAAATTTCAATAACCTATCTGTATTATCGTTGTCAAATGAAAGGTGGATGTTCTTTTAAATACACAATTTCCTTACTTATAGTTTGTTACAATTAATTGAATCAGCTATAACATTACGTATATGTGCTCGACAATGACAAACCAAAGACCGACGATGCTCTTTTTCTTTTGTTTATACCCTTAATGTTACCATACTACACTATATGCGTTTAGAATATTATTAAATCTAAAACTTCCGATCCTCACACACTTCCACACACAAAATAAACTGTATGGCTATCAAACCCCCTCATACAACTGAGCAAACTCATGGCGACATTAATTAGTTCGTAGAAGAACCTTTGTCGGTGTTTTAAGTTGCTCAGAACGGTCGAAGCCTCGTGTCCATTCTTACCCCGCGGCGATGCGATACGAAGCGACGCGTAAAAACAGCGCCAGTCGACTGCCGGTCGAAAAGCGAACGGCCGCTGTCCCGCGTTTGCCCGCCCGCCGGCCGGGACGGGGGCATCGCATAAAATAAAGTGATTTAAATTCAAACGAACGAGAGGGTTACCTGCCGGAGTCGCGAGCCTAAAAAAAAAAAATCCAATTAATGTAATGGAAACGGTACCCGGATATCGCACTAATCGGCGCGCGCCCCCGGACGGCCAATTACGCCAAATTCGCGAATTAAGCTGAAAGGAGGAATATTTTATAATAGCAATTTTATTCGTGGAGCAATTAATTTTACAGGGTCCGGTGCCCGACGCCGGCGCGGCGCCGCCCCGCCGGGCGACGGACACGGTCTTCGCGGCGTGATCGAAATGCGTTAATGTATTTGTAACCGAACGAAAATTAATGTTTCGTGATATCCAAAATCTCGAGATTAAGTCACTTCTATTTTCAAGAACCTTAACGGTTTCCATCCTAGGTTTGAAACTATCCAATCCAACATACTACCTCGGCTACGTACTATCTCGAATACAGTAGTAAATAAATATGAAGTTCAGTCTCTTGTTGTCTCCAATAGCAGCAATGGATATTTAATTGCCCCAGTACGGTAACCAGACTCAAAATATTCAAATTTAAATGCTGATTATGGTATTTGACCACGATATGTAAATAGTAAAAAAATGTTTTTAAATGTATACTTACATACAGGTTATGACATATATTTTATTTCAGGAAATCTTATCATCTTTACAATTTCATCCGTGATCATTAAAAAATTAATCAAAAGCAAAAAGTCGTGTGATTATGTGTTAATGTTATATTGATGGCTTTTACCGTGAATTATTAGTTCATTGTGCAAACTTGTCATAATAATTTAAAAATTAAATTTATTTCAAGCGCCCAAATTTTACTTAGTTGCAATTTACATACGTGTCTCTAAATTGAGATCGCAACTGAATTTTTGAAACCCATAGAAACGCGAAAACTGCATTGTGTCTTTGAATTTAAAAACAGTGCCAATGATGCATTAATATCCCGTTATACATATTCATTATTATAATTTAAATTAGTCACGTATCAGTCCACGAACACACAGTTCTTGTGTGTATGTGGAGTCGCCAAAAAAAAAACAATGACTACATCAAAGGCTATAGAAAACAATCAGCGAACATTAGCGGACGGACGACGCTGTACACGCCGCGTGCGCCGAAATCGAAATTAACGGCAGATTTCACACGCAAATGCGCTCCTAAGCGATCCCTAATGTCCTGCTAACACACTTGTTCGCTTGAACAAATGACGCGCCACGGCCTGCGCCAGATTTACATATAATTGCCGCGAGCCCCCCGCCCCGCGCCGCCGTCGCCGACGCCACGGTGTCGAGTTAATTTTCTCTACTAACTTTCAAACGAGTGGCGACATCTAGGCAATCCACTAGTCGACCGACACCGTGAATAATATATTTCGTTATAAAAAATTACTACACAGCGTAACGAAGTCTGAAATCAAAACAAACCTATGAAATATTATCAAAAAGAAGTTTCAAATGTATTTAATATGGCGCGATTGCAGGTTGACATTTCATAGTCCAGCGAACCCAGCATAACTCTCTAAGAGTCTGTTTGTAGGACTATCCCTTTGACCGAGTATATTGACGCGACAAGAATAGCCTTATATGGAGTTTCCTCTCTAGCCAGTCGCTCTAGACGCACAGCAATATCCTCTCTGATAGACTTTTAAAAACAATTTCATTTTTCTGTCCTCATATTTGAAATAACATTAATTGTCAGACCGCATGAACAACAATTAAAGTTTTTCAATCGGATTTCAAGGTTAAACATCAAAGAATTTGGACCTCAAATTCGCTGTACAAGTTTATGAAATGTGCTCAATCGAGCTGCATTCTTTGCTTGAAATCTAAACCTCTCTAAGACTCGGTTTCTCAATAAAATTAAGTGATCCGCATAGCACTTTGAAGTCCTTGTAATGAAATAAACCCTATCTTAAAACGCATCTAGTTTATAAATATCTAGTATTAGTTACACCTTAGAACCACGCAGATGACGCCAATAGAGTTCCATAAGGTTTTCTCTATCGCTGTGGTGATAGGCTTTTATCATCTCACGCACTGGAGGGGCACGCCCGCCCACTATTTCTTTTCAGATCTAGGCGACTGATCTTTAAACCCACCACTCCAGTCAGGTTCGTATCGGTAGCCGATGCGAGTGATTATAGCACCGCTTCAAAAATCATGTTTCAGGTTCATGAACTTAACACCTAGCACGCGTCTCTTCATAGGGTGTAAGATCACTCTCACTCCCGAGAATCGACCTTTCAGTACAGCTTACGCTAAACGAATTCTTGTTTGAAGAAAAACGTGGCACATCCAATTATTTTTTAATATTACTCTTTCCGATTCGAGAGATTAATAATATTGAAAAAGCAACACAAAATCAAGAATTTCGCCTGACAAATAATATTTCCTTATTCGGGTGCCGAATCCGTCAGCGGGGGTTCGCGCAAGCAAATTGAGCCTATCGTCACGCTGAAGCCATTCCCAAGAATCCACACATTTAAAGGATATTTTTTAAATGTCAACGAGAGTCAATATTTTATTTTTGCGCAACGAAACGATTTATTCGTCTTTACGTTAAAACGGACAAAAAAAAATCCGACGAAGAACACGGTCAATCGTATCTGGCAATTTATTTGTAAATTCACGTCAATATCTTGCCGAGAAAAAATATTTTTTTGACTGTCATTTTCAATGAATATATTTATTTATTCTGTTTTCTCTCAGAACGCATACACAATTTTATCGATAAATCGATGATAAGCAGTAACTAATGACAAGACTTCCACTATCTACTTATACAACATTGCTTTTTTGTCTAAGCATTTTTCTTGCAATTAAAAAGCGTGAGTACAATAATTTTATAGCTTGCAACAATAATTATTAATTATAATTCCTTTACGTCACTTAAATCGTTACACATTTCCATTGACAATTAGAAAGGCCCCGTTCGTGCAAGCAGTTGCCACCGCCTTTGCTAGATCTATCATAACGAACGATTTGCTTTACCGCTCCTACGGAAATTTATCGTGTATAAAAATAATAATATATTCAAACATACACACATCACTATCAGGTTCCAAATTAAGCTACGAAGCTTGGACTATAGGCACCAGATATAAGTAATATATATAGAGCGGTGTGCTTCAAACTCTCATTTACAATAATTAGCTGCTAACTGTTAAAGTTAAAAGTTAAACACGTCAAAATATGTTGTTTCAACTTCTCAATTGACAGTTAACCGGTAACTTTAGAGTTACTTAATGTTGGAGGTGCGTGGGGCCATTTAGAAATGGTAAGCTAACTTTCAAATCTGCCATTTTGGCATTGTAACATTGATGGCACATACATACTTGTATATTTTATGTCTAATTAGAATATTTTCTTAATAATTTATAGTCAGTTGCAGTTAAAGACAATGAGAATAGATTAAAGGCGTCAGAGTAAATATTTACGACAAAATTTTATAAAAATACCGACTATTTAATTTCTTATATTAGTATAGAGAAATAAATGAAAAGTAGCCTATTTGTTATTTCAGAACGTTATCTACTTTTATTGAAAATTTCATTAAAATCTGTTCCGTCCTTTTGAAGATTATCTTGGACAAACAAATATATCCAATCATTTACGCAATCACACCTTTTTAATGTATACCATTTCTATCAAGGTCGATCAAGTTGTTCTTAGGTCATAAAAAGATGTACAGACAAAAAGAGAGACAGACAAACGCACAGACATACATAAATTTCAAAAATAGTAAAATTAGATCATTGAGTCACAAAACGAATATTTACACTAAAATTGTATGTACAGACAGATGCAACACATTCATATAATATTAAAGATTAAGTCTTTACGTCTATCATCGATTTTTTTATCAGGATCTCGTTTTAGGCACGCATTTCTCTTTGACATTATTGAATCCTATAGTTACCTAATTCCTCTGGCGAATTTTCAAATGTTCATATATCTCTAATTCGGTATGCCATAATACCTCAAATAAGTACTGGCTGAATAATGGACTACGTGATTCAGCTCTTAAAAAGATTCACAGATGCGTCATAGAAAAAAATAATAGCATACACAATCATAACAGAAACGTTGCAATTTTTCACTTGAAACAGAGACTTATCTTGTTACTTTGGAATTCTCAAATATAAGAGCATCGTAACGATGATCATAAAAATCAAATCCTCCCATTTATTTCATACTTTGAAAATTTTTCCACCGATTGCAATCTCAATTCAACCGACGACCGCAACCATTCGTGATCAATCAAAACTCAGTGTCACAGGTTAAAAAGTTTATAATTCTGGCAACACTCAACTGAATAATAAATGGCTGTAAAATTACGTGTATAAATTGGTGATAGCTTTTGAAACTGACTATAAAATAATCTTCCTCGTACCTTGCGTACTGTAATGTCCATGGATTGTCCCAAAGCAAGGCAAAAGTTTCCTTCAACATAAGAATATTAAAGAGTACATTCCACACTGGTTCATTACATCTCGTATTTGCGAACACATACAAAACGTATCAAATTGAGTGATGGTGGCTGAGTGGTTAAGAACCTTAACCTCGGACTAGAAGGCATCGACTTCGATGCTCAAAGGGGGCTAACTGTCCGATGAATTTTTGAAACGACTTTGACCACTCGATCCGTGCTTCGAGGGGCACTTTCAAGCTATCGGGAGCGTACGTCATCTTCTCATCGGTAACCACGTTCGTTATCGGCCGCCTACCTTCACGGGACCGGCGTGGATGGCCGAAGAACTGAGCTCTTAAATCAGAAATATGAGGGGTATAGAAGCAAAGGTTTTTTTTTTACTTTATTTCACTTTTTTTCTACAAAACGTGAATAATAGTGACGATTAGTTGCAGGATTGTAAGCAAGCTTACAATCAGTCAAAACAACATTGTCAAATACGCCTACGTCCTTTAGAAATCTACAGGGCCGCGCCGCCCTTGTGTGCGAAGTGTGCGGCGCACACAGGCGCCGTGACAATAGGGGCGCCGCTATCGGAATTATTTTTGTTACCCTTACACAACAACATATTTCTTTGTAGTCGAGCATTAAATGAAGTTTTAAATGCTACTTTGATCCAGTATCTAACAGAAAATCCGATTAAACAAATTAAACAGTATAATTTTCCGCGTGACTCTTCGGGGCGAAAATTTTCCGAGTATTATTATGAAAATCATTTAGGAAACGGTGAAAAGTATCACAAAGAGTGGCTGCTTATTCAGTGTCCAAAAATGCTGTTTATTGCTTCTGTTGCAAGCTATTTAAATCGAAACATTAATATAAATTCTGCGAGGGAGTTAGTGATTGGCAACATCTAGCTTTGTATTGCAGCGGACATGAGAAAAGTTCTGCTCATTTCAATAATTATAAAAATGGACAGATTTGTGTCATGCTCTTAAAAATATAAACACTATTGATAGTTTACAACAAAAAACTTTTAGAGGTTGAAAAGCAGTGCTGGTACGAGATAATCAAAAGAATAATATATGTGGTCCAATATCTAAGTACACAAAATATGGCCTTTCGTGGCCAAAGCGAAACATCATCCGATCGTAACAATGGTAATTTTTTAAAATTCATTGAAATGTTAGGAAAATTCGATCTTTCAATGACTGAACATACGACGCGTAACGAATGATTCGGATTTCAAAAATGTGCCAAATTATCTTGGAGATAAGATCCAAAATGATATCATTTACATACTCGGTAACCAAATTCAACAATTTATTTTAAATTTATGTAAAATTAATAAATATTTTTCAAAAATACTGGATTGTACTTCTGACGTTCCACACGTAGAGCAAATTAGTGTTTTAATAAGATTTGTCAATTTTAACACAGAAGCTATAAAATTAGAAATAAGAGAGCATTTCCTGGCCTTCTGTCCAATTATCGATACAACTGGCGCCGGCTTAATGTCATTTATAATAGAAAAACTAGACGAAATTAATTTGGACATAAACAACTTAAGGGGACAGGGCTATGATAATGGATAAAATATGCGCGGTAAGAATAATGGTCTTCAAAAGATTGCTGGATCTAAATCCCGCGCTTTCTGTGTACCGTGCGCTAGCCACAGTTTAAATTTGATAATAAACGACGCTGCCAATCTCAACCATCATACAACTGGATTTTATAGTATTGTGCAATAATTATATAAATATTTTCGTCTTCTACCGAAAGATGGGACTTATTAAAAAAATATGTCATAAATGTAACCATAAAACCATTGTCTGAAACAAGATGGTCAAACAGAATAGATACAATCAAACCGCTGTTTACAAATTTACCAGAAATTTATGGTGCATTACAAGAAATATCAAATGGTGTATCATATGATCAGAAGGCAAAATATGACGCTAAATGTCTAGCAGAAAAAATATGCTCCTTGTCATTCATTTGTTCACTAAATATATGGCATATAATATTGACAAAAATAAATTTTGTGAGCAAACTTCTGCAGTCCATCGATGTGTATATACAAATTGCTTTAGAGGCTTTAACGGAATTATAAAAGTTTTTGATAAAAATTAGACCCGACACAAATTTTGAAGAAATTTTAAATGATGCCATGAAAATTGCCGAAAAATTTAGATGTCGAGGCTGAATTTGAAACTTCCAGATCCAGACGCCTAAGACGTCGTAAGACTCAAAGAGTTTTGATTATGAACACGAAGACCACACTATAAATGATGCGAAAATCGCTTTTATAATTAATGTATTTTTTTATATTTTGGATCAAGCTGTATCCTCCGCAGACGAAAGATTTAATTTATTGAATAATCAAAATGACGTTTTTAATTTTTTTTTAAACTAAGTGATGACCAAGAACAAAGTCAATTAAAATTAGCTGTCATTTTTATCAGGAAAAACTTACAGCAAATGATTAATTTGACATTAACACCGATGATTTGTGTGAAGAAATTATGTCATGTCAGTCTTTTTTCAAAAATTAAATAATGATGTGGCGAAAATTCTCGAATTTATATATTTAAACAATTTGACAGCTGTATGCCCTAACATCACAATAGCATTACGAATTTTGCTAACTATGCCAGTTACCGTAGCAAGCGCGGAAAGGTCCTTTTCTAAATTAAAACTAATAAAAAATTACCTGCGTTCAACAATGAGTCAAAAAAGATTAACAAATTTAGCAACAATATCCATAGAGGAAGCCATATTAGACCATACAGACATACACGAAACTATTAAAGATTTCGCAAACAAAAAAGCTAGAAGAGTGGAAATAATATAATTTAAATATGTTTATTTATATACTTACACATTTTAGACTCTTGTTTAAATAAAGTATGTAAAAATTTAATTCGCGTTTTATTTTTCGCAGTAATTGGCAAGCGGAAACGAACTTGTTTTACCTATTTAGGAAAATATTATCTAATTATATAAAACTAGAGAACATTTATTTTGGTCAAAGTTAACAAATAAGTAATAAAAATTAGTTGAAACATTAAGATTCGTGAAAAAAGAGGCGCTTCATAGGTTTCGCACACAGGCGCTGTGGGGGGTCGGCGCGGCCCTGGAAATCTATAGCCAGAAACACTTATTAAAATAAAGATATTTCTCTCCGTTGGACACTTTTTTTAACAGGTTCAAAATACCAAAATAAAAACGGACTCAAATTAAGAAAATTTTATTTAATGACAAAATTAACGTTAAATTGGAACTAAACGCTTGTGAAGACCTCCGAATCAAACTAGAAAGAAGCGAAGAACTTTCAGAAGAAAAAATCAAGCAATTATAAGCAAACGGTTCCTATTCAAAATAATAATAAGGACTTAGTTAATTATTCTAATTACATATCTTTAATTCGAACAAAACTAGCAATATCCATTTTAAAGCAAATCAAATTATACAAAATCCATATACGATTATTACAAACATAGCGTTTGTAATAATCGTATATGTAATATCATTAAGTGTTTACTTAATGGATACAAACATAGCAATCTCCATATTTCTAACTGTGCTTATCCATAAACTTGCATGTGAATCTGCTCAAAACTTACTTTATATTTTCTTCTAACTCTACTTTCCTGAAACAAACCTACAATACAAAAGTATGTGAATCTTTAGGGATATAGGTTTTTGTTGTTTTTTACAAAATCAATGGAAGTGGAGATTATCACCTTTGCTTCCAGGCCCTTCATATAAATTTATGGAAAGGTATACCTAAGTAGGGGGTTATATGTACCTAACATAAAAAAAACTTCATATACTTGAAACTTATATTTGGTTTATAAGAAAGTATATGATTGTCGATATCTTCAATCTACACATGAGTTAGAAGGACACTCAGTGTATTCTACACAACAGGCCAATCTCACCTCTCTGGTAGGCGAAGGCGTCCCTTGAGGTATTGAAGTCACACGATTCTTACATTCGAAAGCAATTTATTAACATTATATACAGCTTTTCTTTTTTCAACCAGGAACGTCGAAGTAACAAAAAACGGCGCATACCGCCTGCCAGCGAGGTACAAGAATACGTGAAGAATCGCTAGTCTATAGCGTATAAGAAGACCAGAGGAACGCCTGGCACGCTGCGCTCGTCGTCGTGCGAGGGCCGCGGCGCGGGCGACGCGCGCGAGCGGAGGCAGCGTTATTCAAATTTCGTCTCGAACAGGAGCCGCCTCGCCGAGCCCCGGGCCTCGTACGCGGCCCTTCCGCGAACCCCGCGCGTGTAAACAAACCCTGAATATTAAATTTTTGTATATCCTAAGTGATGACCTTCTTCGGATACGCGGCCCCGGTAAAAAAACATCCTGATGCGAGTTGAATTCGCCGCGTTAGTGCTCCTCAGTACAAGTTGTTCACAAAGATTTGGATATGTTTTAGTGCAACTTTTACTTTACGATGAAACATGTTCACGGAAACTGTTCAGCTAACGCAATACTGTTCAGAATGAAATGCAACAATAAAATAAGTATTTTCATGTTGTATTCAAATTTATTCTATTATTGCCGAAAATTCTTCTGAACGATGTTTTTGCAAATAAGCTCGGAGAAATAAAAACGATGCTTTCTCTTGAAATATGTGCTAAAAATGTTAGAATTGTATTTTGTAAACTGTATTTCGTAGAATTTTCATTCTATTTTTACAATTAACTTCCCAATTAATCCATCAAATTAAAGTATCAATAGTTATCAATAACGATAGTTATACATCGATAACATTATTCGTCTTTTGCGCCTCGAGTGCAAGCCCGGCCAGCCGCATAATGTAACTGCACTAAATTCCAATCGACCGAAATTATCTTGAAGGACGACACTTGTGACGGACGGACACCGAAGTGATGCTGTGAACGTTTTTGAAGAACGGCTAAATATGGAATATTTAAAAAGTAATAAACCCTTCCTACGCAAACTTCATAACTTCCAACGCTTCCCGTGTTAAACTTAGACATAACACGGCCAATGCTCGATCATCCCCAGAGGTTCCTCGGGCGGCCGCAGCCCGCGCTGGCGGCGCGGCGGCGCTCCTTCACCCCTTTTATCGCGCGCACGCACACACGATCGCCGCAAATCACAATCTCGTTTCGTATTCCGATAGCTCAATAAATATTAATAAAGTGAAAATTCTGAGCAATAAAAATGTCTCCACGAGAGCGCCCGGCCGCGGCGCGCTCGGCGCGAGATCGGATGGGGAACAAATCATTGCTTCCGTAATATTTTCCCCTTCAAACTTTTTATTGAAAATTATTATGAGACTGCTTACGATACGATCGTTTGAAATCATAGACTTGCATACGAGGGCGGGCCCGTCGAATGTGCCACTACATCCATTCTCTGGTGCTTACGTTATACGAATTTGTACCAACTCTTCTGAGCTTAGTTAAAATCCTTGACAAATGTTTTAATTTTAGTTCCATGCAATAAATATTCATAAGTTAGAAAAGGACGAATATCGACATGTAAATTAGTAATTGAGTCTTATTAAATAATTCGTGCCAATAATTAACACTATATCTCGATCAATCATCAAATGTTAATGTATTAATATGAAAATAAGTAAATACATTTAAATAAGTATTATTCAAAAGTATTTTATTATGAAAAGCATTTTAATATCAGTATTATTGTACAAAGAATTTATCGTTGTATGTCATAGCTTTCATTGTAATAAGTTGATTCAAAAAACAGATGTTGGTTCTGCCACAAAAGGGCTTTAAAATGTGAGAAAACATTGCTCAAAACGATACGGGATGTTTTGAGGCTGACCTGCAAAGTCAATCCCTTTTTTAGGGTTCCGAGCGAAAATGGCAAAATCGGAACGAATAGTTTCGTCATGTGTCGGTCCGTCCGTCCGTCCGTATGTCACAGGCATTTTATTCAAAAACTACAAGATGTATATTAATGAAATTTGGAATATGGGTTTCTTGTATAAACCGCTACTAATTTGGTAGTTAAATAATAAAAACAAATATTTCTAGGAGAGGTACTATATACACGTAACAGAAAGCTAAAAAAATTTTCTTTCAGCAAACATCAACGTGTGGCACATATTTCGTCAATTCTTTCAAAACACTTTAAATTTTTAAGCAATTTTTTGGATCAATCAAAAATTTTTGGAAATAATCGCTCTGAAATTAGAAGAAATTGCGTCTCCCTCTTTATTTTTTAAATCATACCTTCAAAACATATGGAAAAAATACAAAGATAACGCTTAATAAATACTGTCAACGAAAATTATTTTAAAACATGGTCGGATCGAACTGTTTTTGAGTTATTGCCGAAAAACTACACTAGTTTAATAGTAATTGTCAACATACCTACTCGTTTTTCTATTTATAGGCGATTAAAGTGTTTATAACTAACTATTATGCAAGGGAAATTTGGAAAAAATGTGACAACGTACTTTTTTTCATCTATCGTGCATTTCTTTGTAATAATGGCTTCAGAAATCTATAATAATCATGGTCCGACATGCTCTTGGCCAGTTTTTTAAAGCTTGTGAAGATTTCTTTGAAAACAGTATCAGAATTGGTGTTTTGATCATAATTTTCTTCTCATATATGTCTATTAACTCTAATATATATATGTATACGACCGTTTTTATATCTGTATCTACGAACTCGTCAAAACAAAATTAAAATGTAAAAATACATAAAAAATAATTATGTAATTTAAAAAACCCAACTGCGTTAAAGTGAACTGAACAGATGGAAACAAGATGATATGAAAAAATCGTCCAATGAAACTTGATAAATATTTGCAGTCGAAGGCATTGGCTTCATGTTACCTTGCTTGCTACAACTCTTGCTACATGTATGTCTCCTTCTCTTTTATGCTCTTGTAATAAGTTGGTGATTATAATATTAATTTTGTTAATGTCGAATTCTATTAATAAAATTCGACATAGCCGCAATCAGGCGTCACAATGTGACACCCGGTTGGCGCTATGTCAAATTTATATTAATGTCATGTGACACTCGCCAAATTAAATCAAAGCGATTAACGTAAGAATCATCAAAATTGGCCCACGCGTTTGATCTCTAGAGTTCCACATAAGAACAAACATACATACATACACACATGCATACATTAATACCCATATACATAAACATGCTACCCTTCCTTCCGTCGGAAAGTGAGGTAAAAAGGTATTTATAAACATACATGCAATAAAACCGGTCCTGATACAATACTGCGCTTTGAGCATCCTCTCCTGCTCCTTCTCGTAACACGAATGTCGGAAGTTTTTGGCTCCTAAAAGTAATAAAAACGTTCTATCCGGTTTCTTTTGTAGATCCAAAATAGGCAATAAAAATAAATGTTGAAGTGAGTTTTTATTACAATTGTTTGGTGTTTATAAGTAATAAATAACACTTAATTGTTCCTATGGTTAACCATTTATTTTATGATTTTAAAAATCACTGTACACTGTATAGGTATGGGGCAAAAAGTCCAATGAGTAGCAAAATGGACCTTCCAAGAAAAATGAATTAGAGAGAGGACAAGAAAAGGTTAAAATAAGAAAAACTAAATAAACCAAAGAAAATGCGAAAAAAAAATGACAATGAAGAAGAAAATTTTCAAAGAAAAGACCAGTTAGTTCACCTTCCTCCGACGAATAGTGCTTTTGTATTATAAGTTGCAAATCTTATCAGAAAGCAAGTGCAGAGAGTCGTTGATCTGACATTTTTATCGCGTTTTAGAGGTGCAAACGACCATATGAGTCACCATAGAATATGTGTTCCTCGCCGCCCATGGACACTCGCAACTCCAGAGAGTCCAGATAGTAACAAAATATCTAATGAAATGGTGGAGTGACGAAAATGGGAGCGGGGTCATGGAGGAGAACGTTGGGGTGATGGAGGGGGAGTGGGCCACGGAAACTCTCACTTATCGAACGAAACACACAGCAGAAGCTATTACTTCACGTCTGCATTCTGCCGAGAGTGTGATACTCCACTGGTCGAACCAACCCCTCTTCATGCTGCAGCCAACTTGGTCCCAGCATGGCTATACCATTACATGTTACCCATTTTTATTTACCGTTATTTTACCATAAATACCTGATTGGTTAACCAATTGGAAAGATGGACTTTTTACCCGGGGTCTGGGATTTTTTTCCCCGTGAGAGGGGTAAATGATACAAAATTCCATTTTTCACTTGGTGCTAAATTGTTCGCAAATTAAATGAATAATCATACTTTTGACTTATAAAGCGTTAAGCTGATTAGTGTAAAGATTTCTGCAGCTATCTATATTGACAGTAAGTGCATGATTTTAGGACTTTGTAATGAAAATTAGGACTATTAGTCCGGCCCTACCCTACGTCCTGTTATTTGTAATTATTAGCTTTTATCAGTGGCTTCACCTGTGCTGACATAAAATGAATATATTCATTTTTTTATATCGTCCTCTCATGAAATCCTTACGGTCCCATTTTTGTTTTATACAAAATCTTACAAAGAACTATAGAAAAAATATTTTATTTTACAGCTATGAATACCACAAATACTTTCTCTGTTTCTAAATACAGCATAACAGTTTTCATGACGGCATTGACTGAAAGGCATAGAACACTCCAAAGCACTGGGTTGATGAGGTTTCTCTATTATTGTTTTGTATTATCTCTTGCGGAAAATTTAATTTGTGATTGATATTTAACAACTTTCGTAACGAACACATTATTAAATAATGCTTTTGTACAAAAAAAATATTTCAAAAATTACAATTTTATTATTTTTCCAATGATGTACTTGCATCTTTATTCCGTTTTGTAAGATATGTACAATGTGCAAGCCGGATATGAAACATCTCCCTTGCACTTTGAGACTATTGTAATTAATTCTGTCAGGGAGGCATCATAGATAAATTAGCTATCACCTGCAATTTCATAAACATAAATATTATGAACTTCTTTTCAATGTTGATTCCTACCCAGTTCAGAAAACACACGCGCTACTACTAAATCATTTCAACAGGCAATGATCTGGCTCCGACGTTTGGTCTCTATCCCGGGTCTGCTCGTGATTCTAATCCCAGACAGATGTGGATCTTAATCCGCCCCATGGATATAGCTGTTACCAATAACCAATAGGTATTATACAATAAACAAGAATTTTTTCCTATGTTTACACGCGTTTAGCGTGGGCTTGATCATGTAAAAAAACCGGTTAAGTGCGTGTCGGACTCGCGTACCGAAGTTTCCGTACTAAAACATTATACATTTTCGTTAAGTACTCAAAATAAATTCTTTTCATTCATTCATTTGGAGATTCTTAGAACGAGCCCCATTTGCACTTGACGGATTTTTATTTATTTTTTCCTTAGCTTTGCACTATGACCATGTCAATTATACGTATTATTGCTAATATGATAAAAACGAACTGAAGCAAAACAAGCTATATATATATATATATATATATATATATATATATATATATATATATATATATATATATATATATATATATATATATGTATATAAACTCTTTATATGTTTTCCTGTAATCTATAGATAAAGAACTATTTTCAGTATTTTTTTTAATTTTAGTCCCAATAGTTTCCAAGATAAGGGTCGCCAATCTTCTAAAATAACTACAACAATTTATCTTAAAACTATATATATATATGAAGTTCTCACAATAGGCGCTTTGATTTCACGTGATACAATTTACTTTTTTATTTTATAATTTACCCCCCAAATTTACCCTACTATTTAAAATAAATTTATTTATGACACACGTCCTGTATTTGGGTCCCAGATATATATGTGTACCAAATGTCAACTTATCTGTCCAGTAGATTTGGAGAAAATTGTCTGTGACAGACGGACGGACGGACATACGAATAAATCCATAAGGATTCCGTTTTTTTCCTATTGAAGTGCGGAACCCTAAAAACAAGTAACATAAATAGGAATTTTAAGCGTGAAAACCGACAAACGTTAGGTTATACATAAAGATATGCACAAAAATTCCAGAGTGGACAGAGGATGTAAAAGATATCTCACATTCATCGCCATAATACAAATTCCCTATTGTATATATGTTTTGGACAAATCTACAAAACCTTAAAATTATGGTAGCAAAAAAATATACCACAAAATGTCGTTCTCGCTTTTGTATAATTTTCTTTACTAGTAGCCATAAACAAAATAACACTTTTACAATTTATGGCGCGATTTCATATGATTGTCAAATGTTACTGTATTCGTTTTTTGCCACAACAAAGATAAAAAAATCTCAATATAATTTCACTAGCAATAACTAATAACGAATGAAATTAATGAGCTAATACACGAATTTTCAGCATGAACTTACAAAATTTGAAGGTTCACTAACAGGTCGTATGAAGGTTCACCGACACTTAACAATGAATGAATGAACGAATGAGGAACGGTACATTAAATTTACAACTCGATACTAAGAAAACCTTATTCGAAGGCCAGACAGACACATCGCGTGCATTATCCCGCACCGGCGCCCTCTCGCGGTCAACGCGCCGCGTCAGACTCACGGGCAGCGGCCCAAGGGAAATTATCGACGTTATTGGAAAACTCTACTCAGATCGACCTGGAAAATGAGAGGCCCGCTAATGAGCGGGCCCGGCGCCCACTGTATGGCTGCGACCATAAACTAGAACACCGTTCGGCGGAGGCGAGCGCTCATTGCGAATTTCAAACGAGGGAACAAAAGGGTGATTCGTATGCATAGAATATCCGCGTAATTTGCGAACTCATTCCAAGGATCAAGGTGAGATTTAAAAAGGCACCGGATTACTCCCAGAAATAGGAAAGCACGGAATTACGGAAATTCCGGCTCCTTGCCGCGCCCCCGCCAGACCTTCGCTTGCCTTTTTAATGTAAATCCCCCTTTGTCTGTGTGCGGGCGGCGCGGCGCGCCCGCTGCAGCGGCACAGCTCCGGCACACACCGAATACGCGAATGATTTTTTCACCGGCACGATGAAAAACATATCAATAAGCGGCCAATAGAGCTTTACCGGTAATTTCAATATCGCACCCGAGCAGTTATTTTTATATATTTTGTCTAGTACTCGCTGACATTTTAACATTAAGTATTTGATAACATCGTACAGTACAATTCACGAAACTCTGCCGTCGTGAAGTTAGCCACGAAAGCGTCGCAATTACATAAAATAGAAAGGCGAAGTGAAGGGAGAAGGAGGAGGGGTCGAGGACCTAATACACGCGGATGGCATCATTCGCAGGTATTCATAGCGGCAAAATTTCATGCGTTGAACTGCGTTAACGTGGCATGAAAATCTTTTATTTTCATGGTTTACTTCAGTATTTTCGATTTACTAAAAATTTATACGTTTGTTTAACATATTAATTAAATCAACATGGGACGATGCTGTGTGCAAACACCACTAGTATTGTGATATTACAGTGTTAACGCA
The DNA here is from genome assembly GCA_005406025.1 of Eumeta japonica. Lineage (NCBI taxonomy): Eukaryota > Metazoa > Arthropoda > Insecta > Lepidoptera > Psychidae > Eumeta > Eumeta japonica. The sequence goes on from BGZK01000231.1 coordinate 194,194, forward strand.
AAACAGCACCTTAGACCACTTTCACCTTTCAAGGCAATTCCAAATATAGTCTGTTATCTCTGCTGGAGCGTATGCTGTATCGACATAAAACCCCACAATAAAACATTATTTAGAAAAACTACTCTTCTTTACCTCATTCGAATTCGACATTGATGATGTACAATCTATATATATACAATCTATACTTTATACAATCTATAAACTGTACATTGATGATGTAAAATATATGAATACAAGTATAATAGATTGTTATCTATTATACTTGTATCCATACGTAATAACATTACATATGGACACAAGTACAGTATCATCAGCTCAGAGCTTTCGCAATACGACCTTCTCTCTCTGCCATCAAAAAGAGACTGCCCCCACGGCCTCAAGTTTGTGCATTGCGTAACCCGAAACGACAGGTATGTTTGTATGTATACGTGTGTATGCATTAGTATATACCACAATGCACTACAATGGATTAGAAATATGTATTTTAATTTTTGAAATTCTAAAAATACAGTACTGATATCTCTGTTTTATTCAAATGGATGCATGTATTTTATATACTATTGTGTTTTTTTTATATTACACTGGCATTCAAACAGCTGTTTATGCTTTTCATAACTGGCTCTGACACTGTTCTTAAAATTCAGTTTAATAGAAAAATTAATTCTATATCAAACTATACGTCAAAATAAAACATAATTTGCTTTTAGATTATTTAAAGAAAATTTTTTTAATATTCAATTATCTTAAATAGGTATTTTTAATATATTATTTTATATCTTAAAATTCTCATATAGTATATATACATATATTCTAGTCCATTTACATCGTTTATTTTATAATTACAGATTTTTTAGTGTTAGAGATGATAATCAGATTAGAGTGTCTGATTTAAAACAAATGTGTTATCTTCTCTGTATACAGATTCCCTTTAACAAAAAGAAATAATTATTATAAAATTAAAACAGTTTCAAAAATTATTAGCTCAAGTAAACTCCAATCAAAACCATATCACTAAATTTATGATAAACATATAATTATGAATAATATTCTTTTCATTTTTATAAACACTATTAATTTAGTGATCAATTTCAAAAAATTCACTAAATGACTAAGCAGTTAGCCGAAACTTTGTCTGCACATAGATCAAGTTAAATAAATTGTATGCCTAAATTAATTAATCCAAATATGAGATTAACATATGTTAAATTTCATGGATATTAAGATAGTATGTTAAAAATGGAGGTCGATATAAAATCAAAAGACTGCATTATCATGTAGAACTTTCTTATCGACGACACGCAAACAAAAAAAAAGTTTAAAACTCAAAAGTACACGCCTCAATGTACAAATTTAATTTTTGATAAAAAACAAAAGAAAAATTGAAAGGATCATCTGGAGTATATTGTTGTAACTACATATTACAACCCAATCTCTCCAAAACTTTTGAGTTACAATGAGATAAATTTACTTACTACTAGAAGTCGCCACCAAAAATCACCATATCCCCATGTATATATTGTATGGAATATCATTTATTGAATTACAATTTTAATAATAATAATTTAAGGACACGACATCAGACCGTCATTTTCAATAGATAAATATTCGCTATAGTTCTAAAGCTAATAAAAAATAGCTAAATTAATGGATTTTTTCATAAGATAAGAAGTCATGTTTTCAAATTGTTTCATAGGTGATTGACGGAAATCTTTTTTAAAGTATTTTAATATTTAGTTCGATTCTGTTGCATTAAATCATTTCTGAAACTGATAGAATTAATCTTCATTAAATTATCTGTACGATGGTGTGCGATTTTCCTCATTTTCGTGTACTAATGAAAATGCAGCGATAACAAAAAGACATGACATATAGCAGATATAATTATATATAAACAATTGCATCCGATATATATAAATCATCCTATTCTAATTTTTATAATACAGGCCGCAAAATAAAATTTCAATGAAATCGTTTTCGATTTTCGAAAAGCAAAAAGGTAGAACATAGAAATTTAATTTGAGTTTACGTTTTTATAAGTCTTTTTTACTTTCAATTAATTGATTATTCTCTCTTTGACTCTTCATATTATATATGTTACTTGAAACACAAAAACTGTATTTTCACATGTTTACTCAGTTACACTTGTTAACATTTATTTATATACAAAACGATTTTTTTAATCGTAAATTTCCATATTAATCGAATATAATGCGAAATATAATCGTATGAACTTATATTTCGACTTTTACATTTTATACAATTACACGATTGCGTGTAAATTTCGGAATATTTGTGTTAATACGAGTGGTATGAAAGCAACTGTCAGCAAGACTAAGATAATCGTGTTTGAAACAACGACACATGACCGAAAGCAATATGGAAAGAGAGTATAAGATATAGAAAGAGATTATAAGATCTAGAAAGAGAGTATAAGATATAGAAAGAGAGTATAAGATATAGGAAGAGAGTATAAGATATAGAAAGAGAGTATAAGATATAGAAAGAGAGTATAAGATATAGAAAGAGAGAGAGTTGAAGAAAAGAAAGAGTTTGTTTACTCGATTAGTCTCTTTACAAAATGTCGTCGAACGTGATACACACATTAAGAGTTAATGCGGAACATATAGACCAGAGCATAGTGGCGCATTCGTTTGCAAAATTGTTTTAATTCGTAATTTTTTTTTTAAATGTCCGGAAGGTCCTTCTGATTATAAAAGTGTAAAATGACACTTGATATCTTTTGACGTTATTTTTTAAACAACAAAAAACTGTATAGCCTAGAAAAAATGCATTTTTTGCAATCAATTATTTTTTTTATATTCTTTACGATATTTTGAACAAAAAAAGTCCTCATATCCATTATCGTATCTCTAACACAATAATTGTTATGAATTTTTTAAAATTGAAAATCGCTGAAAATTTTCTTGGTTTGATTAATGTAGTTTAAAAATGAAAATGTTTTAATTTTTTAATTTTTATGAAAAATTTCAACCATATTAAACAAAATAGCGTAAATAGATTTTAAAATTTTGTTTATTTCTATGTTTTACGTTATAACAATAGGCTTCTTACGCACATGCACTTTTGAGAGAGTAGTATTTTATTTAAGTTTATTGGGAAAAGGAAACTGTTGATGAAGCACGTAAAATTATATTCGAACGAACGTTAGGAAAAGGAATAAACTTGTCAAAATTCCATGCACTTCTGATGCATTAAAATTGCATACTTTACGAGCTTCATTTCAGGCTTATATTTGGAGAAATTCAGATAAACTTCAATATAAACCTCTAGATTTTTCTTGTTTTGGTTATGTTTTGTGTGATAACTTAATTAAGCCATTATATTTAACAAAACCGCCATTACCAAAAGACTTAGCAAACCATGCAATTGTACAAAAAGTGTGCAACAAGAGCTTGCGCATGTCGTAAATTGAACTTGACTTGTATAGCCTTATGCGGAGTTCAATTGAATGTTGCCAAAATCAATCTCGTGTTTAAGTGAATTAGCTGTACAAAAAATTTAATGTAACAATTTTATGTTAATAAATAAATATAACCTTTAAATAGAACTCACAAGCGTTTGAATATTTTACTATATATACTGCGTACTCAAATTTAAAATAAAAACCAGGTATACCGACTATGTTCATTGTAACAGGTAGAAATATTACATGGATCACAACAGGTATGTCTGTCTTTTTACTTTATTGAAAAATAAGTTAAAGCTGTTTATTTTCTATAGAAATTCTGACAATGATTTTTAGGCCAAAATGTTTGTATCAACTTCAATGACAAAACAGTTTTCAAAAACAATAAAAATGTAATTATATAAAACTATGACTGAAAATAATTAATTAATTTATATGAGAAGCAGTAATATTATATTTTTTATCTTATCACCGCTGAAAACCACAAAAATTTTCAAAACATCGTCTACCTTTCTCTTACGCTTCTTATACATTGAGATAAGAATGAGATAGAAATACTTCTCTCTCGAAAGTACATGCGTAGGAAGCATATTGTTATAATATAAATAAAACATAGAAATAAACAAAATTTTTAAATCCATTTAGGCTATTTTGTTTAACATAGTGGAAATTCTTGATAAAAAATAAAAAATTAGCATTTTGATTTTTAAACTATATTAATCAAACCAAGAAAATTCGGTTTTCAGCGATTTTCAATTTTAAAAATTCATAACAATTATTGTGTTAGAGATACGATAATGGGTATGAGGACTTTTGTTCAAAATATCGTAAAGAATATAAAAAATAATTGATTGCAAAATGCATTTTTCTAGGCTATACAGTTTTTGTTGTTTAAACAATAACGTCAAAAGATATCAAGTGTCATCTTACACTTTTATAATCAGAAGGACCTTCCGGACATTTAAAAAAAAAAATTACGAATTAAAACAATTTTGCAAACGAATGCGCCACTATGCCCTAATGCACTATGCACTAATAGGACGTAGAAGGCTTCGCTTGATGTTATAAATAATATAAGTGTTTTACAATTAACGCACTTGACTATATGTAATGGAGTTCATGTTTACGTACGGTATATAGTTAAAGCCGATTGTAGTAGAAGAAGTATGAAAATATAATCCAGACAGTAGAGATGCCATTCGTGCGTAGCATATAAGGAGTGTCTTTGAAAGATAGATGTAGGAATGATGACTTCAGCGAACGGCGTGGTTTGATTAAAGACGTAGTGAATAGAGCAGAAAAAATGTTTTTTTGTGTAGGTGTGCCACATGGAAAATATGAAAAAATATATATACGGGTCCACCACACGGCCGGAGACGGCACCGCGCCGGCGGCGACGCGCGGCGTCGCGGAGCGGCCCGTCGCAGCCAGTTGGCGCGGTGCAGCGCTTATAAATCACGGCGCTCTTTCGTCTCACATTTTTATGAGTCTTCGCCGCAAACAAAGGCGCCGCATTTGTCTGGGCGGGCGGGCGGGGGACGCGCGCCGCCCCGTTATTTCTCGAGTTAACTTCCGCGAACAAAGGAAGAGGCGAATCGAGTGATAACTTAAAATTTTTTTAGAGGAAGAAAGCGACTTATAAATTACGCAGATAAACCATGAAGTCGTCGCGCTAAAGTTGTCCGTGCGTTGATTTTAAGGAAATAACAACAACAAAAATCTCAGGACGTACTTTCGAAGAACACGAAAGTAGTAACTTCCGCATTTCGAGGGGCATTACGCTTCCATTTCCAATTCTGAATGTACAACATCGTTCGAGTTTTAAAGAGGCAACAATCGGTAGACATTCGGCAATATATAGAGATCAATAAAAGTCGTAAGAACAATGATATAATATAAACCACCATTTCTTTATTTTATTTTACACTGTACAAAATAACAATATATACATTTTTACAGCGGTGTCCGCGGACGGACGTCAGGCGGCCCGAGCTGCCGACGTCAGGATCACCACCAGCAGCGGCGCCAGGTCGGCCCCCGGCGGGCGCGCGGCCGTGCCCGCCGCCGCCGGCTCCTGGTCGCGCTGCATCGCCTCCGACCGTTCACCTGTAACACAGTTTTCTAAAATAATAAACGCAATGTAAAGCGACTAACATAATAATATCGCCTTAAAAAGTGTCATTGTAGTTCTCGTTTGAATAGACGAGGCTTAAAAATTGTAAAGCGTGGCCCGCTACAGACTACGAGGTAAACCCCCATTGAAATATAAGATGGCGTCAGTTGTTTATGCGTATGACGTAATGAAGGGATAGTGCGTTTGGACCGATAGATGCTTAAAATAAAAGTATGTCAAAATAAGACGGAATAATATTTGTACTTTGATGGAATTGATCTTAAGCAAAATATTCTTTTGACATTAATAGTGCAAACACCAATTTATTTTAGGTTTACAAAAAATTTAAAATTAATTCAATAATGTTAATTAAATATTTTCGATATTAATGTCTTAAAATGCATCAATTTGTCATTTTTATTAATTGACAAAATATTATCAAATTTTATATATATTTTTTAAAATATTCAATCATGAATTAAATAAACGTTTTCTCCAATATCAATTATTATTCCCTAAAGCAACAAAATTCATGAAACTCTGCCGCTGTGAAGTTAGTTACTAAAGCGTCGCAATGGCGTAAAATATGAATGTGAGGGAGAAACAGGTACGGTCAAGTAGCGCTAAACCTGCGCATTGCATCATTCGCAGGAAATCCCGAGCGGCAGAATTTCGTGTGTTGCACTATACGTGACCGTCTGCGAAGCGTAACAAATTAGAAGATTCATGCATATTTTAATAACTACATATAAATTTTACGTCAGCTAAAATTTGATAAGAGCGCTTACAAATATTTACGTAATATATTTCTATTATATTTAGTAGATACACACACATATTTATGTGTGTTAGACACACATATAATATGTTCGTATGTATATATATTCAAACAAGTATAGATATTGTCTAATTCTCGGAAACCATAACGGGAAACAACTATAAAAGGAAATATAAAGTGGAAATTTATACCTAAATTGACTCGATAAATGCCTCTAATAAAATTAAGTCCACGTGGACGGAAATGCTGATGAAAGAACTGCCCTACACTCACCGTCATCATCTGACTCAGAGCGGATGCGCAGGCGCACGTGCGCTGTGACATCGCCGGCTGCGCAAGTATAACGACCCGCGTCACCCTCGCCGATCCGACCCACAGTCAACTTGCTGAGAGCGCGGTGAGGCCACCGCTGCGTCTCCAACCATAATCCACCACCGGCTTCTCTAGTCAGAGGTCGACCTTCGTGCAGCCAACGGATGTCCACGTCGCCTTCGGGATCCGTGCCGTCGCCGCCCTCGCGCGCTTCGCACTCCACAGTGAACTCGTCGCCGAGGCGCACGCTCCGAACGATAGGCCCTTTTATGGTCGCCGTTACTAATCTATCTTTCTTTTCTGTAATTACCAATGTCAAAATTAACAATTCATAACAAAACACTGTAAAAAATAAATCCTACTTTTTTTGATTACAATTTTATACTTTTTTTAACTTGTATGGAATTTTAACTTTAATACCGCTGGATTTACATAGACGGTTTCGATATACGAAATACAGATTGATTAAGTCGCCAAAAATCATATTAATAAAATGAAAAACGGCAACAGAAATATAATGAAACAAGGAATTTAAATGACAAGTTATAAAAGTAATAAGCGAGGAAGAAGTTTAAGTATTTTACGACTACCACTTCAGCTGCAGCTCAGCCACGGCTAAATCTTTTTAAACAATCATAAAAACAAACATTAGGAACAAGGTTGGGCGCCCTCGATTTCTTTTCTCTTAGCCTATAATCATTACAGACGGCCCCAGAGTGCGTTTCGCGTATTTGCCGTTATGATTTTCTAAAGTTGTGTAGTCTTAAGGAACTACAGCAGAAGTGGAACTCGAAGACTGACTCGCTTACTACTCGTAATTTATGAGTTCGCATTTTGCGCAAACAGGTTTTAATTATCAAAATCAACTTTTATTTCGTACTTTATATCTGTTCTTATACTTTACATATTTCATTTTCTACTTCGAAAATTTATCAATAAATGTGTCAAGCTAATTATAAAAAAACCGTTTTGTTATAGGTGGTTTAAAAATGGTACTTAAAAATAAAATAGTTTAGTAAATTCAATTATTTATTCAATGAGAATTATCTCACCATTATTTTTCCTCATACCAATATGGAGTTTAGCAGTGGCCATTTTGAATTTATTTGAAGATATAGCCTATAAATATAACTCTGTTGAAATAAGCATTATTGAAATATGTACTATAAAACAATGCGTTTATTTTAGAGCGCAATAAAGGAACAGACTTACATTTAAAAAGTTATAAGCTGATATACTTCTATTTTGCGTCATACAGTTAGGTCATTACGTTTATTAATAAAAAAATCAACTGATAGCGTTTAAATTTTATACCGGATATCTCTCTTTGGATAGACTCTTCATATAAAAACATCGGTAAAGTGGCTCAAGGACGTTGTCAATCCTAGAATATGATCAATGATGGTGTCACCAATAATTAGACATCGCTCACCATAAACGTTGAGATCGAAGAATAGACTCCTCTTGGGGTTGGTGTTGAGCTGGCACTCGTAGCGGCCGGAGTCGGCGGGCCGGGCGCCGGCGATGCTGAGCGCGTGGCGCGTGACGCCGGCGCCGTCGGCCTCCACGGCCACGTCCAGGCGGGAGTCGCTCGCGAACACCGCCCCGCTGTGCGCCAGGATCATGAGGTCGCGTACCCGGACCCACGACACCTATAAACGTCGAACTGTTCAGTGACACGGTTCGACAATAAACACGAATCACAAATAAAAGGCGTACATACGCTCCCATAAAGTGGCCCGGAGTAAATAGATAACTTAAACTGATATATTTGTAGACCGATGCGTCTGTAATCAAATCGGTATGCGGCGACCACTCTGCCCACGGGTCACAGCAATGATATGACGCTTACTGGTATATATTACAGTGGGCGTAATATAAACGTCATCAATAAATCTATTAATAATTGCAATTTCCTGTTAAGGTAATGTATTTTAAAAGTTTTGCAATTTTCTGTCCATTGTACTAAGTTTCAATAAATCGTCTATTTTCTCACTTCTTATAAATTATAAATTTTCAATCTAAAATAATATCGGCACAAATGTACGTTTCATTTGTGACACCTACTCATATTGTATTAAAATTGACACACGTACCCACATGTGCCGGCCTATTATATATTGTTACTGTTGACTTGAAAGCTATTATAGAACCTATAAGCATTTTAAAATAATTTTTTTTTGCAAGGGTATGTAATACACTACTATTCTTTTTTCTTGATGTTTTTAAAACATATGCTTTGAAAAATCTAATGGGGAAACAAAGACTTTGAATACTAATAAACCGAAAAATATACAAGCAAGAGAAACAGTCACTCACTATCACTAAATTTTAAAGACTTACAAGAAAACTTGTAACAAATTCCTACACCATGAGATGCTTTGGAAAGCATATCCATTCCCAATCGCACGACTCACGACGCGCAGCGTGTGAGAGTGCTCTACTCTCGATACGTGGCCGTGCCTCAATTTCAATAAATAAAATCGTGCTTATATTCTAAGCTAAATGTCAAATCAATATTATTATTAATCTTTAAATAACTAGAGACACTACATTACAAGATTATTTTATTTTTTAACTGAATCATTTTACATTACATAATAAAAAACACGTGTGGCACTCGGGGACTGCCGCGGTAAAGCTATTGCATAGTATTTTTTATCAACTTATGCAATTATAATTATTTATTTATTTTATTTATGCAGTTTTTTTTTGAGGAAGTGCCCTAACGCCGAAACTCTAAGCAGGCATGAGTCACCAGATTGCGGGGCGAAGAGGGGGATTACGCATGCGCAGTAACGCCGATACAACCAATGCCACCTAGAGGCGAGTTGCTGAACTAAAGAGACAAGCGTAATATTTCAAAAAAGTCATTAAAAGTTCTGCTATTCATCGATAGATGGCAAAAGTAAAAAGTATCACTGCTGTGCCGGTCGGAGTAGGGGGTGTTAGGTTATTTTCGTTACGGAATTTCTGGATTCGGTCGCCACGCTCAAGGCCCGCGATAGAAGCTATGCAATAGCTTAAAAACGTAATTGAAAAATATATAGACCGCCGTCTCTTAGTGTGTGCCTCTGTGAATCTTCACGTTTAGAGAAATATAAGCAATAGATTAAGGTGAACTGTATTAAATAAGTTTTCCTTTATCCTAAGTATGATCCCTATTGTTTTTTTTTTTTGAACTCTGAACCTTTTAGAAGTTATTAATGAAAGTCGATGGAATTCTCGAGTTTTTTCTTGTAAAAATTGTCATCATCATTTCCATGACTTTCTTATCACCATGCACATGCGTGTACTTTTTATAAAGTATTCTCACACACATTTTTTTTTATAATTTCGATATGCAGTCATGAGGTCCTGGTATATTTTCTGCCTTGGTTACAATAAACGAAAAATTTTTGCATTTATTTTCTAGATGGCACTAATTAAAAACATTTTAAAAACAATGCACATTTGTATTACTCGATAGCACTAAGTTATGGCGTTAACTAGACACCTAAAGCACCTAATTATTGTTTTTTTTAGAATGAATTTAGTATTGATTAACGCACTTTTGAATTTTCTATTTTTTTTTTTTATTATTGGGAAGCGATACCTGTTTTTTTGCATGCATATTAAAATGCTTTGCGGCGGTTCCCATAACATACACCTGCGTACAGAAATTTACAAGAATCGATGAATAAATGATTTAATTATGACATGTGAATAGATAGTTTTTTGTCTTTGCCTCCGACATCTTAAAAATGAAAAGAGGATATTTTGATAATAATCTTAAATAACCTTTATGGTCTAATAATTACGACCTCTAACGCGAAAAATTATTAGTAAAAGGTAATTATAACGGAGCAAAAAAAATCTTCTAAACACACTAAATATTTGCAGATATGCTTTTGAATCAGTTCCTTACATATGGTATAACGGTAGTACGTTACCGTCTCCGTCTTTTTATTGGAGGTCAGATTTTCTGATAGGTCGCATTTTCCAAGTTTTTGTCTATCACTGAACAATGATATAGTGATTTATACTACCTGTATACTGAATAGTTATTTCTGTCTATCACTGATCGAGTTTCGGATAAATTAAAGTTTATCCGAAACTCGACGTCACTTCCGCTAAAATGTTCTTGAATCCTCTATCTACCAAACGGAAGTCAATGTAAAAATCAAAGCTTTTCTTTGTCTGTATTTATCGATATCTAAGATATATTTGAACAATTAAATTTTTTTCCGAAATTTTCGTAAAAGTTCAAATATTTTACAGACCACAAATGCCGAATACCGCGCAGTAGCCGGACCGGCACTCGTTTGTGTTACAGGCGACGCGCATACAACGACCTCGCGTTATTATTCTAACCTAGTCCTTAACCGCGCGCAACAAATCGGAACGCGGGCGCCGGATTTCGAAATAGCGTTGTCAGCGGAGAGCCGCGCGCGGGACGGCGAGCGCGGCCAACTTCCGGGAAGTCGGGGATACTTTCCCCGTGAATGTTACGCGTACGTAAATATTAGTGAAATTAGCCCCGCTAAAAGCGTCCGCGGCACGCGCCCGCGCCGCGCGACGCGGCCGGATTTCGCGCGCGCGTGCGCCGAGTCGACGACCGCCGCCCGCCCACCGCACCGCGCCCATCATCGCTATCCGCGGAGCGAGTTCGTAAATCGTGAATTGTGCATACGAAACGTGTGATTCACGCATGATTGATATTTCTGAGAGAATGAACTCCTTTGGAGTTTGATGTGAACGAATTTGAACGTTGCGTACTGCAACGCTGTAATTTTGATCTTTTGAGAAATAGACATTTTGTAAATTTCTATGTGTGGTTTTCTGATTTCTCATAATGTTACGTGTGACGTGATCACGTCAATTAAGTACTGAAATAAGCATGAAATTCGCTTTATTAATACCAGAAGATAATTCAATCTCGCACAACGCTCCATTGACGTAGCAGATCTTCTCCCTAACGTCCTATTAAGCTTTTTCCTTTATTATTCACTTTACTTCTTTTCTTTCTGTTCTGTTTTTCCATTCTTCCCTTCTAAGCTGTAATTTTACAGTCGATTTGATCAATTTGGTACATTCCGTTATATACTTCTAGCAAGTGTTTCCAGTAGATTATAGAATGGATCGCCTTTTTGCTGTTTAGTTAGTATGAAGACTTAATAAAACTGTTTATTTTCTTATACTAATAGTTCGATTCACAAATATGTGACACCGGTTACATTGTTAGAAGTCCTATTACTAAAAGAATATTGTTGTCACCCATACCTCTATACTCTACGTCACGGAATCTTCACATTGCCTTTTTATGGACTCTATTTATATTAAGATCTAATAATTATTAATAGATTTGATAATTAAAAAGAATCTACTAAAAGTGGAAACGGAAACAGAATTCAAACTGTGTGAATACCTACCTCATATAAAATTAACCACCTGGATTATTTTTATTTGAGAAAGCAGTTATTATATCATTTTTTCAGAAATTATCAAAACCTACCAAAATCACTACCGAAAATTATTTTCAGATCTTTCGAAACAACTTCAAATAGCAACCGTAAACGCACAATAAGCAATATCTTGTAACGTATCAGAGTATGACCGTTTTGTAAAATATTCAAATTATAACGAACGGCTGTCGAACGAATCCATCCAGACTTACCATCTATCGACCAGATTTCTCGATAGGATCCCCGAAGAAGTAATCGTGCATCATTATCAAATAATACTCATGCACTCGATATCAAAGAGGTGCGCGTTATTTATCCCGAATTCCAAGGCACTACGCGTAGGGACCACTACAATCGGCTACGGCCGAATGTAGAAATCGTATGGAAAAAATTTGACTGGAAGAAAGGAAAATGTGAAGTATGGAAGAGACGGTTGATGTGTTTGCAAAGTTATATATTTTAAAAGGAAAAATAACAAGTTAAAAGAAATACAGTGAAACTCATATGAAAATAAATTCTTTCTCTTTGCCGAAATCCCATATTGTTATGAAATGACAGTTGTTATGCGTAGAATCATGTATATATTAAAATTATGTACATAAAATTATATATTTACTATTCATCCTTTACTATTACTTTTTATATTAGTACCGACGATCTCATTAATTTTAATATTCTAGAGCTTTTCATACAAGTAACAAAAAAAGTCCTTCAATGGTATAAGATGCTCGACCCTCCGTTCAAAAGCGGTGACTTTCAATGCGAGCATGTACCGATGAGTCTTTCTATACTTAAGTACGTTCGTTTATTTGATAATACCATGGCACTCGCTAACGGTGAAATAAAACGTCACGGAGAAACTCAACTTCGAGGAGGGGTGGAAACTTACACTTGTGATCGTGTGGAATCTGCACACAGCGATATTATCGCACTTTGTTCAACATATGTATATAAAATTAAAATAACGGCGAAATACGAGTATGCTTAACTGATGTGACATTATATATTGACTTATAATGTGACTTAATAAACTAAAAGTCAGTAAGTCACATTATAAGTTAATATATAATGTCACATCACATTATAAATTAATATAATAGACCGGAATCGATGCCATTTTGGTAAAAATAAAGCGAAATCGGCATATTAGTGCCGTCTCACACGAGCTCACTGAAAGAAATCTAATGAATCGTGTACTCATGTGCGATTTTCTATTGAAATGCACTTAAACTGAACCGTTTTTGAAAAGATTGGTTACTGGTATTGAAAAATCGATTACCATATGCAAACCTAGCAAAAAGCAAGCAAGCTCCACAGACTATAGCGAAACCCGGATTAACTTGCAATAAGTTGCGTTATATGTATGGGGTGTTAGGAAGGGCATTATTCATTATCAATTCATATCAAGAGCATTTAACACCGGCCAAAACCTCAATTCATATCTCTACTGCCAACAGCTGATGAGATTCGAGCAAAAAGTAGAAAAAAAACAGCCGGAATTGTTCAACAGAAAGAGTGTATTTTTCACCATGATAACGCCAGACCACACACAACTTTAGCCACTCAGCAAATAATGAGAGAGTTTGGTTGGGAAGTGTTAATGCATCCACCACATAGCTATGACCTTGCACCCTCAGATATTCACCTGTTTCGGTCTCTCCAGAATTATTTAGGTAGTTTTACATTAACATCAAAAGAGCACTGTCAAAACCACTTTTCGCAGTTTTTTGATCAGAAGTCCCAAAATTTCTACAGCAATGGAATTATGTCTCTACTTACAAAATAGCAAATTGTTGAACAAAATGACACATATGCATTATAATTAAATGGAAATAAAATATGATGAAAAATCATATTTAATTTGTATATACAATGCGAATAACTTTTTCCCCGACACCATATTTCATTCTATTTACACTATATACAATGAAATATATATTCAAGTGAATTAACAAATATGATCAAAGAACACTTTTATTTGGGCAGTCGACACGCACTTGGCTAGTTTTATTTTAGAGGCGTAACGCAGTGTTAACTACATTTTCTTGCGCGTGCGTAACACCAGCCAACGGGACTGCTCACTGTCCATTCGTCGGCTTCATCGCTCCAAACGAAACGGTAATTAAATATAACAGCGCAAAGTAGGTCACAGCCTCCTCTACGGAGAGAAAAAGGAAAATCAACAATCATGCAGCAAAGAGCGCCGATACGCTTTGATGCTGCCGTGTACCGATATCGCGTGTCTCATAAATCGGTCGCGGAGGGCGTCGTAAATTCGTCCACTCTCCTGACGGTTCACTCGTGAGAATAGCTCAATTAGTGCTCTTCGAAATAGCACAGTACACCGCACACCAGTAATTATCGCGGTTAATGCACGCATTTAATGGACGCAGTTCGATATTTATGGTTAATAAATGACGATCGTCTTGGTATCATCCGTAAAATTAAAACCTAAATTTATATATATAAAGAAAACTAAAAGCATGAAAACGAACTAAAAAGTTGTAATAGAGCGAAAAGGGAAAATTTAAGACTTGACTATAGCTTGTTGTTGTGACGCCTAAATCTGCCCGGTGCAGCAGATCCAGGATTTTACTATTTTCAAATCAGAATCTTCAACCTTGAGTCATGTGGGTGATGAAAAGGTCGGAAAAGCTCGCCGTAAAAAATCACATGCATATCAAATTGTGACATATTAAAAAAACGTCAAATTTGGAATAGGTACCCGAAACCGACGAGTTTGCGTGAAATATTGATGGATGTCATTGAAGCGGGTATCTAGTTACCCTTCCGGGAGATAGGTGTGAGTTTATAGAAATAACATGATAATAATAATTAAAAGAAAACGCTGATACTTTTGAGTTTTAAAATGTGACAAAACATTATTTTTCAAATTAATACGAGGAGTTTTGAGTCTGACCTGCAAAGTCAACCCATTTTTTTAAATTTATAAGTTAATATAAGAATTAAAACAGTGACATTATTTTAATTGTGCACAGGTTTTTTGTGATACATAAACACAGAAAAACAAAATTCGAATTGTCAAGCACTGGTGGGTTTCCTGCAACAGGATATGTTTATGACGCAAAACGTCACTTGCAAAGTCTAGTTGCTAGAGTATATCTATTTTTAAGGAGTATGTATACGCATTTACACGTTTTTTTTCATTTTAGGAACCCCTAACTAAGAAGCATCAAACATGTTAACGAGCTGTAAAACGCTTTATGTTTTTCAGTTCAATCAATGGAAAATCTTGAAACAAACATACTTTATTGGTATTCAACAATTCAATGAGTCTTGTCTAAACAATAAACACGAAATAGTTTAGATCTCAAACTAGTATTTCATATTTTACTGATATTGTATCAAGTAAACGGTGGTAGGTCAGTGGTTGAGAGCGTCTTTTTCAAACCAAAAGGTAACGGATTCGATCTATATACCATAAATAAATTGATTGAAGAAGTTTTAGTTTAAAAAAAATAAAACCTTACTCCATGCCTCGCAAAACGCGTTAAGTGGTCGTTCGCATCACCCAGCTCGCGTTGTACTGGCGTGAAAGCCTCAAAATCTAAGCACTTCAAATTGATGTTAAAAGGTTGTGGACGGACGGTATGCTTCACCAGCTAGGTGATTAAAACTTGACCCCACGACGCAACGAGGCACTCCCGATTCTACTCGCATTCTCTCACACAGCCTTTGTAATTTATTTAACCACCTTGGATTCGAGTTCACTCCGCCAATACAGCGAGAGATAGATGGTCTGTATAATGCTTTTAAAATATGGCCGAAACGTGATAGTTATATATAAGTTAGATGTAAGACATATGCTCGCAATTCTTAAGTTCAGAGCGTAAAGGTTTAATATTCTTTTATGGGCGCCCATATTCGTTTTTTGTAATAGAAGCCCTAAGAAAATATCTACCAGATTTGAATAACAGTCAATTTAAAAAAATATTAGGACCCAGCTTAATCTACTGTTTATTGATTAAATAAAAAATAATGTAAAAAAAAACTACAGTGTATGTACTTATGTACGCCCGTTATACTTCTTTGGCGTAATTAAAATATTATTTTGATTGCATGCAAATAATTAATTACAAAAAAATAATAAAAAAAATTGAAATTGGATAATCAATGCGGTCAATAATGTTTAATTTAAATATGAAAAATTAAATAAATTAATATTTATTTTCCTATACAAAGTGTAATAAGTGTAATATCAAATTTATCTTTTTATATAAAATTATAACAATTATTATGTAAGAATTGGAATATATTAACATTATTTTGTTGTCATTTTCCATATAGCATTCAGCTACATAAAGCTTAATATTGGTAGTATCGTCCATATTTTGATAAATGGCAACTCCTCCGGCTCGAACGTTTGACACATTAATTATTATTACTGATCTGAAGTTGCTCGCAAAACCGCTTGCAAGCAACATCATACTGTAGTTTTCGCGTCATCCCAATAATAATTCACTGTCATCATTTTTTCATAACGCGCCAAAAAAAGTATAATTACAATAATTCATTAAAAAAGTAACGCAGCAACATATTGTATTTAACTCTTAAATATTCTACTAAGTTTTCTAACATTAACATTAAAACATTATAAGTTATGCATTTTATATTTAAATAGTATGAGTATGTAAAGTGTTTTGCCCTAAGAAGTGTAATATCATATTTTAGTTTCAATTATTCAATAAATACAATGGTAATAATAATAATAATAGAGAAAATAAAATAATACGAAAATGAAGACTATTATTCTTGGTTCCCCAGAACATTATGATATACGCACGTACGTCTTTAATTGGCAACGCATTATTGATTTTAATGTTGTTATAGTGTGTAACACAATGTTTACGTAATCATGATATGGACGTTCTTAGAAAATTATGATATGATACGATAATTCATATCATATATAGAATTTACTTTTATGATTTATATAGAAATAAATGAAAACTGTGGTAACGCCGGAATATTACAAACATTATAAAATAATAATCAGGCAATTTCTTGTTAAAATAATTGTATAGGCACTTAATATTGAATAAATTTCATTATAGTTATTGTCTGCAATTAATACTGGGAATCACACAGTTATGGAACAATAAGCAAATATTTTTTATAGATTCATATCCAAAAATCATTTTTTTTTAAATATTTTTGACATAAAGTAAAAAGATCACCTCGACAATCCTGCCACACTTATTTCAAAAATGAAAGATAACAATCACAGTATTTTGATATATTTTAAAATATTATGTAACGTTATAGTGTTGTGCGCTCTTATCGCTTCACTTTTCAGCGAAGCAGCGAAAAAAAATATACTCTACCCCTCGTTGTCTCCGTAGAATGCATAGACGCATTATTTGGATGACAGGCCCATTGTCACGCCGGAGCGGAGTCAGCGCCACTTAAAACATTGAAATAATCCGTTTTCTTTGTAAGCGAAGTAGTAAACGCTTTAGTACAACAGCGGGCCTATTCAACAAACGGACGAGATAAAAACAAACGAATCACCATCGACAAACGAACACTCTTATCGCGTGACAAGGAAAAATTTGTGATATTGTTAGAATATACACGTGGCACACGAATTGATACCGGTTGAGTAATTCTGGCACGGGGCCGGGCCACGACTACGTAAAGCTTCTATATGCCGACTCTAAAACTGTCTTCTGTCATCTCGTACGCTACGTTTTAAATTATCTAGCTGTATTAGGGATATAATACAGCTAGAGAGCTAAATCTTTCAAATGAACATCGTGATACGAACGCGGAACAATCTTCTATTTCCGAGTCGCATGCGCGCGCGTTCCAATTTTAGCCAATTTCTCCGCAGCGACCGTTTTGAGAACTCATCAGTAGAGACAGTCTAGTTCACCTTAGTCGTTAATGAGTTCAACTTAAACGCACTCAATGGAAGGAAATGGTGTTAAGAAAAGATATATGTATTATTCTATACAATATACAAGTGTATTGTAATTTATATATTATCAGAATTTCCCGCATTCTCCTCCCGCCAATATTTTTATAATGAATAAGTAATCGTTAATATCTTCTCAGAAGTTCATCAATAAGAAAATTTAATTCCACTTGAGAAAGGTCATGTGATTCTAGTTGCTTATACTTATGTTTTTGGGAAAATCAATCTCTATTTTCTATATTTGTCACTAGTCGAACACGAATAGAACTTTTGCTTGAGCACCAAAATAAACTATTGTCGCAAATAAATCACTTATATAAACCTATAATTTTCATATTCTGTAAAAGGCCTTAATGAATTCCTCAATAGGTGAATAAATTAATTGAGTCAATTATTTTGAAAGTTAAAATTTATTCACATTCATACCTAACCTTAAAATTAATTTTATTACTAATTTTTGACTGCGGCTCCGTCCGCGTAAATAAACAATATTGATAGATATCTTGAGGTAATTATAGGTAAATATAGTTTACGTCCTAGAACTCATTCTGACCCCTTTAGCTATCCCGATCTCAATATTTTATTCATCTCCTCAACCCACAAGCAAAGCGAACAAACAAACAAATAGATAAATGTTTTACATGTGCTTCATACACAATATATATATTATTTATCGATATTTATTATATATCGATTATTTTCTAGTACTATTTTTGAGCGGGCAACACTAAATGGGGTTGTAAAGATTGCAGGGCGGGCGTTGACGTCACTTGTATTATGGCAGCCGACCGAGTCGAGGAATTCAAGCCCATTGTCAGTTAAATCCGTATTGTGTATTGGAAGCGTGCAATGTTTTGGTTGTATGTTTCATGAATTAATAAGAAGAGCGGTCTACCCACCTCGTGTTGATATTATTTCGTATGCGCTACCACGATTATATCTAAAATGGTTAAATCCCGTGAAAACACCGCGGATGCACCTCAGGGAACGTTGTCTCAAATTATCGACGATGTGACATACATATGCATACAAATAATGTTGCTTATGTATATAATATCATTTATATTGTTTCTCTATCTTATTTGTAATTCAAAAGTTATTTAGTAGTAGGACGAACAAAATGTAGGAAGATACATAAAATTGCATGACACTAGAATTAAGAAAATAGAAAGGTTTGCATTGTTAACAGATTGTGGTGCCAACGCGATAAAGCGTGTGAATTGCTGTCTTTTATGTGATTTTCTGAAATAAAAAGTATAATCTTATTTGTTTTAAAAGTCCAGGCTACAATCATAAAAAATCCACAGAAACTTTTCTTTATCCCTGATAAAAGATGTATCGTATATTTTCATTTAGACGATAGCATTTCTTCTTGTCATATGTTTTACTAATTCGTTTTGCCCTTGCGGAAATGGTTTTCATGCTAGGCCTCAGGAACCTATATAAAAAATAGGTAATACATGTCATTTTCCGGCTCTTAGACAATGTTCACCCAAAAAAATAGCACTGATCCATTAATTCGTTGCTTCGTGAAAGCCAAACAAACTAAGTAACGAACACATTTTCGTATTAACAATATTAGTAAGGATTCGTTATGTACTCGTTGAGTATTTGTAAATAATACAGTGCAGAAAATACTTTTAACTGAAATAAAAAAGTGACTAATTTAAAAACTTTTAACTTTGTTTAATCAATCATCAGGAATATACATCACATGTTATTAGGCAAAGGATGTTTTTGTTTGATTTTAGCGATTCGCACAGCACATAGTTTTCGGTCTGAATCACCGAGATATTCCATATAAACTATTTTTGTCAATACAAATAAAGCTTTAAATTTGCTGACAACTTTCCAAAACGAAATTTGAACATCTTTAATGTCAAACGTCTCGCTGTATATTATTGCTAACTTCCTATATTTACAAAATCTACAACGTACTGCGCATCCGCCCAGCGCGAGCACCGTGCACTCCAGCCGGGCCGTGCTGCCGACCGCCGCGGACAGCCGCGTGCGCTGTCCGCTCGGGAAGGACGGACCCGCGAGCGCACCGCCGTCGTCGCCGGCACCTGCGACAAGAGCACGGTAATTAACAGATAATAGAGCACATGACTTGCACCACCCTTTCTGTAGTCCAGTTAAAGATATGCAGAGATACGACGGCGTTCCTACACATCATTATCATATAATAAGAATTGAAATGTACTCATTGCTTTATAGCAAAAACCAACCAATTAATTCATATAATTTAGTATCATTACATAGGTAATCACTTTATTATTGAATTAATATTATTGAATCACATTGTTTACAGAATTTATTCATTGCATGTGTTAATCGAAAGCAATGCATAATGAATGCAGCCAGATAAAAGGTTTTAATTACTAGACAATTAATAATATCAAACTTGATTTATCTTAAAACGTGTTATTCTCCTTACGACTCTTTGAGGTTTCAGTACACAAAGGGTGTCGATGGGACCCTACCACTAAGGCTCCACTGTCCGCCCGTCCGTCGTGCACAGGGCTAAATCTTTTCAACCGTAATATGTAATGACTTGAAATTTCGTAGAATGTGTATTACTATGGCCTTCATTACAACCAACACAAGAAACATGTATTTTTTAGGCATTTTTTGTTTCATCTTAATTTTTGTTTTTATGGTTTACAAACATTTTTTTTTATATTTAGTGTTAAACATTTTACGGTAGTACAACCCTTGCGTGAGCAACTGAGGCTCACACTTGGCGGATTTTCGGAGTTTAATATGTTGGTACGTGCGATTTGAAATCTGATGGAGTTATACCTTGACATTAACATTAATGTCTCCAGATATCATGAAATAATGTTTCAGCAATAACAATAGAATAAATTTGATACTACTGCAGAATTGATTGGTTATATTATAACTGTAATTACGCCGAAGGCCGAGAATAGTATTAACCGCTTCTGATGCAAAGATTCAATTTAAACTTTAATTTAACAGTTCAATTTAAATTTAAAGATTAAATTTAAGATGGAAAAAAGCATTTACGTATTAAAATTGCATTTGTCATGACTATCAATAAAGCCCAAAGAGAAACATTTAAAGATCTTTCCGCCAACACCATTATTTACTAGTGACCGTATACCTACTAATGGCAGTTGTACATCTACACGCCATTATTTATTAACGTAGAAGTTTTCAAAGTCTTATTAATTTTATTTATTAACGGAAAAACGAATAGCATCAAACCTATGAATTTTTATCCGAACGTTTTGGGAAATGAACACACTGAGATGTCATCCAATTTATATACTGTTATTTACCACTGTTTAAAACATAGAATTGGTAATATAACTAGTTTTAATAATAAAAAATATTTGAAAGATATTGTCTTCGTGTGTCGGGTGGGCGACGGCCGACCGCTAATTACCCGGCAGGGGGCGGCTCGTACGCGTGCCTCTCGGCGACCGCACGATCACGCGGCGGATGCATGATCGTAAGACGATGCGCGCGCCATGCATGCATCGGAACATCGCTGCTGATCTTTCATTCGGGAAAATTCCTACTGTGAAGAAATTGTGGCGTAGACGCCACAAACCTTTTTATCTATACTTCTTATTGAAATGTATATAAATAATAGAAATAGTAAAACACATTTATTGTTTACAAAGAAAGTAATGGAAATGTATCGATTGTGCATATTTTTAAGAAGTTTACTTGAAATACAATTATAATTAGTTTTCGATAACTATATTAGCAAATTACCATCGTACGTTTCTCTACATACCGCGCGCTGTCTTATCACCGCGGCCCTGACCTTGTGTGTCGATTCGCATTGCCGTCTTGACTTGTTTATTTCGTGGTGTAGAAGTAGTTGTAATTGATAGGTAGCGAGCAAGGGGAATGCCTAATCAGATGGACAGGAGGGAAGATGCGGGGTGACAACATTTTCAAACAAAAATGAGACAACTCAATACATTTGCATCTTAGGTATGGTTACATTTTAAGTTTTAAACTTTCATAAAATTGTTTTAGAAGCGACTCCCAGGTTCCAGCGTTTTGGTTTTAAAGTAAGTCTATTAGAAGTTACTTTATATAAGTATAACACAAAATATATTTGTTTGTTTCACCGTCCAAATTATTTATTTCAATTATATCAAGGTCGTTTTCTTTTTATTACATAAAGTGATAACTAAAAAAATATTATCGTCTAATTTATTCGCACTGATATAACCGGTAGTATATCATTATACACAACGCTTTGGAATTTACGCTTGAGACAGGAACGTTGCAAACACAAAACGGAAAGTACTACTCAAAAATACACTCAGCCTAAGAATGACAATGGCATTTATAATTACTAATGTCTCTGCCTTAACTAAAATAAATTAGTATTATTTTATGTTAATTTTAAGCATAATTTTAAATTACACTAAACACCATTACTAAATTTAGTACTACATAGGTGGGACGCACTATGAGTTTCTGGAACTAACCGTTTACATAAACAATATTTGAAAAGTAATTACTATATTTAAAAATGAAACTCTTCCGCTGCAGAATACAGTTTGTCTCATCTAACTGTCAATTGTTTTTACATTGTGGCGTAATTTTAAAAATTGCATGTCTTCATCACTATGGACTTAAGTCGTGAAAATCTTCATAGTATATTTTCTACGATTTTAAGTCTAATTTTACAACTCAATAGAGCTTTGTTCAGCTTGAAACTGCTTTTGGCGATAAAAAACCATGTAAGACGACTATTTACAACTGGTTTGCAGAATTCAAGCGCGGTCGTGTCGATCTCAGTGACGAATTTTGTAATGTCGTCCGTCCATCGATGTGAACAACAAAAACATCGATGCTGTGGGCTGTATGATCGAAACAGACAAGCTTTTGACCTACCGTGAGATTCAGGCATCCTTAGGCGTATGCGCGAGTCAAATACAATGAATCCAACACAAACATTTAGGTATGAAAAAGCTGTGCTCGCGGTGGATCCCACACAACTTGATTGAGGCTAAAACAGACCGGGTTACTTGGTGCAATGCCATGCTTACCAGATTCAAGGATGGGGCGTCAAATTTGGTTCAGGACATAGTAACAGATGACGGAACATGGATTTATTATTCGACCCCAAAACAAAGCAGTAATCGACCGTATGGGTTTATCAAGACGAGCTGAAACTAACCAACGTGGCGCGCGAGCGAAGTGCCTCTAAGCGTCGCTTACTTCTTTTTATATAAAACTGGGCACGTGGCTACTGTTGCTTTGGATAATTGTCGTACCGTGAATAGTGATTGGTATACGACCATCTGTTTACCGGAAGTTATTGACGAACTCCGTAAAAATAAACGTAAACCTCGTATCATGCACGTATGACAATGCCAGTTCACACACGGCAATATGCTTACAGAAAATATTTTAAGATACAATAAATTCATTTTTGACTATTCATAGTAATTTTTTTGAATTCATTCCAGAAATTTTCAGTGCGCAGTTAGAGCTGTACTTATTACGTATATTAAGTACAGCTCTAACCGCTGGTGCCAACATTTTTGGAAATCATCAATCGTCATCCATCAACAACAAGTTCGTGCTCGTACAATCGCTATGAGAATATTTTTACGTCCCCTTAGGTTCTCCCGCATGTTAAAAAATTATGTTTACGATCCCATCACTGTTTCAGTTCCGATTAGATTTTGTTTCAGCGTTTCATCTTGCTTACATTATATTACAGCCTAAAATGCGCATTACAGGAATATAAAGTCACTATGCAATCTGGGATAACGTGTTATCATAACTAAATAATTCTGTTTCAAAACTATGCCCGCAACAAGCTATCCTTTTAGTAGAATTCACCTCAGACAAATTTAGAAGAAAACGCAAAACAGTAACAGTCTCAAAGGTTTTGATAGTTTGTGGCACGCAGGTCAATACTTTATAAATAATAGGTCTCAGATCGCCTCGTATTCCTAATATACTTAGCTATATTACTAATAAACGTTCGACTACCAAAAGTATAAGTGTGGTAGTGGACGGTAAAAAAAACCATAAGTGTGGTAGTGGACGGTAACGACCACACATTCGTTTAGCGAAAGCGTCGACGTCGACGACAAATGTAACGACAGCGTTCGACTTATTTAAACAGTTATTGATCAATTCGCCAGCAGTTACTATCGGACCCGGTTACTTCTACTAAAAAAAACAAAGCTGTTATCCGATGAACCAACACCGCTCGATGCCCTCTAATCACTACGAACTAAAAATATTTTCCCTCTCGGAGCGTTTCCTGCTGTGCCGGTGACGTCACTCCCGAAGCGGCGACGCGTGCGCACTTTTGTTCCAAAAGACAGTCTTAAGAAAACTCATACGATGGTCATGCGCCGACGACAACTTCCACGGTAACCGTCCGCTTCCGACGAATCGTAAATAGTCTTCGGAATAATCGCGAACGTATTTCATTTCAAAGGAATTTTCAGGAGGTGCTATAGTCCCTCACGGAGGGTGCGCGGATGTGCCGACATGGCATTTTTAGCCCCTCTATCCTTACGATAGGTAAAAACACGTACACAAATCAAGCGCTCGTATGTATCATTTCAAACGATAACACCGTCAGCAATGTTCGTGTCGAGAATTCATTTTCAAATATTTCATCCAATATTCGCGTCAAGGGACACGAGAAATTATTTCAGTCCGTTTAATACATTTGGTTAAGTACCCACGAGAAAGGTGTCAGTGTTTCGATAACGACAAAATTACAATTAACGTGTAACTCAATATCGATACATTTAATGGAGGATAAACACTACGCGGCAACGACTTTTAATTCGTAAACGTAAACGATTATACCATAGTTTTATCGGAATAAATGTTCTTCTCATATGATGCGATTGATGCCTGAATTGATGCGATTGACGGAAAGTTCAATAAAATATATCGTCATATTCCATAATAACATATTTATAAATAAATCAACATTCCTATTAACGGATCGATTCCCATCGTTACATTTTCATTCAAACGAAGTCATAATTTAAATTGTAAGCCAGCGACTGACTCGACGACCGATCACGTGTACGGGGCGTTTCACGTCCGACGCCCGCGCATTGGAAACACATGAGCGCCGTCCGACCGGCATATCTTTCGAATGACTACACGCATTTCTGTGAAGATTTAAAACTACGAACAGATGTCGCTCGCGGGCTCCTCGCGAACAAAAAAATAATAATCAAAAATGAGTCAACACGCCGTTAGCTTTATTGACTTCCCAGATGAAACTACATACGGTCTCGTGACGGCGTATCCGTCCACTTAGACATCTCGAACGGGACTTATCTATTAGATACTTGAAGAGTTCACGCCGAGGTCTCGTTCGACATATTACGATTACGGGTAATTAAGTTTTACGACTTTCGACCTTTTTACAATATCCCGGGGACGCTTTCAAAGCTCGAAATGTGTTCAAGTTTTATCTCTCCTTCGGCGTTCCTAATTTTTTTATACTTGTTCTGCGCTTCTGCTACATTTCCCACGCTTACAATTTTGGTAACGTCTTATAAAAAGATTGTTTAGAACAAATCGAGCTTCACGAATAAGATGGTTTGTGGACATAAAAAAAAAAACTCGCAAAAAGTAATGTCGGACCATACTCATTATAGGGTTCCAAAGCCATTATTACAAAGAAATGCACTACAGATATAGATGTACATATAAAAAAAGAGAATACGCACAGTTGCGTACTATTTGGATGGTGAAAAATGGCTCAAAATGTACATTTTGTCTCTGTCTTACATTTTATGATAGCATTTTGCAGTGCCGAAGAAAAAGAAGGGAGGGAACATTATTTATCATCTGACATTTCAACCAAAATGTCATCATATAAAGTTCATTTTTAAATGCAAAGAGAACGAGTAACGATCATTTTCTTATTGGAAGACAATAAATCATATTTTTTACAATTACCACATGTTGTTTTAAGACAAGACATCGGTGGAGTGGTTGAATATTATTTTAAATTTTTAGTATTGTTTTATAGATGAATTTATGAAAAGAACTAATGCATATTTTTCTTCATAATAAACCTTAATGTAGTTAACACTTGAAATTAAAATTAATATGAATCTTTGATTTCACAATATCGGTAAAATGAACATGAAAGAACTTGATCATTTCTAAAGTGTATAAATTTCAGTAATATAAAACTTTCTTCTTATTTATATAACAAAATAAGATGATGATAAATTAAACATTGACATATTTTTGATGAACATAATACTTTCAAATCATTTGCAAAAGAAAAAATTAAAATATAATAAGTATAATTATTTTTGGAATAGATTTATTCTATTGTATGATTTCCTTTTAGAAGTAATTTTAAGACATACATAAATACAAAATAAATAATAAACAAAAAAATAAGTAAAAAAGGCGCTTCCATTAGTATAAGAACAGAGTCTCTATTGTTAAACGACCGACTAATGTGACAACGCAAGAAATACAAGACCGGTCATTGTTAGGTTTTTTCTTTTAAGTCGGTTTATATCTCGGTTTTTGATGCTATTCTAAATGAAGATATACAAAGTACTAATCAAATACTCATTATAATACGTGAGCACCTATTATAAACAAACTAAATTTTGCTTATCAAAAATAAGAAATATGGCTTTTTACGTGTTATTTTTGCATTTTTTAACACTTTGACGTCGGACAGGAAGATGCGACGAAACTACGCTGAATGCAATGAATGTTAAACTGTCTCTTTTAACAGTCATTTACTACCATTGAGGTAATATGTACGTAAACGTATATTTACGTACATATTACCTTAATGTAATTTGATTTACTACGGCCGTTTTTGAGCGCGGGACTATGCATCTCCTCTTTTTTATAGATCAATGACTACAGATAAAAATTACGTTATTACACTTTTTCAATGTTTCCCACACAGAATAGTTATAAGCACTTTAGTCGCCTATAAATAAAAAAAACAAGTAGGTATGTCGACTATTACTATTAAACTAGTGTAAACTAAGGTGCATCAGCAAAAGAGCGTATCTTCATGGCACTTACGTCCTTTTGATGAGAAGCGTACTTTTTCGGCAATAACTCAAAAACGGTATTTTCAATCATGTTCAAAATAATTTTCGTTAAGAGCATTTATAAAGCGTTACCTTTGTAATTTCTTTGATATTTTTTGAACATACGGTTTAGAAAATAGAGGGGGAGAACATAACTTCTGCAAATTTGGGAGTGATTATTTTCGAAATTATTCAGAACAAATACTTAAAAACCTTAAAGTGTTTTAAAAGAACGGTTGAAGTATGTATCACACGTTAATGTTTGCTAAAAAAAATTTTTTTCAATTTCTATTACATGTATGGAGTAACCCCTTTAGAAATATTTATTTTTGTTATTTAACTGCGAAACTAAGTAGCGGCTTATACAAGACACCTACACTATAAATGTCATAATAATTGTAGTCTTTGTATAAGATGCCTGTGATATACGGACAGACGGACGCACATGACAAAACTATAAGGTGTTCCGTTTTTGCCATTTTAGCTCGGAACTCTAAAAACACTGCATTTCCTAATTAATAACATGTTTTTATAATGTAAAAACTTTAATACAATCAAGACAATCATTGACCTTTATTTATAAAAAGATTTTTTTGCATCACATAAACTTTGAAATTTGTACGTGAACGTCATGAACTAAAATCATTACAGATATTTACAAATTTTTGTTACATTTTTAAAGTAACCGATATTATTGAGTTTTTCGAAAACTCTTGATTTTATACAAGGGCTTTCGTCAATTATTAGAAAAATAATGTCCAAAAAGAAAGTTTAAATTTCAAATGAAAATGTGCATATTTCTGAATCTATGTTTAGTTCTTCTTGTATTAGGTCAGAAATCCTTTAGATCCCCGATATATATTTCATTATTTTAAAATATCTATTCATCTTGAAATTCTTTAAGAGTACCACTAAATAGGACAATTTCAAATAGCTTTCTACACCGGTGATTTAAAAAAGAAAGGAATTTCAACCAGACTGATAAGTATTATCTAGGAATGTTAAAACGTAGTCATACATTTCGTTTTTACAGTCTCTTTACCTAACACAAGCCTTTACGTGAACTGGTTTCGCACGTTCCTTTATGATTACTTCAAAAAATATATTTCTGTATGTGTGTACGTCGTTTTTTTTTTCTCCAAATTATTCCGAAGCTGCCATTTATCTGTATTTGGGCGCACTATTAGCGTCACCAGGCCGCCCCCGTTCTCGGCCGCGCCAGCGCTATAAATAAGCGGCGTACCGTGAGTGACGGACGGACGAGTGGCGCCGGCCGGACGGTAAACAGACGTACCTAGGCGGGGGCCGGAGCGCGCCGCCAGCGCGACGGCCGACAGCAGCAGCAGCAGCAGCGGCGACGGCGGCGGCGGACAGCGGACGGCCGGGCGGGCCCCGCTCGCACACCACCTACCGTACACAGAAAAAATTAATCGAAATGTATCCGATAAGCAACAACGCTCATCGCACCATAACGTCAAAATAACATAAAATATAAGCAAGAATGATCAAAATATCCTAATGAGACCTAGCCATGTGGCTGGGACATGTACATTAAACACTTAAAATGTTAAATATTACTATTTTTGCATACATCCATTTTTTTATAATATGTAATAAATTTAAATAATTTTTCCTATTCTTACGTACACACGGTACTAGACCTGTATGTACAACTACAGTACGCTGTCGGGTACGCACGATTACTAATTTAGACTTTTGCAAACAAAGTCCTCGTTTTTAACATATGACAGATAAATAATAAAAAAATATACATTACAAGTAAAATGAAAATCGTAGAAAGTATAAATAGAAATAAGAAACGTCGGTAGGTATTATTTGGTGAGTAATTCTTAACGGAAATCAAATGCAATGTAATTAAACGAAAATATTTCTTTTATGTCGACATCGTAGTATTTTATTTTTTTGGAATTGCACCAAAAGCATTCGCTCGGCCGCGCGGCTACGCGAGCCTCATTCATGATGCACAACTGGAGTAAAAACGTTACAACTTATCCCATTGTCCTTTTCAAATCACACTCATTGTTCTGTATTAAATATTCAATAGATATTTTTTAGTAAATATTTATTGAATATTTAATACAGATATATTTATCGGCCGCTTCACACCACTGAGTCTGTGTAGCGGCCGACAGCGATTGCTGTGTCAAACTTTTATCCCCTCGCCGCTGAATCACACCCTCACATCACTTTTTTCGTTTCAGGTTGAATACCTTGGAGTTTGAGCCGTCCATTCCATCCCAGTGCCAGTCGTGGACTTGTCATGATCCTCGTCTCCTACACGATGACAACGTCGAGAGCGACTGCCAACTAGTCGTGCATTCCGAAACACGGAACCAGTGGTTTAACTAGCTTCAAATTAAAATCTGATTGATAAGTTTGCCCGACTTTAATTAGAATTTGAATTCGGTGCCTTGTAGTTTGAAAGCATCATTTTACACCATTATACCACCACCGATGTATATATGTTATGGTGTATACAAAACAATAGAGACGATTAAAGTAAATTTTTATGCAGCACAGTTTTTATTGTGTTATAAAAAAAGTACTAATTTATCAGTATATAGAGAAGTTTAATAGCTTTCCTTTAGTATAGGCTATAATACATATAAAAGCGGCTTCTCTAACAAAACAATTCCTGATTTCTTCCAAAACATTTAATATACAATTTTAAATTTCACTAGAAGAAAGTATGAAAGATCGATTTTAATTTCGCAGCTTACTTTTGGACAGAAAATTCGTCAGATCAAAAAAAGTTCAAAATCTATTTCGATATTCGTCTGCACAATCTCGTATTGTAATTTTAGTTTAAAAATAGAGTTCCTACTACTCTATAGAAGTAAAAGTAAAAATAATATTATTGTATTTATATACAATATGTATTATATATAAATAATAATAATATAAAGTCACGCCTGTTTCCCAGAAGAGTAGGCAGAGACCACAGATTTCCACCTCGTACGATCTTTGCATATCTCTCTTGCCTCACTGACATCCACCACTCTTTTCATGCAAACACCTCGGCTTCGGTTGATTAAAATTTGGCCCTTTCTTTGATATGCCACCAATATGATCTGTTAGGATTTTCTAGGGCGACCCTTGCTGACCTTTCCATCACACACATTCGCTCTATAGATTTATTTTGTCAGTCTACTTTCATTCTTCCAGATGTCCAAACGCCCACAACATACCTCTTAAAGACGGGGCCTTGCTCGCTATTATGAATAGTAAATGTGTCTCACGACAAGCGCGCTTGGCTATCCATAACGGGGTCCTAATCCCTACGCTTATATATGGTAGAGAAAGCCGGGTATGGCAGAAAAATAATGAAATTAGGATCAATGCAGTGGAGATGCGATCGCTACGTAGTATGTGTGGAGTGTCTCGGAAAGATGTACAAACAGTGATGATAGAGAGCGGCGTGGTTTGAAAGAAGATATAGTGACTATATATGAATATATTATAAACATTTAATGTGTATTAAATAAACATACAAAATGTTATATTGTTCACAAGGTTATAGACTAAATTGTTTATAAATGCGAGTCATTTGAGTACGTCGTTGCTCTGTCATTAACTTGAGCCATTTTAACCACAACAATGGTGTTTTTTTCTTCATTTGATACGTTCAAAGAAAAAAAGATTTTGACAGGTATAATTACAAACTTTTTTTTTTACAAGGGAAAGGAAAAATCTCGGCCCGTACAAGTGAAAAGAAGTGTATCATTTAAATAGCAAAACGTAAAATCGATATGATCGATCAATATATTATTAGAATATTTGATTTTAAGTCAAAATTATTGAAAAAAATCAACGCGTCACTGCCAAGCCAATCACGATTCATTTCGGACTATCGGACTCGAATCCCACCGTGCTGGCACAGTACGGATTTATAATGTATATATTAGAGAGTGCCAAAAAAATCAGATATTTTTTCTCACTTTCCGCTCAAAATATCGTAAAAAATGTCGAAACATAAGTCCTGTCCAAACGAAGTTTGTGATTTCAATTTTAAAAGGTCCTCCATCGAGCCTTAATTTTTTTCCATTGAAATAACACAGGAAACGTCATTATTTACTTCCGCACGCTCTGAAGATTTTATTTTTTCATGAAAAGTCATATTTCTAGTCATTTAAACTAATGTATGGAAAGAAACATTACTGGAAATCAAATTGCTAAAAGGTGGTTGTATTACGGTATTTTTTAATAAGGAATTTAAGTTGTCTTTTAAACCACCTGAAATAGACACATGTGACGATTATTGTGGATTTTATTTTAGCAGCAAATGTATAATTTACTGCTAAAATAAAATCCACAATAACTAATATTGAAAAAAAAGTTCTACAAGGTGAATATGATATTCATATTACTGAATCGAAAAACAGATATGATATAAAAGACATGGATATCCAGAGGTCGAAAAATAATCCCAAAATGAAGGTAATAACTGTGGACTTGCAGAAGTGTTTACGTCTGTTTGTGAGTCTTTGCTATTTCACGTGGCCTCACTTTTTTTAAAAGAAAACTGTAGACATTGAATTTTACAATATTCAATGTTTCTGACTCTTTTGCTCACTCCTTGAGGTGTCTATGGTGACAATGAAATGACATCTGTTTTGCTTAAATGGTTTTAAAGTAATGCACAGGATATTGAAGAATTAACCATATGATAACCAATTGTTATGGTCGAAATAAACTAAATCATGGCATTTTGCTGGATTCTTTCATACGTTGAAGGGATTAATCAAAAAGTCCTGCCTATATGGAGGAAAACACTATTCATAGTTTAACTGAAGGAAAAAAAAATGTGTCACCGCTGCAAGTTCCCATACCTTGGGATTGTCAGCAATCAATTAGACAGTACTCCAACAAGTATATAGTTTACAACATGGAACTGCATGATTTTGAAAATTTCAAATCATTATATTGCACGACAGGCACAGCCTCCTTACACACATCCCCCTTTTTATCTAGGAAAGTATACTTGAACAATGAACCTGAACAAATTCAGTTCATTGACAAATAAGACAGGGGGAGATAGGAAAGTTGTATTTTAAAACAAGGTTTGAAGGTCATTTTAAAATTGTAGATCACAAAAGGAATTTTAGAAAATAATATATTTAGTTACCTACAAATTTAAATGTAATTTTTGAGCAATTCCTACTAAAAGTACAATGATTTAATAGCACTATTATCTTTCACCCACATATTGTCACGATTTTCACAAGAATTTATGGAATACTAATAGTAATATTGATTATCCAAGTATTGAAGAAAATATATATTTTTTTACTTTTAAATAACAATGACTGCAATATTAATAATAAAACATTTATAAATATATTTTACTAGATTTATAAGTATTACTCCTAATGTATACAATAAAAGTAAACTTTGTTTTCATAAAAAACATTATTTTTACAGAAAAAATATTTTGAAGTATACAACACTAAGTCTATTAAAACATAACTATAATAACGAATATAAATTACTTTTCTCGCAATTTGTAAATTATTGTCATAGCATAAATTTATTTTACAAAAATAATATAATTTATTGAATTATAAAAATATTATCCAAGCAATTGCACCATCAAATTCGTAAGTCTTGATTTCCCACAATTTTACCCAATGTGACTTATACTTCCATGATACAGATATATATTACTACATTACACTCAAGGTCCGATTCGCAACCGGAATTAGACCCCAAACAAATCGGAGACAATTAAATAATTCAGAATCTAGATCAGGGCCGAATTCGTCGTCGAGATGCAAAACTAAAGTCCCCCTTACGAGCAGAGCTTAAAAAAGACCTGTTTGAATTCTCAGCGCGATAAAGAGTATTAGAACATCCGTCACCAAAGATTCCGATCTCTAAATACGCTGAACTAAAAACCTCGCATGGTTTTCTAGATTTTTTTTTCTGTGACGGAACGACAGACATAGATCAAAGAATGAGGTTCAGTAGGCCAGCGGAATGGAATCTCGATAGGTTTAATTAACTGCATGTTATATACAAATGTCAAAACAGAGTTTCTATTGTGCCCATCGGCTAGCCGATAGTCCGCTGTCTTGCATTTAGATGCTTTTCAAATACAGTATATGGAACTCGCTCCATATAATGTTGATCATTCGTAGGTTATAAAAAAATCTGACATAATACAATTCTTTAATATTAAGTGATGCAGTTATGGATTCCTTTATTTTATTAAATATCTAGTTATTTAATTCATACTCAAAAAGAATAAACCAGGCAAGATGAATGTACGACTCCCTCATACAGGGTTCCGTATCAATGAACAAAACGAGTCTAAATTTGCTTATGCACTAACTTTTTATAAAATGGATACCATGTCTTGCCTTATTAGTGTATAAATTTGATTGATTTTTTTACAAATTCAAATTATTAAAATTGATTCATAAATTGTTTAATTCAAACGTGTTTCAATATATGTTGAAGTGGACTACGATTATGTTATTCCAAAAACAAAAAACCGACCCAACTGTAGAAAAAATTTACATAACGAGATGTCATATCTCCGAAACTTTTCATCACAGATCTGGAAGATGTTTTCAACCATTTGAATTGAAAATGACAATACATCAATAACGAATAGATCACTCGCCTTCCATTTGATGACGATATGATCATATCGACGGATTCAGTGAATGACGTCGGCTTCATGCTCGGAGACCTCAATAGATTTTCTCAAGAAGTAGGTCTAAAAATCAATATGGACAAAACGAAAATTTTGTCGAATATCCATGTGGTATACGCTCCAGCGATAGTCAAAAACCCTCCAATCAAAGTTGTTTCCGAATACGTCTACTTGGGGCAAGTATTCTGATTAAATAGATCCAACTTCGGTAAAGAAGTTACACGAAGAATCAAATCGGCTGAGTAGTTTTTAGGAATTTACGAGGCATCTTTAAATCCATTGCACCTCAGTGCTGAAACGTGAAAATTTTTGAAGAGTATGTGTCTCTAGTAATGACATACGGATGGCAGACATGGGGTTTTTTGTTGGTCTTATAAACGAACTGAAAGTCACTCAGTTCGTTTATAAGACCTGAGTGACTTTCTGAGGTGGAAAGAACCATGCTTAGGGTTTCTCTGTGAGATAAAATCCGCATTGAGGATATCCTCAGAAGAACAAGACTAACGTGTAGCTCACAGCATCAGCCAGTTGTAGTTTACAGCATTAGCAAGTAACAATAGACAAGCAAGAACTGATCCATATCAGCTAGGAAACTCATGTTTCCCTTAGAAGAAAGTAAAAAAAAATGTAATTTTAACTAACAGTTTTTTTATCAAAACTTAGTATACTTTATAAAAAATTTAAAATGTTTCAATAAAAATAGTGATAGACATAATTTCAATACTAGAAATAAAAATAAACTGTGTTTACATGTTAGTCGATTGCATAAGGTTACGAATTCATTTAGGGCGGTTTGTGTGCGCATGTTCAATAAGATCCCTGAGGATATACAAAATTTACCCTTATACAAATTTAAAGTATTTGTTTAGCAAACAATTTGCACAAAAGGGTATTATACATTCTTGGATTTTTTAGAGGATAAATAGACAGGTTTGCTTTTCTTGCACAATTGTATTTCTATATAACTGGTTTGAAAAGAGCTATCCTCAAGTTTCTTGCTTGTTCTTCTCGAGGGATAACTGCCTTGCGAACGAGTGGTAATTAAAGGAAAGTGGTAATATTAAAAAACTGTAAATTCTTAAAATATCGTTACCTTATAACATACGAAATAAAAATATTTTAAATTTTAATTCTAATTTCCAATCCACAACGTGGTGAAGGTCGTGGGTCAACCGCGGGCATATTTGGTCGGTCCAGCTACACACGTCAAATGGTTGAAAGGATACGAAAATTATTAATTAATTAATTAGAAACGTAAACAACTATTGTGCTAGAATTTACATGTGTGCCCATGAATATTAAATTTTTAACATTATTGAAAACCGAAAATTGTAGACGTACATTTTTTTTCTATACAATAAAAAATTATTATAAAGCTCTGCTATTGTTTAAATATTATTTACAGATTTACAGACAAATTATTTAGGAGTTAAAAAGAGGAATACTTCTTACTTTTGTAAATCAAAAAAGTAGAGAGTTATAAGTGCGGATGAAAAGTTAAAAATGCTATGGTGTAGAAATAAAGTCACGTTTAATTGAATATTTTAAATTGTTATAAATTCACTATAAACTATTGGAAGAATTATTTTTTAAATAAAATTAATAATTTTCTAGATAAAGAAAATAATTGTATCAATTTTTTAGTGCGCCATGACTTTTTTAAGTTATAACTATCATCCTTTAGATGCTGGTCGCTCTAATTTTGTCAATTTTGACGGCACTAAAACAAGTCAAGAAATCATTACGACGTAAAGTTTTGTGTGTTTTTTAGATTTTTTCTTCTGTCTATTACCAATTTTGCATAATCTTATTAAAACACTACTCATTTTTTCATCCCTCCCAGGAATGCGAAAAAAAAAATCGCTTTACATTTCCTTCGACTAGTATACTACAACACATCAGTAGGTCATAATGTACCTGCAGGGTACATTATGTGTACACTAGCCTTCGCGTCTAGCACGGAGTTAGCGCCGGCGAAGTGTATTTACAAACAGCCACCGGCCGGGAATCGAACTGGAGTCGCTCGCGTTGACGGCGGTCGTCGTGTAAACACGCGGCGGCATTTCGATAAACTATCGGGACGAGAGAACAATTTGTGTTTATTTTCACTATCGTCCTGAAGAACTTTGGAACGCCAGATTTTATACCTCCACAGCGGTTGTCTAACACCGCACTAAATGTTTATATCGAGTACAGTGTAAGGCTTAGTAAAGAATTATGAATCTTTTGCTTTTTTAAATTTTATATAGTTTTTTTTTTTTGGGAAAATTTTTCTTAAACCTTAAAAATCAGATCTTTTTACAAATATTGTTTTATCGAATTTTTATAATTCAAAATTAACTGTATGTAAACAAAAGCTTATTCCAACAACGACATAAGAGCCTCAATATTACTCCTCCGATGTAATGATCAACTGAACAATTACATTTCTAATTTTTTTTTACTTATAAAAAAAACTTTCCACTTAATTGTCTTTGAATTAATAAATAAACCTTTGTCAAACGATAAAAAAAAAATTAAAACCTATCAATTAATAATAGATACGATATTTTGTTTGCTGGGCTTCTAATGGATAATCTATTGTACATGTAATTTATCTATAATTTATTATAAACGTAAAGCTTATATGAATATCAGTATACCTACTAAACTTTTTATGACTTTAGAATTT
Organism: Eumeta japonica; assembly: GCA_005406025.1. Lineage (NCBI taxonomy): Eukaryota > Metazoa > Arthropoda > Insecta > Lepidoptera > Psychidae > Eumeta > Eumeta japonica. Next base: position 230,618 of record BGZK01000231.1, read on the forward strand.
TTTGTTCATTATTTCGCGCTTGGGGTTTTTTCGATGCCTAATTTAATTTTGAAATTTGAAACCCGCAGATCAAAGGCGTGCCTGCTCGAAAAGATCGGACATAATTAAATTATGCCAGTTACGTAAGTTTGAATATATTGAAAAAAAAATATAGAGAAATGAAAGCATTTTAACAACAGTCTCAATTTGAACTGCTTCAAAATTGAATTTCTAACAAAATCGATATTAAAAAGTGGACAAGCGCACATTGGACTACAGGTGGTGCTGTATTACAGGGATATAAAAAGATACATAAATTATGTAAGTCAGAAGTGTACATATATTATACTGGATTGTATACTCGAGTCAAGGAAATCTTTAGAAACAACATATTACTCTCCCCAAAAAGAAAAAATATTCATAGAATTTAGCAAGAGATTGCAAAATTGACATATTTATAAGTTAGCAGCGGTCGCTGCCAAGGGTCTGCACTGGCACTCGAACCCTACGTCACAATAACCAATACATGGGCGTTGTTGTCACTACCTTTCTCGCATCCATACCTTTCGCACTACTACATTTTATCCTTTATAAGATAGACGAGCCAATACGGGCGGACGGACAAACATAGTTCGCTCAATAATTAATAAGATTCCGTTATATTTAACGCTACGTAATCGTTAAAACAAAAATCATCTATGAATAGAAATGTAATATACCCTTTTACATGGAAGAACTATTTGAGTTACTTGAAACTGTCGGATTACCTTTCATCGGCTACGCCCACGGATTCTAATTATTCGTAGAAATTGTTTCCATGTTAATTAATAACATTATTATTAACGTAACAATAGATCTTTATGAGCCAAAGAGAGAAGAATAAAGACATTATCGTATTTTCAAACATCCTCAAAAAGTTGTAGTCGCAACTTTAAGAATACGTCAGTTTCCTAAATATTATTTTTTGCACGTGGTTCCATACTCTTGGACATAGGATTAATTCTTCGTTTTCTATATCGAGTAATCTTGCAATCGCCAATGCCAATCCCCGAGTCAACTTTCAACTTAAATTGCGCTAGCGCACAAATTTCAATTTACTACGAATTTCTTATTTTTAAGACATAACCATTGATATAAAAGTTACAATAGTATTTTTGATACGATCTCACTTTCGCTTTCACTCTACCTCACCCTCTCACGCTATGTCTACCTCATCGCCGACTCTAATACACATTCCTTCTCTAAGCAAAGCAAAGAATAACGTTGGCCGGCAAAATAAAATAAAATAATGACTTTAATATCTTTTAGTTATAAGAAGTTATATCGATAAATATGTAAAAAAGAATAATCTGTAACAGTTTTCTAAATTTGATAAAGATTACTTAAGTCATTGTCGAATTAAAGTAGACATACAGAAAAATAAATAGAAAAATAAACAAACAGTAACTTTTTATTACAAAATGGTGTGCTCTATTAGAAGACTATAGTTATTAAAGTTTAGTTGTTGATCTAGAACAAAAATACAAGCCAACAACAGACAATCAAAAAGTAGTCTATGTCCGTTTCTTTGTGTCAAACTGTCTCCGAACCATTTTTTATCGAAATCGGTACAGCAGTTAGAAGCGTGAAACAGACAAACATAGAGACTTTCACATTTATATTATTAGTATGGATTTTCCTAGCAGATTAAAGAATAAACTAAATACAACTCAATGAGAACGTAGGTGACATTTAAAATCTTTAGAATTGGCCACATAATAAAGCAAAAACATATTTAAATTAAAAAAAATGGAACTCTTTGCCAATCATAATACACATACTGCATTCGTCTGTCTTTTTTTTCCAAATTGGCAGCAAAAAGGAAATTATCCAACGCCAACATGAATTCAACACGAAAAAATTGTCGTACAATTTTGTTCTAAGATTTTCGTTTCCATTTATACCAACAAGAAGGTTATAACAGACTTCAGTTGACCTTTCGTTATGAATGCTTATCTCTTGTCACTGTTTGTAACTGGTTTAATAAGTTCAAAAGCGGTCGCACTAATCTTGCTGACGATTTGTGTGATAGACATCCTTCTGCGGCAACGACCGAAGACAACATCAGTGCAACTCATGATAGAGACTGTCAAACGAGTGACCGATCAGCTGATTCAGACAAGCTTAGGGATTGGTATGATTCAAGTACACAAAATCTTTCATGAACATTTAGCGGTCAAAGAGCTTTATGCTCGATGGATAACTCATAATTTGACCGGAATTCAAAAATTCCGTCGTGTTGATTGGTGCCGCGAAATGATGCAGAAAATTGCTGACGGTGACTCTAATGCTATGTACGAAATGGTTACAGGTGGCGAAAGCTGGATTTATTGTTACTATCCCGAAATCAAAAGACAGTCTGCTCAATTGGTGTTTCCTTTCGAGGAGTTACCTATAAAAGTAAAACGAAGTCGAAGCATCGAAAAAAAAAAGATGATGGCATCTTTTTTCGGAATGTCAAGTCATTATACAACAATTGTTTTAAAAGATAAAAAAACAGTCACTGCACTAATAATTGTTTGCCACTTGCTGTGAAAACAGTTTGGGAAAAGCGACCTCGCAGTAAGATTATCCTTCATCGACAATACCTCACCACATGTCGCCACACAAACAACTACGAAGAAAGTGGTTTACGGACACCGAGCAAGCAGTGGCTGTGTATGAAAAGGCCGTCGAAGTGACCCCTAACTACCTGTATTTCCCTCAGTGGTTCCATCGAATGCAGCGATGTATTGATCTCAACGGACACTATTTTGAAAAACAATAAAAATAACTTGCTGTTTTTAATTTTCTAAGGACTGTCTGATTGGCCCAAGTATCCAAAACTTGACAAGATATTATCGTATGTTTTATAGATATGAATAAAAAATAGGTGTACTTTGTATTTAGTGAATAGATAGTAAAAACTTTGGTATCTGTTAGCTACCTATTTTTGGTTTTTGGTATTTATTTTCTAATACGTATTTTATATATTTTATGAAGGGCAGAAACTAATTTTACGCTAGAGGCCGAATTCGCTCGTCGATCGTAGTAAAGTTACAATGTACTAAAATAAATCTGCCTAAATTAACTCATAATTTTAAAAAGGCCTATAAAAATATTGACTTAGAGAATTCGCAACAAATAATAATTTTACGATCAATTAATGATTGACACCGTTCATTATTAGAAAGGGCTATTTTATTTTCCATATTCGACCTTAGTATTCCTATATCGTGTCTTATTTTTTGAAAAAGCGGAGAGAACTTATTTTTATCTAAAACCAAGTTTATATAAGTGTATATAATAAAACAGATGTTGATACTGTTTGAGTTTAATGAACTCCGACACCGTTTGAAGGTCGTGTAGATTATTTTTTTTTTCAGTACACTTTGTTGTAACTCGATATTAGATGGCGCTGCGACACATTAATTTGTATACCGTTCAAAAAAGACTACGAAAATTAGTTTATCAAGGCGCATTTCATTATTCATTTAGCTATAGTCGCTAATTAAAATTTAAAGAAACTGAAATCTTAACTTTGGTATAAGAGTTTGTGTATGAAAATTTAATGTACGCAAGAAAATATTTACAATTGTAGGCTAGGGATTGACCACAATACACATTTCAGCCATTTGAAAAAAGCTGGATACACAAAAAAGCTCGATACTTAGTCCCACACGAACTCACTGAAAGAAATCTAAAGAATCGAGAACTCATTTGTGATAATCTATTGAAGCGTAATAAAATCGAGCCGTTGTTGAAAAGATTGATCACTGGTCATGAAAAATGGAATACATAAGACAAGAATGTGCAAAAAAGATCATGGTCAAAAGGCAAGCAAATTCCAGAGACTATAGCGAAACCCGGATCAACTCGCAATTATTCATTATGAGTTTTTACCGCCGGACAAAACAATCAATTCGGATCTCTACTGCCAACATCTGAAGAGACTCAAGCATGAAAGTAAAGAAAAAATGGCTGGAATTTATCAACATAAATGTGTGGTTTTTCACCATGACAACGCCAGATATTTGCCATTCTCAATATTTGCTGAGTGGCAAATATTGAGAGAGTTTAATTTAGGAGTGTTGTGAAAGTTATCTTGAATTCTTATATAAAATATAGAAAAGCTTTCCCCGATTCTATATGTTAGTCGACTATGCAAAGTCGCAAGTTTATTTAGAGGGCTCCGTTTGCCCATATTCAAAAGAGTTCCTGTGGATATACAAGATTTACTCTTATACAAATTTAAGTGTATTATCAAACAATCGCTCAGTAAAAAAGGATATTACACAATTTCCGAATATTTAGAAGACAAATATGCATGGGCGTAAGAGGCTCGGCTTTTTATCGGGCTATTTCGTTAATTAATATTTTTGTATTTGTTTTAGCTTTGTACAAAGAAATTAGAAAAGAGCTACTCTTAAGTTTCTTGCTCGTTCTTCTTGAGGAAAAACTGCCTTCCGAGCTAGCTTTACAGTGAATACGTCATAATTCTCAAATAATTACGACGTATTCCAAGTGTAATATGTGTAATGACTCACGAAATAAAGGTATTTTGAATTAGAATTGAAAGATTAAAAAAAAACCTTTTATAGATCTTAAAAAGGCCTACAAAAAAGTTAGAGATGTCATATGTCCATCTGCTAAGGATGATCTACAACAAGCATTTTCGTCTTTGAAATAACACCCGGCTGTCGACAGCGGGTAACCGAATTGCGTCCCTTAAAATAACGAGAAATTTTACAGAAAAGTCTTTATATAAATAACATTTTTTTTTATTAAGAAACAAAAAAAAAACAGAATACTTGAAATATGTAAAAGCATGTTTAAATTAAAAATATTTATTTTATTATTATTTATCTGACAATCCTAAACTCTAACTTACTTATAAAAAACTGTGTAAAACGGTTGACCCTGCGGGCCATCTCTAAGTTTTTACTACTTTAGAGCTCAAAGTGTTCAATAGTAAAGGAGCGATAAATTCTTAAACTCATGTAACGCTCAAAAAATCGATTTTATAGCTTTTTAAGGTCTCCAAGCTCAAAAATATAGTTATATGTAATATATTTTGAACTCTTCGAGTTCAAAACTTTAAAAAAAACGATTATTTATTTATTTTTCAACTACGATATCTTTCGAATTTGTCGTTCGATTTGACCTTCTTTATTGCATGGGATGCGGTTTTATAAACAGAAAAAATGACCGAATACCAAAAAGCAATCAATCAAAAATTTTACATGCTATTATGGAAAAAGAAACTTTTTTTTCAAATTTTCCATTAACAATATATCTCGAATGAGCCCACCGACTTGATGCAGTGTGCAGCGATCGACGTTGTTTTTTAGTAGAAGACCTAATTAGAGTAGTTTAAAAAACATTTTTAAAAAAGGCGTGTGCGTATGCGTATGCGTGTATGTTCAAAAATTTCAATACACGCACATACATGCACACAAAACATAAATAAATATAGACATATATACATCATTCGGGAAATGGTCAAGATATAATTTACTAGGATTTCAAAGCGTCGAGATCTGATGAACATTGTTTTCGAAAGTCGAACTGAAAACAGTGTCTTGCCAATTTACAAAAATTTTTCAATTTTCATAACGGGAAGTTAAAAAACGCTGTTTTTTAATATTTTAACTACGATATCTTGCGAACACGTTATTTTGAATTTTATCTGCTTTGTAGCATTTGACGCATGTTTTTAAGCAGATAAGGTGGCCGCATACTCAACATAAATCCAGCAAGTATTTCATATTATTTTGTAAAAAGCCTTTTTTGATTTTTCCTTAACAATATCTCTCCAACGACTCAACCGATTTGATGAATTTTATAACGATTGATATTGTTTTCTAAGGAAAATACTTGGTTAGATTTTGAAATTTAATGTTAGCGTAGTTAAAAAATATTATAAAAAACACACAATATTCATAAAAAACATTTTTTTTTTAATTTTCTGCCATAATATATCTTGAACAAATTTTTGTACAATTTACGTCGCGGCGTACAGTCAAACAGACATCACTCGGGCAATGTTTGAAATACTAAGACCCTAAAACGTCAAGGTCTGTCGAAAACTATGTTTTCGAAAATCTGACTGAAAACAATAACTTTTAAATTTTTTTTTTAGTTTCCATAGAGGAAAGTCAAAAACCTAAACAATTAGTTCTGTAGTCCATGCGAAGCGGAGCCGCGGATACAGCTAGTATAATTATAAAACTATACATTTTTTGACGCCCCTATTAAATATGCTTACTGAAATAGTTTCTTCGATTTCTCTTTCAGTTAAAATTTCAAATCGTCATTGCTTCAATCACTTGTGTCGAACCAGAAAGTAGTTGAACCAAATAAACCCAATAAACCTAAGTGATTCCGATTACATAATCAATAAACGGAGCAGAAAACTTTAGTCCGAAAGTTCAATGGATTGGTTCCAAATTGGTTCCAAAACCTGGCGATGGAATTCAATCAGTCACGCATCAGTTCTGAAATCAAAACGGTTAAACAAAACGGTCATAAATTAACAGCGGAAACAGAACGGCACTATATCTCTATTGAAAACGTATTCATTCGGTTCAAAATTCCTTTACCATTTTGATAGTATAGTTAAGACAAATAAACGAATTTAAACGGATTCATATTTTAAGCAATATAGTTCTTCCTTTGCAGTCCCAAAAACCTTATACTTTTTAGACTAAACGTCTCTGGAGTTAATGTTTAAAATACTTTTTTTTATTCCTATACTGTTCGTTTTTCGCAATAAATCCCAGAATAAAAGTTGTTAAATTTGTGAACACTTGCGTCCACGTAAACGTACGAGAACGTAGCTCAGTACGAAAACGCGTTATATATCAAATTTAAGTACGTGTGTTTGTACGTCACAATGTATATATAACATGTAACAATCTTAACATAAAATAACAGTTACGGAAATAAACGTGAATGGATGGCAATAAAATAACGAATCATAACTTATGGACAAAATATATAAATTTATATATTTGTATTTATAGGAGCGTCAAAATTATCGTTGATAGCATTGCAAGCGCTCTGCTTGACATTTCTGCATGTATTTATATCTGTATGAACACAATTAATCTAGCTCGTATACATAAATACTCCACTATTATTAGGCTAGCACAATATGCGCGAGTTGACAAACAGCTTTCAGGATAGATAACACAGGTGTGGTTTTGATACAGGAGTACATTGCAAATTTAATACGGTTGTAGTGACTCAAAAACAAACTGGTTTTAAATACGGTTTTAAATATCCACTGATGAGGGATAACCTCCCGCATTTTTTTGTTTCAAATTGATGATGGCCTTGGGCTTTAAGTCAGCCCATACTCAGCCAACGTGAAGGATGTTGGCCCAGTGTGGTTTGGAGTTCAACGGACGTAGCGTCTAGCGTAACATCACGCCCTGGAGGCTGATTCAGACTGATTCTAAGTTCCGATGATAACACAAGAAATAATCTTCACATTCAGTCGACAGAAATTTTCGGATATGCAATTCTTTACGTATTTTATCGTCTAATGTGAAAAAATTTCGCTCAAAATTGTCATGGAATTAACACAAGAGAAAATCTTGAATAAGTATACGTGCAAAAATAGACTTGTTCAGAATCAACTCATAGATAAACACGCAACCACCGCCACACGACCGAAGATGAGGTGAAGTTCTAGTCTGCGGATTTAAAGCTCGTTTAGGCTACTTCACAACGATTTGCTATCAACTGGTGGATTAGATGGGCACTAATTGTCCATGCGGTGATTATCCCAGATCAGAGGGTCTGATGACCGGGATGGTGAAGTTTGTGCAACAGATGAGGTAAGAGAACCAGATGGAGCTGTTAATCAATTTAGTCTAAGATCCCAGTGCAAGATTACTACACGCAAGTATTTTATTTAATTAAATTAAATTTTTTTATGAATAATTATGAATATATAGAGGAATGTGTTAGTACCGGGTTGCCTATCTTTATTCGCGAGTTATCTATCTAACAGTTGGCAACAACCAATTGTGGTTTCTTTTACATTAAATACCGTATTTTATCCGGCTGTACCGGGTAAAGATAAATAATAGATTTGATTTGATGTATTATTTATAAGATTCCGTTACGAACATATAAATTTAACACAATAACAAACACGTGCTTGCCAAGAGCTCGCAGCCGAATGAGCGATAGTAACTCAAACGCTTAAAGTTCTTTATATACCTCTCTGTGAAATTAATTATATGTAGTTTATTTTAAAAGCAAATACATCATATTGTTTTGAAAAAAAAACAGTTAACTATTTTAACTACTATAAAAAATTTTGCAGTCATATCCTGTTAAGCAGCCCAGCAGAAACATATTCATTTATTCGAAATTAGGCATCTATAAAATTTATATGTATATATATATAAAATTAGATTGTGATGTCGCAATTCCACTAGCATTTTTGTATTTCTGTCATTCTCGTGGCAGGAATGTTGGTTTTTAATTCAAATTTGAATACCTTTTTTTTTCAAACAACTTAACACGGAAGGCGTCAAAAACGTAACGGAAAAATACAATAAATATTATAACATATCCGCGATTATCCGCGATTTTTTTTTCATTAATAATTACAATAGTGATGTGCATTTCGTTTGTTATATAACTATATTCTGTTCTTCTAGTCTCAGTATAAAGAAAAAGCCATAGAAATCTAAAATAACAAAAAAATACATTAATTCAGATGTGTGACTTTCAGTATTAGAAATGTGTTCGAAAAGAATGTAGTAGCTTCGAACTGTTAAAGATAGTCACTGGCTTTTTACGTTGGTGACGTAACGTTGTAGACCTCCTATCCACCTACCTTATTTCGAAAAATAGCAATGAAGAAAAACTTGTGTAGTAAAATGAAGGCAATTAACGATGGAACGCACTCAATTAATCATTATATTAATTATATATTTTTGTAATAACTTTCCTCACAGATAGATTGTATTTAGTCAGACACAAATATTTTTTTGGCTTTTATTAAACCTTTTAGGTTTTATTACTTCTATTTAAGAGATCTAAAAACGTATACATATGAAGTTGTAATAAAAATCATATAATTACTAATTTACAACCACTTAGAACCGTTTGATATTTGGATTCGTGAAAATCTTGTAGCACTTCCTGAGTCAATTAAAATAACAGAGATTGTTTATTTCACTCACTGTCATCTTTACATAGTATAAAATGAAGTCACTTCCGCTGTCTGTTCGCTTAGATCTTTTAAACCACTCAACGGATTTTAATGCAGTTTTCAGCAATAGATAGAGTGATTCAAGAGGAAAGTTTATATGTATAATATATTCATATTATAGTACAGAAAAGCCGAAAAATTTAAAGATTTGTGATGTGATGTTGTAACAAACATGTTTTTGTGCGTCTTATTTGCAAATACTGACTAAACCTTAAGAGATAGATCAAATTAAAGTACTATGGAATTGCATATCTTATAAAGATTGATAAAAAAAAGTCCGCGATGGTATATATTTATTTCCTAAGGATAACCCACAGTAACCATTTTTATCTTTTACATATTACTAAGAAAAATATGGGTTATTTACCAAATTATTTTATACAATACAGTGAGCAGGGTGGACAAAATGCCACCGTCCAAAATCATAATATTGACAACCGATGGAATATCCAAATGAAGTAGAAATATATCAATCTGAACGTTACACCTGCAGCTCTGAAGGAGTATGGAGGATTTCGTCCTTCAGTGTGCAAGACCGGCCTCACAAAATTATTCATCTTGCATTTAATTTAGAAAATGATGAAGGGTATATTTCACTGAGAACAATATTCAAGATATTGTTAATCTACGGGATACAACATTAACAGCAATCTTTGAGTTATGTGCTTAAGATGATTTCGCGAAAACACTGACATAAGACAAAGTTCCAAGTTACTATACATGAAATCAGACTTCAAAAACTTTCAACGACGAAAGCAAGGCACTATAGTCGATGGTTTTCCCGAAGTCAAAAAAAACGAATGTTCTTGGGAGGGTCTATGTGATTCATCCCAACAACAGTGAATGCTTTTATTTGAGAATGTTACTGTATGTTGTAAAAGGTCTAACATCTTTTTCACACTTAAGAACAGAAGAAAATGTTATTTACAATACTTATCAAGCAGCAGGAAAAGCTAGAGGTCTCTTGGAACATTTATTTCCACCAGTCATTTTCTAGAATAAGACACGACTTTGAATATGAGTTTTGCAAATAGTAATTGTACCTCCGTTTCAAAAATTAATAACAATGCTTGTCTAGTGGTCGACGCGTTGTTTTTTTCTGCTGACCACGGTTTAATCGCCCGATAGTTTTTCAATTCTAGTCAAATTAAATCAAGTCCTTGTTATTTTTCGAGTCTTGTCCGCATTTTTAATAATTGTCTTTAAAATCTTCAACGCATTAACGCACTTGACCGAAATACAAGGCTGAAACACAAGCCCCTCATATGAAATTAAAACTTTGTAACGCCCAAAACTGGACGCCAAAAAATTTAACTAGAAAACTTCTAAATAAACTATCTAAACATCATTGTACTTGAGGGACATCAAACTGTTTGCAACAGACAGGCCCACGGGCACGCTACTCTGTGTACAGGATATCCATTTTATCCCCACGCTTATAGCGGACGATTTAAACGCCAAACACAAAGTGTGGGAATCACACTCCGTGTCCAGGACCGGGAGACTCCTTATGGAAAACGCCGAGTGCCAGGGCTACGAGGTGCTCGGACCAGATACTCCCACGCACGTTCCGACCGACCTGGGTTACCGCGCCGATATACTCGAGATAGTACTCAGTCGCAAGGTTTGCTGATCTGTGCATGTGGAAGTCATCTACTACATGGACACCCAGCACCTACCTATCCTCATAACTGTAAGGATCAGGACTCAGCATTTACCACCCTGAACCACGAGGCAGCGTATAGACTGGGTGGCATTTAAAGCATCCTTGGAAACGGTGAACATGGGATCCTCATTTGTGATCGCTGTTGACGTGGATACAGTCGCCAATCAGCTAGTGAATAAAATAAAGAGGGCTCTGTCTATGGCTACGACCCTCCGTCCTATTACAACGTCGTGTCGCGGGTACCTGCCTTGGCACATCAAAGTAAGGCTATAACAGAAACGCAGCCAGAAAGCTCCTGGACCAGATAGTATATCGACAGCGACGCTGAGACATCTCCCTAGAAGGACGATGGTGGCCATGAACCGGGTGTTCAACAGTATACTTCGCATCGGCCACTTCCCCGAAACCTAGAAAAGAGATAAAGTTATAAGACTTCCGAGAAGGACCCACACAGACCGGAGAATTTTCGACTTATCACCCTTCTTTCACAGTGATAAAAAATTTTAAGCGTGCCCTACTGCGTAAACTACGTCCAAAAGGACTTTCCTGTCGTGGGAATAGAAAGAAAACTATCCTCACGACAGGAATAACACAGATTCCGTAGTGGCCACTAAACCACGCTTCAATTAATAAAAGTACTGTACTACAGGTAGTGCAGTCCTCTTATTAATCCGAGAAGAACTGCGGACGGTACACGGTGACAGTTCTCTTAAATATGGAGAAGGCCTTTGATAGCATGTGGCACGATGGCCTTCTCCAGAAACTACTGGATACTCCACTGCCGTCAGCGCTGACAAAGGTCACAGCCAGTTTCCTCCACCAACGCAGTTTCTGCGTTTCTGTCAACGAAGCACTATCCGCCCCCTCCCGATTCGAGTAAGAGTCCCGCAAGGTAGCTGCTTATCCCCCAGCTTATATGCAACATACACAGATGACATATCGACACCGTGAAGTCATCTCGAAGACTGGGACGACGACGTGATGTTGGCGCTGCACGGTAATGTCAGCGCCTACTTCGCATCGTCACGACGGGCCGACCTAGCTGCGAAAAAAATTCAGCGACTCTTTTACGTGCTGCTCGAATGGCTGGATAAATGGAGGATGGCTGTCAATGTCGGTAGGACGACCGCTCTATTGACCGGCAGCCAACAAATCACACCAGCCCAACTATGCCTGAGGGGTCAAGATGTGGAATGGAGAACCTGTGTCCGATATCTGGGTGTTAATAATGTACCTGGGATCAGGTACCCAATAATGATCATTTCTTTTCATTCAAGGTGAATTAATAAACTACAGGTATGATCTAAACGGATTTTTGATGCAGAATTCAATGGAATGAAAAAAAAATTAATCTAAACAGGGAAAAATGAATTTGATCATTTCAATGTGCTTCTAGCTATTGAGAAATAAAAATTAAAACTTGTAAAAAGTCTTAAAAAATTTAATGACATAATAATGAAGCTTTATGCATGATTATTTATTAAAAAAATGTTTATAAATTATTAATACATTTTTATAAAATTTTGCACTTGACGCGTTTTTTGCGAAAACAATCGCGCTCATACAAAAATGTTAAAAGCCCTTTATTGTATGAAATGTAATTATCTATAACTTTTATTTGAAACATTTTTTCATATTTTAAACCTTTCAAGAGTTATTTTAAAAAAGCGCTTTTTTTCGAGCTTTCGCAATTTTTTGTAAGCTTTCCTGATGGATCAGAGACCTTACTTTTTCGGATATTAAATATCCAGTACTCTCGCAAATTTTCCCGTTGGCCCTAGCCTTTCACCTCAAAATGACAAAGTTATTGCTTTATTAACTAGACTATAAGGAAAAAATTATTTTTAACAAATTCTCTCATTCTTTTCAGATTTATATAGATCATATGAGTTATGTTTAGATGATTGAATATTTATATACCTACAAAAGTCTTTTTTTTCTATGACCACTTGATGCCACAATTAATGTCGGTATTATTAGAGCTGTAGATATATGGAATATCAGACCTCTATACGTACCAGTTATTTATATAAAATATTTAGTGTAAGTGAAGCTTCAAATATATATGTGTGTGTGTGTGAATCATACATATAATGCGTTATTTTTATTGTTATAAAATAGTCAACATTTCGTAAGTTTCGCTAATTGAAAACGGGCAGACAGATGGCGATAGAGAAACTACAAGGGCTGCTAATTGGCTACTAAAACCGTTTATGTGAATTGAGCTTTATAAATTTATATTTAATTGCCCAGTAATGGTGTCAACGACTTATTCTCATTTCCCGTCTAAATGACAAACTATATTTAGAAATAGGCCGAACCTTGTTAATAGACATAAAGCTCGGTGTCTGTCTGCACGTTAGAATTAAAGTTCTATTCGTGAAATTTAAATGAAGAAATAATGGTTTCAATACTAAATGTCGCTTTTTTATTCAGAACTGAATTTGAAGTGTATTTTACACGACACTACGAGAGAACAATAGTGTCATTCAGTGCTAAGTAGCATCTAAATTTAGAACTCGTATTTGACTACGTAATGCTATAATCGAAAAAGGTAGTTGAGAAAATTTTATACACGTTATATTATTACCAAAAATTGTAGTCTTTTCATCATTAGTAACATAAAATACAAATAATCATTTCGTGTATAATTTAATACATTTTCTTGTGTAAACTAAACCGCAATGCGATCTTGAATTCTATGTAGCTAATACAAATATATCCAAAATATATTACAAATCATAATTTTCAAACAACATAATGATCCGCATTATTATAAAAGACTTTTATTAAAAGTACTGCATTTATAAATGAAGGTAAATAAAGTGAATGGGGTCTTGCTTGTTATTATATATGAATAGTAAAAATGTCTCACAGCAAGCATGTTTGGCTATCCACAATGGAGTACTGATCCCTACACTTATGTATGATATATATATAAATTGTACGAACAGCGATGTCAGAGAGTAGTGTGGTTTCAAGGAAGATGTAGCGGCTAGTAGTAATATTACAGTGGGTTGACCATCTGGAATAATGAATTAAAGTAAACTGATAAAACAAATCTATACAGCGAATGTATGCGACGGTAAGGTCGACAAGAGTCGCCCTAGAAAATTCTATACAGACCGTATTGGTGGCACATTAAAAAAGGACCAAATTTTAAGCATCTGAAACCGACGAGCTTACATGAAAAGATTGATGGATGTCAGTGAAGCAAAAGAAATATATAAAGGTTGTACCATGGGGAAGTATTATATATAGCCACTACCTATCCTTCTGGAAAAAAAATCTTGGTTTATATTAGGATATTGTGATGTATTTACCAACGTCTTGACCTGCGTTAAAACAGAACAAATAAATATTTATATTGAATTCATTCTGACTGCGAAACGCTTACAATCTCGTCCCTAGTTCATTCTCATTTTTTTAGGTGTAACTTCTCATACTTGCCACAATGCTTTGGTCCATTATCATTTAACTGACATAAAAAACACTTTATACCCCTTCTACGTTAAAATTGTGCCTCAACGATATTCCGCCAATACCGGCTGTGCGTTAGCCACTACGAATCGGAACAAGAACTGTTGTTCCGAGACACAATTTATCCATTTGCTAAATTTATTTCCAACATCGCTGAACTATTTCAGCTTGATTTAGGATCAATTAAACATCCGAACATACCGTACCGTCATAGTACGAATACTATTATGGTATGATTCTCTCCACCTATGACCTCGTATAGAGCCAACTCCACAAATAGACGCCAACGTCTGCACTGGATAATTTAGGCATTTTAGGAGGCTGTTTAAATTTTCGCACAATTAAATACGAGTGCATTTTTTTAATTGATAACTACAAATTCTGATAAAATCCACAGAGTTCTTTTGTCATTTACTGAAAACATACTGTATTGTTTACAAAAACATAGCTGCAAAGATAAATGTAAATTGTATAGATTTCTGATTGCCAAATGGTAAATAAATCAAAGAAATAGATAGATTGCTGTAGTAAGAAGGCGAAAGTTGGTACTATCATAATTTTAATATTTGTGTTAAAAATAACACTGGCTATAGCAGACATTAGAAAATTTATCAATCCTGTTTAAGCAATTATTTTTATACTGTAATTTAAAAAATAATGCATTTTGAGGTGCTTTAATTTTAACTTAGAAAATGTTTTTCAATCATCTCAGCTGAGGCCCCATTTTCAGTGAAAAACAAATTCGTTTTGGTATCGTGAGTTTAGGTAAATGATTATATTCTTTAACATCTCGAAAAATGCATATGGATAAGGAGTACAAGACGGTGAAAAAACATTAACGACTTTTTAAGAAATTCGCAAGAAAATTGCTAAATATTGGTGTTTTTAGGGGATTTCTAAAGGGTACTTTTAAACTTGTTTATATGTTTTTTTAAGTTTCTGGTTCTTAATGATTTTTTAATATTAGTTTATAATGACGAAAATCGTTATTTTTACATACTGAGAGCTTTTTTGAAATATCAAAAAAAAATATTCTTAAAATTAGGAACAATCTATGAATACTTAGAATAACAGTTAATAAATATTGTTTTATTCCTTTAGTTGTTGAATACATTTTTAATGTACTTGAAGGCCATGAGATCACGAGACAAAATAATTTTTAATTTTACATAAACTAATTTAAAAAAAGATCTGATTATCTTGACACTTCAGTGAAAGAGAATTTGTTGAAATTATATTTTTCACTAACTGAACCCATTGTTAATTAAGTATTTTTAGCAGCTATTATTTTATTAAGTAATTTGACATTTGTTAAATTAGATAAAAAAGCTTTCTTATATAATACAACAATTACACGATATTCACCATCGTTTGTTTATAATAATATTTTATTTAATTATTATATAACAATTAATATATCAATTTTGATACGAACAATCACTGAATATATTTATTTTTTTTTAGATTCTGGAACAAATAACAAAAACAACCATGTCTTCTTAATAGACTTTTTTATTCTATTTTTTCCATTTTTTTATTAACAATTTGTATAGAATCTATGTACTTAATATTTAAAATAAAACCTTTGTTTTACTTTCTTAAACCTTATTAATTCAAGTTACGCGCAGAAAATTAAATTCATTTTTTACTCTTTCTTTTCAATTTTGTAATTGCTTTCATTCAAATGCAATTCTTTCGCGCTGTATCCCAGAGGCTCCTCGCAAAATGAGCCGTCGCTCATATTTCAATTCACAGAATCACTGGTATTCCACTTTTACAAGATATGAACTAGTCTAATCGGTCCAGCCACCCTATTGTTTTAGTATTACTAGTAAACCTGATAACTCGATTTAAATGATTAGCATTCAATTTATATATTTAATACATACAAAATTTGATCATTAGATCTATAATCAAAGTACGCACACAACTTTGACAGCGTTTATTAATTTCCATTAAAAATAAGCGTATACCTTTTTCCTTATTACTCAATATTATACTCAATATACCTACCTTAAAGACTTTTTTATTTCCTTAAAAAGTTATCCGACACCCAAATGTATTTCTTTGATTTATCTCATAATGTAAAAGCAGGAAAAAAATATTTTTTTACAGGCTTTCATTTAACTCGTAAGGCTGTCTTGTCAAAAAATGTATTTTCGATTGAGTTAAAATTTTGCAGGTATATGTAGTCTGGCTGACGATAGATCAATGTAGTACCATTGATTTGATCTGATGATGCAGGTGACAGATGAATACTGTAACTCCCTCACGGAAATAGTAGGTAGGCTCATCCAGTTTGTGCTCATTTGTTTCACCATTGGGAGCAGTTGTCGTTATATTTGATGAGAGAGTCTGATGATGGATGACAGAAGTTGGCACCGGAACTACAAAATGACGTACGATAAAACGGTCGAGTTTGTCCTCATTTTTTACATTATTGTAAAAAACACTTTTCTTGTAATCTAATCATGTAAAATTTTTTTTAAAGTGTGAAATATAAATTTCAAAAGTTTTTCACTTCATTTCAGAAATGTTCAAGCGATCTTAATACTAATGACGTCTGACGCTTGAAGCTCTTAAAGAGTCCATTTTATTTTTGAAATGAATCTACGTTATTTATCTGTTTATTATGAAATAATTAAAGTTGTATGTAGGCTAATTGCGTCGGAAGAATTCACATGGGTCTCTTTGATGTTCCATAGTGTTCAATGTTAAGTAAAAAAAAGTATCAAATGAATAATATTAGAAATTTAACAAGGATAAGTTAAAGTGCAGTAAATTTAAACTTTATTTTTATATAAAGCCTGTTCCTTATTTCACCGCATAGACGTAAGTAGCTTCTAAATATGAACAGCCCGCTGTAGGTACTCAGTGCTCGCAGGTATATATAGAACACACTTGTTGTATATTCCAAATGCGTGTATCTAGTGTTATACGAATTTTGTCAGTCAGTCGAAAGGACTTTGATCTCTTGGTATTGAAATGTCAGTTAATTGTCGTTCTAAAGCCAGAGCGACTGAACTCTAAAGATCGCGCTCACAATTGAAGTTCGGCGGAATATTTGGTTCGGTAAATATAAAGCCGAATAATGTTCGGAACACGAATGTTTGTACTCGGCTCAGTTAGTAATGAAGAATATTCTTTGTTGTAATTCTATCACCATACATGTCATAAAGACAGATACACAAACATTTATGTAGCCCCACGTAGTTAGGATACTTGGTACAACCGGCGTGATTGGCGAACCACGCTACGTAAAGTTCAATTATATTGCGATGTTTACCTTTGTATGTTGCAGAAATTGAAGGAAGAAGTGCTGCAAAATTTATATAATTATATTTCAGGCAGACATGAATATTAATTAAACTCAGTACGTTTATCATGTTATTTATAGCATTGAAATAGCCTATGTTGTTTAAATGAATATGTTTCTTATTTAGTCTTAAAAATTTAATAAGCGCCATCTGTTGGAAAATAACAATCTTCTAATTAATAAACAGACGCCAATAAAAGTGCGAAAAGTTCTATAACTACTTGCGATATGACTTTTGTGAAATCTATTTTTCAATGTCATATTAAGCATATTGGCACTGAGCAAAAATTTAGGTTCCCCTATTTTTTTTTTTCTTGGAATGTGATTATTCTTTTTAATAAGCGACGAAAAAATCTGATTAAATAGTAGTAAAACATATTAAATAATATGAAAATACGACGCGAAAAAACGCGTCGTATTTTTATATTTGACGAACATACATCAAATAATAGCTTTTACTTCTATGAAAAGATAGTAAATGTATTACATACAATATTGGAAATAGTAAAGTCAACGAACGTAGAAAAATTCGTGACTTTTAAAATACGTACAATAAATAAATAATTATGTAAAAAATACTTTCTTTTCAAAACTCACATTTAAAAAGTAGTTTCAAATCCGTCAAATAAAAAATAAAAGTAAAACTCTAATAGATTATATTAATAATAATTAATTCTATCAATCCATTATTCTCATTATCCATATATCCAAAATAAATCAAATATTTATTTTATTTTTAGTTCTAACGTAGATGGTATTTGATTTTATTTATTACAAGTTTTAAAATAATTATTCTTATAACAGAATGACCCACATCGGAATTGCTGCGGACGTTCCTAATAAGCTGCCGGTGTCCGAGCTTTTAAAAATAGTTACGAAGTAGGAGTTTAAAAGCTTCGACGAGATCCACTTCAACAATGGCCACGGCTAAACATTTTAATTGTTGTTAAAAAAATACCAATCTAAACCATGGTTTAGATTATTTTGAAATTCTGATATTTACAATATATATGGTCCTTGTAATTTAAAAATAAGAAACGTTACAGACAAATAGGCATCATGCTAATAAAATGGTTAATTTGTAATTTAATAAAGCGATCATAACGAAATACTATCGTCACATAGTCACTTCAAAGGTTTCAAGGAGTTATTCCATTTTAAACTAAGAGCCTTTTCAAATACATTACAACTGCTGATTTTTATATCTAGTCTCACTATTTCCTTAAATAGCGAGGCAAAAGCCTTTCACTTCCTCAAAACCAAAAACGATTTATCAACATCCCATATTTTAATTAATCTAAAGCAATGCAAAGTATTTTATTCTATTTTCAACGTGTTTGTCCCTAACAAAAGAAACCTGTCTGAGCATCCCCGTTAAATGCCTTCTAAGATATTTTTGTTCATACAGAACTCTTATCCTTCATTTAGGTCTAAATTAAAAAAATTAATAAGCTTTTTGAAAAATTACATGGGCGTGTCAAAAAACCGGCGCTCGGCGCGCGGCGGCGCCCGGCGCTGCGTGCGCGACCACCACTACACGATGTTACGCCGGATTCTTCTCAAAAACACTTCGGAGATTAGGTTCCTGTTGATGTACAGATAAGGCAACGAGAAAAATCTCATACTTTCACAGTAATGAAGTATTTTTGACTGCGATCGCGAAGTCGAATGAGGGTGTAGAATTGGTTGTAAAATGCGTTTGCGCAGTACGAACCACAGACGCGGTCGCGTGGACACTGCCCGCCCAAAGCCCAGGGCAAACACCGCGCGCGGCGCGCGAGTGCGCCCTGTCCCCCCCGCACCCGCGAGCCGCCCACTCAGTGATGTACGAGCTTTTAAGCTGTACTTCACCTTTACCTCACTACACTACCAGCGCTCAATTTGTTATCAACTAATGTTTTACTCATTTGCGCATAGACTAAAAAAAACCGGCCAAGTGCGTGTTTGAGCACGTGTAGTATAAGATTTCGTAGTTGCCCGTCACAATATGCGCACTTAGAACGGGACTTTTTGTTTAATACTATGAACCTCTTAATAAATGAATTCATGGGTTAACGGCCAATAAACTCTCAAAATAGGCCTACATAGAACGTATGTTAAGGATGTTTCCATAATTTTACATGATTTATAAACATTCATTTACTACTTCTTTTCCGCGACTTTCACCATCATCTGAGGAAGTTTCATTTAACGACGTTTTGCTTTTTACTTCTCCAAGCATATTTCATAAGTCGGTCGGCTATTACTCGTTAACTAGCGAAGCCTACTTAGCTGTAATAGTTTTTCTTTTAACTTCTTAATATACACTACTGCTGCAAATTTTTTCACATGTTCAATATTAACTTTTTTTGTTGTTTTTCCCCGTGCGAAGGGGAAGGAGGACAGAAACCCGTTATGGGCAGTCCGTGCGCCGGAGCGCACAGGGTGTGTCCGACTCGCATGGACTAAAAATCTCCTGAAGCATTAAGGCGCCTGTCTTTTTAACCCGTAGACTGTGCAGGCTTCGTTTAAGTGGCCAAAAGGCACAGGGGGTGCCAACGAAGCGAAGGTCATGAAACTCTTCCGGGTTATCACGACGTAGTAACGTCATAGGAGACGGTGTTGCCCCGGGAAGAAGCAAAAATAACTAAAATCCTATCTATTACCATGCGTAAGAGTTTAAATAATAGACGACGCTTGTAAAGCGTCTAATGGAAGGGTTGGCAAGAAACCACGAAAGGCGGTTAAAAATCTAACGGTCCCGGTCGAGGCCTCTAGGCCCTTAATCACTGGATTTAAATTTAAAATTCAAAAATGACCTATAATCGTTACGTAAAAACGTAATGTAACGTTACATACTGAATAAAATTCTGAATTGGATTGACCATCGATAACAGAGTTTGACCACTAACCGTGACGCTGAGCAAGTCTGGCCCCAGAGACTGCTGCTGGTCAACATGCGGTCGCATGTGTAAAACACACGAAATAACTAAAATAGCGATCGGTATCTGGAACATCAACCTGCGGGAGCGCTCCCTAGGCGCAGAAATCTGGAGGTGCGGCCTCGGCGTGCAGACGGTGCAGTAAACCGGAGTGAACAACGGGACGAGCGCAAACGTGGCATAACTATCGCTGCGCGATGAACACTGCGCGGCACCACAAACACTCGTACACGCGCAGAGCCCGACACCGGAACGCAGCTAGAAGGAACACTTCATACAGTAACACACTAAACTAAACGGTGGTCTAGGGGACTGGACCGAAAGCGACCGATCGCGACGACGGGACAACTGAAACTGCCTCTAAATTAACCATTTACCTGATAGGAAAGGAACACTTGACTAACAAAAATTTGCACTTTAAAACTATATTTTGCAAATGGATCCCTAAATGTAAAAATGGGTTTCACATACCAATTTATTTGATTGAATAAGCTATTCAACGACACCCCACACCTTGGTATAGACCAGAGAAAAAATATCGTCTTCACTTTATGTGTTGGAAAGGCACCCTAATTTTTTTTTTCTTTATTGTACCACATTGTCGGAACGATTAATGTATATATCCATAACAAATAACAGCTTTCTAGTACTAAAAGTCTCCGAGCTAAGCCGCGGACATATAGACAGACAATCGGATGGATGAACGGACATGACGAAACTTTTCTTGTTCACTACGGAACCCTAAAAATATGTAAATAAAAATTTTGGAAAACAATTTATTACAACTTATTAAAAATTTATTGAAAAGGACAAAACAACTAATTTTCTGCCAGTAATAGGAATCGACTTAGCTTAGGCAACAACCTAAACTAAGTCGGGCATGTGCAGACAAAGGTTTAGGGCAAGATCATCTCATGCCCACCTCATGAATCCGCACCTGAGAGTACCTGCCCGGCTCAGAAGCAAAGGCCATGAATTAAAAAATCCTAACAGCGTATATGGATGAGTAGTTCTCTAACTATTACAAATTTAAAAATTCAACCATCATTTGCTTATCGATCATGAAAAACATTGAGACACACATTCATAATCACCTTACTAGAGACTATTACTGGAATCATGAATGAATCAAGGGCAAGGTTATTTCTTACAGGCGTCGGGCCAGCGTCGGTCGAGCGGACTTTTCTAAACAGAGATCAGTTCCCAGCAGAGGTCATTTTAAGGGATAGACAAATGAAAGTGTATACATAATTCATTTAATTAGGTCTCTAAAAGCTTTTCAGGGGAAGCTCGGACGTGTAACCTATAAGTCATCGCCACGAGATAAGGAAAAAAGAATTTTTTTCTTATCTCGTGACGAATACTTATTTGTTGCCGATTTCGACATAGTCACTCTCGATGTGATAGGTAATTTGAATTTTCAAGAAATGAAAGCTTGTTTTCGAAAATTCTCATATTATAATTAAAGCACAATATATATTAGATATGTATTTAGTTCCGTCATAATGATGGCTGGAACTTCTTATCGACTCTATTCTAATACATATAAAGCAAATGTCATTCCTCCTGGGTAGATGTCTTCTTGAGAAGGCAGACAAATAATTATTAAAACCATGATCTCGCAGAAGTAAACGTGGCCGCAGCTGATATTCGGACGCTATCGACCATTTAGATATCTCGTTGTTCCAAAAGTCGCTGGTAACTAAATGATCCTAATTGCAGCTTCAGGATATGGTTAAAATTCGTTCTTCATCAGAAATATGTACCCGTATATATCGAACCTCATATCTCATGAAGTTAATCATTCAAAAAAAACTCACGAGAGAACGATTCTAATTGCGGCATCAAATCATGATTGAAAGTGCGTTTTGTTTTATAATCTTAAACGTGTGGATTTATAAATTTAGGATGAAACAAAGAATAAAAAGTGTCTAAAATGAGGTAGCAAGATTCTAATTGTAA
Source organism: Eumeta japonica (assembly GCA_005406025.1). Classification (NCBI taxonomy): domain Eukaryota; kingdom Metazoa; phylum Arthropoda; class Insecta; order Lepidoptera; family Psychidae; genus Eumeta; species Eumeta japonica. The sequence goes on from BGZK01000231.1 coordinate 253,195, forward strand.
TTCGAACTAAACAAACATTCTAGGTACTAACAGGGACGTGAAGTTAATTAAGAGGCCGTTATAATTCTGTACTCGATTGTAATATTGACCTCGACCTTGTTTCTGACCCCAAATCTCTAATTCAATTAACCTCTAGGAGCTTAACTAACTTACAGATTAAAGTACTTGCCTACTTTAGCCCGAGTGTTGGAGTACCTACTTATTAAGCACCGGTAGCAGCTCTGTGGTTAAAATGTTGCTTTCTAATCGGAGAGTATTAGGTTCAAATCCAGACCATAGTCGTATTAGTCATTAAATTTTTAATTTAATACATCATTCAGTCTATGCCTCGGAAGCATGTTAAGCACGTCGGTCGTGGACGTTAACTGCATTGACGTTGACTGTCAAATAGTAATATAGCGGTACATGCATTGATAATCTATGCGTATTGGGATTCCAGTATTAGTTTTAAAACTAGATTTGTTTTTATATTTCAATAACACTAAAAAAAAACATTTATAACGAGACCGGAATCGGAACGACATTGTAACCGAAACTGAAATCGAAGAGAATGTCCTGTTGTCGATTAATTCGATGATGTGTAGTCTAGTCGAGATCGGTCTCATGATTGATACAGAGAATTGCTCCTTATATTAGATAAAAGAATTTATCCAGTGATTACGCGAGCGACAAGCTCATCATAAAAAAATCATTGCCAAATTTACCTCATTTACACCCAAGGAAACGGACCGGATACGACTATAACATTGTAGCAAACTGTGTCTCCAAGATAAATAAATTAAAAGTACAAAAATTAATTCCCCTTAATAAAATATTCAACTATAGTTACTTCCTGCTTACTTAACTCCGATCCGACGACGAAAAAGAAGTAGAAAACCTCCTCAAAAAAATTAAGGTTAATAATGTGGTCGAGTCCTCGTCAAGCTTGTGGGTGTTTATCGGTGGTTTTAGTAAAGAAGGAGCATGGCACAAGGTTTTACTTTGACTATCGCCAGATCAATGACACAACAAGGAGAGACAGGTCTTACTTCGGATCGACGTCACATTAGACACTACATGGGATGACATAATTTTCCACTTTGGATTTAAAAAGTGGTTATTGGCAGGTAGAGATGGAACCCAAGGATAAGGAATAAACGGCGTTCTCAACGGAAAAGGGTTTCTGACAGTTGAATATTATGCGCTTGGGCTATATGACGCCCCGGCTCTGCGCAGATTCTGCTAGGGCTAACCGGGGAAACTTGCCTAGTGTACCTGAATGAGTATATAGCAATAGGAAAGGATTCTGAAGACCACCTACAAAAGTTAGAGCAGGTTTCTGCGGTAAATACGAGATGCCACCTTGAAGCTTTGAACAACTTATTAGTCTTTTCTGAAGTCGGAAATTAGACACAATTGAGTCTCCTTAGAGCTCCTTTTTATTTGATTCAATATTAACGTTTCATATTCATGTTTATAGGTCATATGTGCATAATATAAAAAAATAAATTAAAGAAAGAGATTACCTTACTTTTGCTGGAACCGAGTTCGACTAATTAGTTGTTTTTGTAGTCTGTTTAAACAAATATTTAAATAGATTTCTGAATGCGGATTTTTTTCATCTTTACAAAGATATTTTATTTTACATAATTTAATCATCGAGTAATTATATTATAACTTTGTACTTTATTTAGCTACCTTGCTTGTGGATTAAACCATGGTTAATATAATTGACCAAGCATCTCATTTCATTTTGTACGGAGCAAATGGAAAAACAATATTCCGATCTCGAATTTATTGCCTACTGGCAACTGTTCCAGGGTCTTTAACCCTTAAAGTTCTACATTTCATGAGATTACATTTGCATTCAGTTCTACTTATATTGATTCACCCTATTTTTACTGTTATCGCTAAAGAGTTATGTATTTCTGATAAGATTGTCACGCTGGAATTATATAGAGTAATGAAAATATGTAGATAGGTTTATAAGTAACTTGCTGTCACCCGCCCGCTTCGCTGAGCGTAAATTTCTATTACGCTATTTTTTATTATTCAAATGTGCTCCCGCTATTGCTACCGTAGACATAGTTTATAATGAATTCCTTCATCTTCTATATCGGCCGAATTAGCTATCAATTCTGCTCTGGATCACGGTCTTATTCTCGATGTATAATAATATTAAAAAACTATTAATCATTGCTCGAGCTGTAATTAATATTTTTTAATATTATTATGCCAACCCCTGAATCTCCTTTGTGGGTATAAATTTCGACATCACAAAAAATATTTTTTTGTCAAGTTTCAACCTGCCGGAGCTACAGATTAAACATTTTCAATTGTTTTTTTTAATATCTTACGCCCCCGCACTGCCCTCAGTGGGTGCAATTTCATAAAATTTATTCTCAATTGCGCTCAAAATCACAAAAAAAATTTTGGCAATGTATCAAACCTGCAGGGGCTATTGATTAAAAGATAAAAGTAATAAATATAGATGTTACCTGTTCGCTTCGTTGATCATTCTTAATTTAATTTTAATAAATAATAATAGATAACGATAAAGAGCATTAAATATATTTTAATATTAAAACACATTGGAGCTTAATTTAAATATGCAAATAATTATTTTCATAGATTTAAGATAGAAGATTTAAACAATAATAATGATGATTATAATAAAAAAGAAATCTAATAGAATACAGACAATTAAAAAAATTTAACTTGTCTCATTTTCCTCTTCTACGTCGAATCTCTCAATACTGGACAAATCGAACACATGAAAATCGAAAGGAGAGATATGATCACCCAACTCTACACAGTTTCCATAAAAAGGAGGTGAAAATGGTTAAATACTGTACGGAAAATCGAAACCGTTGAAGTTACAGATCTCACAATTGACATTTAAGTTACTTACATATTTATATAAAAACACGTACATGGTTTTTTTTATTTACCATGAAGGGAGTAAAATAGGGGATGAAACGTTGTATGGAAAAACAAACCGCTAGAACTATTTATATCAAAATTTATATTTCATCTAATCATTACCTATAACAAATAATGACATGCATTGTTCTTAAAAGTAAACTATCTCTAACAGGATGAAGTAAGAGATGAAATATTTCATGGAAAATCGTAACCACTGTGTATTTTTTTAGTTTTTTTGCATAGATAAACCATTTATTCGTTTACTATGAAACTAGCTGTATGTTGTACGCACAAACTAGAAGCTTTCGAAAAAAAAATTTGATTTCGTCCTCATATTTCTGCCACTAAATCTTTAGTGGTCTTCTAAAAATTCAGTCACTCATAGAAAGTTACACTATCCGCGAATAATACAGACCAAATTTTATTTTGATACTACTAACATTTGCTACGTCTTCATCTAAATCAGAACTGTAACCACTAACAGAATCGAAATTACACACTAGACGAAAAATAGAACTGGAAGTTGAGCCCGGAAATGCGATAAAAGTCAAAATCGCGTGTGGGATCAAAATTTAAAGAGGGACCGGGATCCAGATTAGAATGGAATCTTTTTAGATCAAGACCAGAGTCAGAATCAAAAGCGGGAGGGCCCGTAGTCGGAACCGAGAATGTAAGTAATTGACATCGACAACAGGACCGGCACCAGAACAGAGCGGAATAGCTGTCGAGATCTGAATTTCTCTAATGCGGCCATATAAAACATGAAGGGATTAATTTTGTATTTACACGGGCGGAGTCACGAGCAAAAGCTAGTATAATATGTACATGAATATATATTAGCTGAGATTGCTTCAATGAGAAAGCAAATGAAAATAACAGTAGTCAATCTCACTATCAATAAAAAAACACAATTGCATGTGAGACCGGTTTTTACATGAATTCAATACGAATTGGTAGCAATCATGATCCTTATATTCGGTGCTCAGCTAATGCTACACAATACTTGAACTGTCATTCTTCTTCCAAGATGCTAAACACGTATGCTGTTGCAGGTGCAAGGTGTAGACTTGATGACAGTATGCAGCGAAGATGCAGGGTGCATGCATTTCGATGCGTTTTTATATTTTCACTGCACTTTTCGGATTCGTCATCCAAAGAGTGACTAATTAAATGATTCGATTTTAAACCAAAAAAACCGATATGGCACGTATTAAGGATTGTCATTGATCGGAAGCCAATCCCTCGAGACACGTCGCGTCACATCGCGTCACGAGGTCATTTACGCCCTCTGTCGCGGGCGCAGGTGCGGGACGAAGCTAAATGTAACTCGTGCCCGGGCATCACCGCGCGAGGAGACACTGTCCTCACGGGTCATCGTTTTGACGACTGAAGAGTCTGCCTTAATGATAATGGAACAAAGGAAGCGGGCACGGATAACGGCCGTACAAGCCGGTCGAGAGCGCGCCAGACGTCGACGACACCCAAGGACTAGGTTAACGCCGGAGATCGGACGCCCAACTGCAGCAGCCACAGTCATTATGACCGGGGACCCTTGCTTCCTCCTTCGACTTCTTGCTGTGGTCCTAAGTATTTTCACATTAAATGAAAGTGATGAGCGTGAGCGAGCACGCAGAGACAGAGTACCAGCGGTCACGCGCAATTGCGCGCAACCGCGCGTCAGCTTCCACAGCAGGATGATGCAGAGGTGCAGATAATGGGCGAGGGCGGATCAGATCAAGCGTGTTGCCGGGCGCGCATCAGGCACTGACGAACTCCGTGGACTAGATCAACGCTGGAGACCGGACGTCCGAGTTGCAGCCACGACAGCGTGACGGCGATTCGCCGCCCTCACTACCACTCCCACTGTGTGGTCTTCTTCCAATTCGTCTAGATGGTCCCGGGGTCTACGGGCGCTCCATCGACCCACCCGTAAGCCCGTAGCCGGAGAGCGGAGCACATCGCAGCGAACTCTTCGGTGTGACAATCCTGGTTTAGGCGACGGAGTACTCCTAGAAGCGTCAGGTCGCAATGTAATATCGCTCCCGTGCAGTTCACGCGAATTCTCCGTCTGAAAATACGCGGTGGCAGCGCCTCGGTGGGCGCAGAGACGGCCGCCGAGGCACGGTGGGCGGCCGCAGTAATGATCGCCATAAATCGTTCATCCACGACGGCCGCAGTGCTATGGCGCCAGCGAACTTTAATTATTAAAGTAGCGACGGCACAGACGTGTGCTGTTTGTCAATCTTTGTACACTCAATTTCGTGATTAGTTACAATAATAGGCCGACCTGGAGCGCGGCGTGCGTCGTTCAGCAGCACGAACCGGCGCAGGGCGATCTGCGTTTGCCCTCATGGGCGACGGTCGCGACCTCAACGGCACCCTACGATACTAGGCAGACGGAGGTATCCGCGGTATCGAACGCTCTAGCAGGAACGGTGGTTTTCCGGAGGGTCGACGTCACGTCCGACGGCTATCGCGGCCTGCTGCAGCAGGTCGTCACGTCGAGACAGCTATCCTATTTCACATCACCGATTCCGGGCTGTGCCGTAACGGACACCGCTATTCGATGGCTCTGAATGACTAACGGCATTGATCGGTGAGCCTGCCGTCATAAGAGCCGCCGTTTACTATATCACATGGCGGACATGCTGCATTTCGTAAGTAAAACTCGTGTACATTCACATCTTCATTTATAAAAATTCTATTTTGTACATTGTGACTATAATCTATGCATTAAATACGGTAAAACGTCGGTTTTGTATGTACTAATGCTTTGAGTTCGAAACTCATCTATACGTCTTTGCGGAGTATAAAGACTAACGTAAAGTATATTCATGATATATGCATCTCAGAATATTTTTGTCGCGAACGCACCGAAAGATTTTTTCTGCAGCTGGCTTTGCCTGTGAAGAAAAACTAAAGCACTAATTTTTTAAAGTGATCTGAAACGATTACAAAAAGCTAACGTGTCCAAGGATGGCGCTGTTTAGCCGTATTACGGAAAAATATTAAATTTTATGCCGAAAGCTAATTTGCGGTCAGTTAGACCCAGTTTTAGGGAAATCTGTTTTACGGTTTCGTAGTTTTACACAAAGAACACAATTTATTCTAAAATTATGGTATAATTAGAATAATACGATAAAATTTTATTTGCCTTTCAAAGCTTTTGGTTTTATGCTATTAGACACAAGACCGCACATATCCAAAAAATTTCAGTTTTTATTATGTGTTAAATAAAATTTATTTCAGAAAATAGAATCACAACCCATGATAGGAAGAAAGCCATGATCATGGCTTTTACAAATGTGACATGGTAAAAGGCATGTCAAATTTATAAGTAATATTTATTAATAAATTACGCCAAAAAATATAGGTTTTAAATGCAGCTGTACGAGAGTGAAATTTTATAGTTTCACTTTAATATGATATCTTACAATTCGGTCGTACAGCGCCGGCCCTAGCTTTGATCAGGATGGAACGAGACTTTTTTTCAGCGCCCTAAGTCAGTGCTCTAATTTTCCAGAAATTCTAATTCGGCTTCACGATAAGTAAATAATTATTACTAATTTTTCAAAATAAGTTTTTATTGCAAACATCAACATATATTAAGCTTAAATTAAGTAACTTTAAGTATCGTAACACTGTTCTATGTCTTTCCGAAAGCAACATTAAAAATTTGATTTTTTGCTGAAAATTGTCTTTTGCGTTTGATTTTATAGCGCCTCCAGTCACATGGCGCTTAGAGCGACCGCTCCACTCGCTCTACCCCCAGGCTGGCGCTGCGGTCGTACAAAAGCTTCTATAATGACCGCTGAACGACTAGTCATAACTTGCGATTTTTGTCTAATATACTGTTATAATGTCGTACAACAATCATAATTACAATTATCTTATTAAATGATCACGCTTACAACTTTTTTTTTTCTATATTAATATTAATACTGATCTGATATTTAGGGTGTAGAACTCAAAATATTCAAAAAAAGTAGAAAGAATGGAAGCAACATAAAAGGAGCGGCACTTATAAGCGCAATAATTCGTCAATATTATAATTCTTTACTTTCTATTACATAGTACAATATCAATACAAGCACAATCGTTTAGTGTAACTGACCATCATCAGCTAACGCCAAACAAGTAATGGTTCCGTATCATTAATTAAAAAATAATAAAAAAAAAGAATGTATTGTATGTAGGTAATTACGATTCCTATGAAAAAGATGATATTGACGACACTACTGAAGACGATAATCATAATATTATCATTTATAGCGAAGAAGCATTTTTATAGTGTTTTTATTTCTCTCAAGTAGCAAAACAATTGTATAACTAGAGCTTATACGTTTAAAGTGCTGTATAAATAAATTATTAAAGTTTTAGCGGTGACAGCGTGTTATATAAAGGCGTTCAACAACACAGGTTTGCTATATAAGCTCATAGATAATAGTTTACTAAGCCACCTTATACAACCGTTATAGGCAGCTGCTATAGCAATTTCTAATATAACTAACACAGAATAATAATGCTATATAAAACTATTAATGGAAATGCTTATTTACCTAAATTGTGTAATGAGGGTTTCAAATAAACTGTAACAGTGGTGTGCTTCAAACTCTCATTTGCAATAGTTAACTGCTGTTAAAGTTAAAAACTAAACGTTAAAATATCGGTATCATAGAGATATTGGCATTTGTGATATTAATTTAATGTCACAAATAACAATATCTTTAAGAATGACTTAGTCAACAGCTAAGTGTGAAGTTAAAACAACATATTTTGACGTGTTTAATTTTTGATTTTAACAGTTAACAGTTAATTATTTCCAATGAGAATTTGAAGCACACCACTGTTACACTTGTTTCATTTTAGAAGTTATGAAGACTCAACTATAGAGCGATATTGTAGTTTTGATTTTGTAACGGCGGTTACAATATTGTGGTTGTAGTATCAAATCACAACCACTGTAACTCTGACAACTCAATTCATTCATTAATGAAAGTGTTAAAAAAAAATTGGAAATAAAAATAGTAATCGACATAAACTCAATACAAGAAATAAAAATAAACTGAGTTTGCATGTTAACGACTATGCAGTCACAAAATTATTTAGATGGCTCTGTGTGCGCATGTTCAACAGGGTTCCTGAGGATATACAAGATGTACAGATGTACACTTATATAAATTAAAGAGTATTATTAAACAATCACTCAGTAAAGGGTATTACACAATTTCCGAATATTTAGAAGACAAATATCCATGGGCATAGGCGGCTCGACTTCTTACCGGGCTGTTTCATTTATAATGGTTGTATTTTCTTTGGCTATGCCTGATGAAATTAGAAAAGATCTACCCTTAAATTTCTTCCTCATTCTTCTTCATGGAAAACTGCCTTCCAAATGAGCGATACAGTGTAAATTCGCAAAAAATTATAACGTTAAGGAATTTTATCCGGACGTTTTGAGAAATAAACACGGCGAGATGAACGTATTTCAATTATTATTTTATAACATTTGAAAGAAAAAATATTTTAGATTTGTATTTGAAACTTTGAATTTATAGATATCAATTTCATTGTAAGTAATTACAAGTACATTAGTAATTACAAAAACTTCAACAGAATTATTTCATAATTTAGCCCTATTTCAATTATTATATGCAATGTGATTATAATATAATCGTTTTTAAATGCCTATTATAGTTTAACTGACAAACATATCATACACACACTTTTTAACAGCAGAATTATTGTATATATGACTTTTTAGTTCTTGTAATACAATGCTATTATAACAGAGTTTATCTTATCTACAACAAGGTGTATCTCTTTAATGAACAAAAACTGTACATGACCCTTGGTAAATGTTGCTAAATAATGACATTTATATCCTGAAAGTTTTTATTTCGCTTTTACAACAATACTCAGACATTTTGTTATGGCGTAAATTTGCATTCATCCTTAAAAGCAAGAAAAAATTAATTTAAGAATTGATGAAAAAAATAAATTCGTAGTGTATTATTTAATCATGATCACAGAACCCAATTCCATTTGAACCTATTTTGACAATGGGAACATTCTTGCGACAAGAACTACAATAATATCTTAAAGTAACCCAAAGTCAATTTTGATAAATATTTTAGTAAAAGTTTAGTAATTAGAGAGGGATACCTAAAATTCATGGTAAACCTAACCCTAGTTCAACAGTAAAACTGTTGTCGCATATCATTTCCATTCTATTAGACGAACAATATAATAACAAATTAAAATGTTTTGAATCTCTTGCACTCCTTTGAACATTTATTTTATTTACTTTTTTAGAAAGTGCAGTTAAATAAAGGATACAAATTTTTTGTGTAGCATAATAAAGTAATATAAAAGGTCTATAGTAACCATTACATCACTGTTTTAAGATCTCCGCCACTGTTACATATATCGTATAAGGCTTATTTGTCACATTTAACACTGCTATCAATTCGTTTTAACACTGAACAGAGATGTAATTACACTACTTCCGAAAAAAAAATGATATTCGGTGTTTTATAGAACCTAAACATTTTGCATAAGGTTCTATGGTCTTTCATACAACTACTTTTTACGGCATATGTTTAGTTATTGTTGAAAACATTGAAAAACCGCAATAAATGCATCTTTCGGCTTTGATAATATGTGTTATTTGCCAAGTCTATCTTAATTCTCTAAGTGATTTGAAATCGAATTTTCTAAGAAAAACGTTTACATCCAAAAATGTCACTATACTTTGTGGTGTTCTATATAAAGAAAATCAAATTGAAGTACTTAGATACTTGTGTGATATGATACAGCAATTATTTCAAGCATTCTTTATAATAAATACCCACTAATATCATTGCAAACAGTTTTGATTTTGCGAGGCCTCAGATACAGCTCCGGAAAAATCACACAAATTAGAAAGGATACTTAAAAAGTTTTACAACTTTCATCTAATCCTTTTCATGAACAATATGTAAATGTTATAATAAAAAGTAACTACCTATTATAAGTAATAATTTTTATATAATAATGTTTACATGAAGAAATATTTACATGAAGATACATTCAGATTAATTTTAAAATATTGCCAATCGTTTATTTATTAAATGACTATAACGTTTGTTTTATATTTAATTGTGCTTTGAATTTGAAGATAGTTCTACCTTGTTCCTACAATATTCACAATACTTTCTTAACAAATTTGGCAATTAAAAAAATGCTATAACAAAAATTAGGGAACCCTAAAATCACACTGATGCCGTCGGCTTAGCAGTTTTAAGTCATTAGGAAGGCAAATTCAACATACATAAGTTTTACAGAAGTCATTAATGGCATTGAGGCAAAAGAAAATATTTTTAAATTCATCAAAAACGCCTGGAAATATATAAGGAAACTGATATTCGCACTTCGCGTATTTTTACCTATATTCTCATCTCATATTAAACTTGTATAGCTATTGAATTTATAATACTTAAAAAACACCAAATATTAAGTACTTAGAATTGTCAATAGTTTTCCAAGAGCGTACTACACACTGTTGTTAACTCACACACACTGGTATGCGCGTTGTAATTGAAGCCGCTCCATTATCGCATCTAAACGACTAATTTGTCATACAGACGTCTCCATTGTGATGACTATACAACTAAATGCTTTTACAAATAATTTATGTCATTTTATGACGAAATATTCGTTTATTTATTTATAATAGCTGTGTGATTAAATGTTATAGCTTATGACGACTGTACGACTATTAGTCGTAAAATGTACATCGAAATCACGATTTACAAACATTTGTAGGACTAAAGTTGCACAACAATGAGCTAACCAAAAACGTTTTTATTGATCTTGAATGACAGACTTTTGCTAGTTAAGATGCGTCGCTTTCAAATTTGAAAAATAAATTTTAATATACATTTGCATATATGTATTTATCAACGCAATAAATTAATTTCTGTGTGCACTCACACGGACGTAATTACTGTCGGTTTTTCATGAATTTTAAAATAGAATATTAAAATAACCAAGTTATCTTATTTCTTAGAAATCACGTAACAAAATTCACATTTTTTTAAGTTAATTGTAGATTTATTACTATCATAGAATCAAAACGCATGACGAAATAAATTTGTATAAAATCAACATATTTTGTTTACCCTTAATACAAAAAATAGTATTATTTGCCTTAATTTGCCCTTTGTATACACTTATATATTGTAAAATGAAAATATGATGATTATATTTATTATGAACATCCTTTTAATCACTAATTGAAACTACTACAATAATAGCAAAACACCTTATTGTAGGTGACATTAAGGCTCAAGAGAGAAGGGTGATTGATTATATTGAATTCTTAAACCAGTGAAAGATATAAAAATAGGTAATAACAGGCAGTTGTGTTTTATTTGTGTTTAATAATATCATGTCATTATGATTATTTACAATTTTACTGAGAAGCGGCGGTTCCGAAAACGCACAATCCGCGTCGACGTCACCGACCACTGTTTTTTTTTTTACATTCGATTTCATTATTTTCGGTGGATACCGTACCATAATGTAAGCGCTGCAGCGACGTTGGCTTCCCCTGGCACGCACGAATATTCGAAAGTCTTCATACAACGACGCACAAACGTCTTAAAAGTTCGTCAGATATACGACAGTCAAATAGGAGACTAATAACGCCCGGCGCTCGGGAAGGACACGAGCGGCGCGGCCCCCCGCTAGGCGGACAGGTCGCCGTGGTCAAAGAGGTCCTGGTCGTAGAGCGTGGCGCGCACCGTGCGCCCGCCGAAGTATCGCCCGTTGAGAGCATTCGCTGCCGCTTCTGCTTCTACATTAACAAAAAAATAATCAATAAGCGCCGCCATTAATAAACAAAACTTTCACACAGAACAAACATAAAACTCCAAAATACACAGCGTAAATGTTTCTACTTTCGTACTCGGAGCTACAAAGCCCAAATGTGCGTTCTAATGTGCATAAAAGTCTAGATTATGAACTACTTATTTAAGATTTGACTAGACTCGCGACTTTGTCCATGACATGAATTAATTCCTTCATCATTTACGGCAAGGGGCTCTCTTTCAGTCAAAATTCCGATTCTGGTCAAGTTCTCAAAATAGATTCCGACTCAGATTTTGCTCTAGTTCGATCTTGGTCCTACTATAGATACCAGAACGAGTCCGCTCTCGATATCGCTCATTCTTTATATCGATTATGCGTCCCGCGACGGAAAAAAAAAGGAGCTCTTAAAAAATGAAGTATTTATTATATGTCCACATGGGTAGAATCTTGAGCAAAAGCGAATTTCAAATAACGATTGAGGCAATATCTAATTATTTACATTCAAATTCCATAAGTTTCTATTCATATTTATTTGATAGATACATAAAAATTAGATGTGTTTGTCTTTTGATAAATCAATTCTTAAATCACTCAAAATTTATTTTTTAGTAGTATACTTTCAAATAGTACATAAAATCTGACTTTGAATAATTAATGTTTGTTTGCACAAATTCAAATTCGAGAATTAAAAGCATCTTCATTGCATAGGCTATACTTACCACTTAAATATAATTCTATACATATTTATATTCATAATTATAATTTACCACTCAATTTTAAAAACTTTGCTATCCCCATTCACGCTCTTAGGACATAAAATCTCAAAAATAGTGACACATTATTTTATTTCTTTTAAAAAATACATTTACATTGTTATCGACTTGGGTTAAAAAATGTGTTTTTATACACATTTTACCATCCATTTACACTCTTTTAACGAAATATGAAAACCTCCCTCCTTATTGCCTCATTGGTACACTCAAGGAATATTTTCTACCAATTTCAAATAAATAGGTCTAAAAGTTCAGTATGAAAGTTAATGAATCAGTCAGGACATAAAATTTCATAAGTATTGGTTTATTCTAAAACAAATTATTGATTTAATGATTTGAAAAAATGAAAAGGATAACACATACCATTGGACTCTTTGAACTGGACAAAAATCTTAACGGTGGCGCGATGAGGCGGGTCATCATCGCTCTGGCGCTCATTGTATATCACGAGGCGTTCGACGTGACCGTATTTAGCGCATTCATCTTGGATTTCGTCTTGAAGCGCTTCATCAACGTCTTCGGGTGCCACCATGTTCGCGAGCAGTAGCACGCGCGATGCCCGTCGTCGCAGCAGCCTTTGCATAACGAGGTGTCGCGCCGATTGACCCGAAATCGACAAAGACTCCTGTTGCTGAAGAGTATCCGGCGAGCGTTCCAATAGTTTCTGCTGCAGGGCGGCCTGTTGCTGAGCCGCAGCCGCCGCCTGGGCGCCCGAGCCGACGCTCGTTCCGCCACCACCGCCACTGCCTCTGTGCATGACGAATCCGAAAATTAAAACTATACAATTACAACTCACACCTCAAACTACGAACGTCTTCCATTATTACACATACAGTGGGGACGCGATTATCCAGCCTGCCGACCACGATCAAATAACTTTTTATTTTAGTCTAATCCATATGGGACACGTGTCTGGCATTAGCCCCGCAAGGGCTCCGCTCCACGGCTTTCGTTATTATTTTGGTTAACCAGTACCAATCATTATGCCACTATCTCTCATCAGGTCTGTACTTAAAAATGTCAAAGAGAAAACGAATGGTGTTGCCGTTGACGAAAGTATTATTGATTGATATAAAAGGAGAAACCGGACATCAGTCAGCTAATAAATATGGTGTAGGTACTTCCATAAGTGATATTAAGAAAAATACTGTTAAATTCTAAAGTAAACCTGCAAATTAGCTCGCAAAAAATGTTAGTAACGACAAAGAAATTGAGAAATGAACTTTTGGAAAAAGCTCTATTATTGTATTTATAAAAACAATCAACTGCTTCAAAGATATTGGGATTCGCTTAATTTGCATAGATCAAAAAAGCGCTTCAATGTACACCGAAATATTAATCAGCCGGTGTGACAACACTTTTATCACTGAATTAAAAAAATATTCCTGTAGTAAAGATAACATGTAGGTGCATACTTATGTATGAAAATGTATCTTTGATCTATTAAAAAACATTGATTTATGTTGATAAGTTTATTTTTCTTTAATAGACATCAAGAGTTGATGAATATGTACATATAGCACTATTCTCCACACATTGAATTAAGCAGTTTTTCGATTATCTGAATGCATAGTGACAACAATTAGTCCAGTTAATCGAGTCTCTGCTGTACTTAAAAGAATTTAAGATTGTATTGGCAAATCTATTTTTGAAAAGTTTTAAATAAATCCTTTGCTTATTAAATTCATATATCAACAACTAGCTGCGCCCCGCGGTTTCACCCGCGTGGTGATAGAATATTGTTATAATGAGGATAGAAAGTATTTTATTTTTTCGTCACTATTTCAATGTTTTTATATTATTCTGCTATCAGACGGAGACAAATCTAACAAATTAAAAACGATGAAAATCAGTCCAGCCGTTCTCCAGTTATAGGCGCTAGAACAACAATATTGTGTAATGTATGAAAATTGGAACTAAGTATTTTTTATGATGATCTCACTAATAGGTATTATAGGCATAGTTTGTAAGGATAGATAGGTATGGATGTAAAGATGATTGATGGTAATGGATGGTAATACAAAAGTTATAGAGGTGGCTACTGCAATATGCTCTTACTAACTACGTTAAACTCGGTCTGTATAAACATGCAGATTTTGCGATTTAGAAACGCGTGAGCAATCCACGTAGAGTTGGTCATGGGAAAAACATGGCGCGTTTAAATGTATGCCTACCTTTAAGGTTTGACCCTGCCGCGGGACCACACCATAATACCGCGCACTCGCTTGTTTACCGTCATAACTATTCAAATATTTGTCCAAATGATGTAGTGTAATAGACAAAGTTTATCTACTTTAAACACCAGATATAATAAAAGTATTTAATTTGATATAAGGATCAATTTATTACTACCAAATGTGCGTTAGAAATAAATTATCAATTTTTATGTATTCATAGTTCACTATTTTGGCGATAATGGCTTGCACATAAAAAAAAGTCGCGAGCTTTTTTGTAGGACTATTTAAGATAAACATTTCCATTAAACATTATATACTTGTAATTCCAACGGTTTTTGCGGCGAACGCCAAGAATAGCTTGCAGATGACAGATTTTTTTCCTAATTGCTTGACACTTATCGTTATATTTTCTATAATTCACACTAAATCTTTATAAATTATAGCTTATATGTTATTCTGATGTATAAGCTATATTGTTGTAAAGTTTCATCAAAATCCATTCAGTAGTATTTGCGTGAAAGAGTAACAAACATACATCCATACATTCTTACGAACTTTCGCGTTTATAATATTAATAGGATAAATACTATTATGCTAATAAAATTGTACAATTTAATTATTTATGTTGTTAATTGTGTTATATAATAGTATATAATGTTAGGTTAAATAAATGAACTAACTCATGAGAAAAAATATCCACCCGCCTTTAAGACATTTAGAGCACTAAACACTAGACTTTTATATTTCATATAACTCTATAGTCGTAAGTCTTGTAACCTGTTGTCGACATGTCCGTTCGTGTGCGCGGTGCCGGCCGACAGCACGGGCGTGGTGGTCGTCACCGTGGGCACGCTCATCACGCCCGGACCGCTCGACACGCCCTGAAATATGAAGAATGGTAGGATGTTATACTGCAGGGTATTAATTAGAATTAGGCTATAGTGGCTACTGGCCTAACGCTGTAAAAACTTACATGTGTCGTGAGTGTGATAAATCTCCTATGACTAGTACATTTCATCACAATCTTTTCTATTGCTATTACAGGAAGTGATAATTTAATATTTCACATTTAAATTAAATTGTTTGGAGATTGTTATTGAAATTAAAAAAAAACTATATATTACAATAATTGAAATTTTGATTTTTATGCAACAGTATTAGTACTGCTTCAATTTAACATTTTATTCTGTTATTTTATTACAATGAATTGCAAATAACTTATAAACTAAAGCATATTAAAATAATAGTAATTATAAATAACATAAAATTCTATGAATAATAAAATTACATTGAACTTTTACATTTTTTTTTATTATCCTTCAATAAATAGAAATACAAAAATAACAATGTTGCCACAGACCATATACACAAATATCTTGAAAAAACTCTAGTAAAATAAGATCTAAACGATAAAAATAGAGTCATCACTCAACTATTTTTAATAATAAATTGAAGTCGGTATTCTGTGGAAAACTATTTGGTAAAGTGTGTTCATAGAAACAAATAGATGAACTATTAAGTCTAAATCTTATGTAGAGTACAACATAAAAATTCTGCCCCTGTGAATTTAGTCAAGAAAACGTCGCAATGACGAAAAATAGAAACGCAGGAAAGAATGGAAGGCCAGGAAGCGTTGAACCTGCGTACTGCATCATTCGCAGATAATTCAGAGCGGTAATATTCCGTGTGCTGTATTGTACATGCCCTCTGTCAATCAATAAAAATTATACTTCTCAAAATATACCAAATTTAAAAGTGTAAACTACATGTAAAAGTTTTACTACATGTAAAAGTTGTATTACGAAATACTAACTGCGCGTGCCCTAAGGTTTCTGATATCATGAAACACAAGATGAAATAGGTGTAAATTACTATCAAGACGGTACTACGAAAGCGATACAATTAGATAATAATTTGCAACACAAGATGAATTTTTGCAAATAGTACTTACAAGAGGTGTGACCGTGATAGGTGGAATGGCGACGCCAGGCGGTGGAATCACAGCAGGCGGCGCGCCCACCAACGGCGCTACGACTGCAACTGGTGCACCACCGACCCCACCCACGCCACCAACGCCTATCGAATTCAATGATGTAATTATAATTTATAATAATTATAACTACATATAATACTTTAACAAATATAAATGTTACAAGATAAAGAGAAATTGCAATAAAAATCTTTATTAATAAATAGATTCATTACTAATAAAACATTTGAAGCCACATGGTTTCACCTGTCATTTATTTATAAGAAAATTAATTTATAAGAAATCGTGGTAAACCCATGCTTTAGATAAATTCAGCCTATTCCTTTCAACTGTTAAAGCGTGTTTGAGTAACAAACATCCCAGTTTTCACATTTATAAATAGTTCAATTAAATGCTATCCTCTACATCTCAAAAATATTCACCTATAACCTCATTATCAGAGTGTAAGTATATAGCAACGTAAGGTTTTTGTCCACCGACAGACCCTACAGTCTGTCTATTGTCTACCACCATCTGATTCCTATGTGGTCAACAACCGGCCCGCTGTAAGATTTGATCCGGCCCGCCAGACATTTTGAAAAACCCAATAAAAAATATATTACAGACTCACGGTCTCAAGTGAGCGAGCAAGCCGAGTGGCGCTGATCATCAAAGAGTGAGGCGGCAAACATAAAAATCTTTAATGTTTGACTTTTCACTGGCGGCGCAACAAAAGATTATTGCTTCTCAATTGTTCTACACTAGACGATTCTAGATCATTCCTTCATTTTGCCTATATAAGTGGGTGGGTGGCCCGAACTTTAGTTCAGTTCTATTTGAACTCCCGAGATGATAACTTCGACAAGCGATATCCTAGCGAACTACTAGTGCCGTCAATTTTCTTTGTGACTTTGTGTGCATCTTGAGTGCTTATTAATTATATTTTTTTATTAAATGTATCGAAATAAAAGTAAAAAAAAAATGATATCTGGTGGAAAGAAACGAAAAGTAGATGCAGAGGATCGCCAATTTCAACAAAAATGGACTGAATAATTCTTTTTTATCTTGCACAATGGTAAACCTATTTGTTTGCTGTGTAATGAATCCATTTCAGTGATGAAATAATTTAATATAAAGAGGCATTACTCAACTAAGCATCGTATGCTGCACTAACTGACAGGACAAATAAGAAAAGACAAAATCCAAAACCTTAACGCAAATTCGGAAAAACAGCAGCAAATATTGCATAAACAAAGAACACAACTGGATAATGTTGTGAAAGCTAGTTTTACAGTTAGTTCTAAATTGACAGACATTAAAACCATTTGCTGAAGGAGAATTCATCAAGGAGTGTATGTTAAAAGTTTGCAGTGTTTTGTGTCCTGAAAAGAAAAATGAATTTGAAAAATATAGATTATGAAGACGAACTGTTGTCCACGTATATAAATGATGGCTAATGATAAAAAACAACATTCATTGTCCGTATGGTTGGTTTTGAATCATTTTCCATGGTATTAGACGAGAGCTCCGATTTGTTCGGACTCCGACAGCTCAACTGGCTATATTTATTCGAGGTGTTGATACAAAGTTCACCGTTATTGAGGAATTGCTTGCTTTACAGCCGCTAATAGGTACCACTACAGAAGAGGACATCTTTAATGAAGTTCAAAAGGTATTCACAAGTTTTGGCTTGTCATGGTCAAAATTAGTTGGACTATATACAGATGGTGTACCTTCTATGATTGGCTTACGTAAAGGCTTCATCGTAATTTTGAATGTAAAAGCAACTGAATTAAATGTGCAAAAAGACGATTTGATAGTCCTTCATTGCATTATCCACCAACAGAACTTGTGTTCTAAGTCCAATTGACTCCAAAATATTATAAAAGTGGCAATAAAAACCATCAATTTTATATCGATCCCGAGGGCTTAACCATCGTCAGTTCAAGACATTTTTGGATGAAATATCAGCCGAATATAACGGAACATATTATTGTGAAGTCAGATGGCTAAACAAAGGGAAGATGCTAAAACGATTTTACGAGCCGAATGGTAAATAGCTTATAATCTCCCTCAATAAATAGGCTACGAAATACAAAATTTTTTGAAATGCGACTAATAGTTCCCTAATTGCTGTGTTCAAACAAAAAAAATATTAAACAAGCTCATAATCTTTCTCAAGAAATAGATTATCGAATGCAAAAAAAAAATTCAAATACGACTGGTAATTTTACGCATTAAATGTCATCAAGCAAACAAATTATTACATTAGTATGTCTATACTATTAAAATAATTTACAATTAAAAATCGATCATAATATGTCCATATTACGACAGATTTTTATTGTTAAAATTTTTAACTGTTAACTTTTTAAACGCGCGAGAAGTCTATAAATGCCGTCAAGTTAGTCAATCGGTCTGTTGGGCGCGGGATATACATGTCCTGCGCACGTTCGTTCTCTGGCGCGAAGCAGAAAAATTCACTTTCAATTACTGTGTTGTATTTAGTTTGTTAAACGAAATCGAATTTTATTCTTTAGAAGATAAGGCAACAAGAAATATCTAAGTCACTTACGTCAGAAAATTTACAATGTATTTTTAAAATAGTTAATCATGCAGTCCACTTCGCTATGGCGCTAATGTACCTTATTTATTTGAATCTCTTGTTCATAATTATGAGTTTCCAAAAGAAATCGCGAGTGTTTTCATTTGATATATACATCAAAATATGTAAAATACTTTGTAGCGTAGTAAAGTATGTACTTCTATAGTATTTCTCTAAAGTAAAGATATGAAAAAAGTTTCCTTTGTAGGTTTTGACGTATAAAATAGCGGTTATAATTTTACGTGTTGATTTTATCTAATAATGTACATAATTTATTAGATTTTAAATAATTTTAGTGATAAATTGTGATAATAGTCTTATCTGTTTAATTTTATTGTGAAATTATTGCATGTTTACAAAAAAAGTGTTGAATGTGGCCAAGGGCGAATCGGTCATTGTTGATTGCAGTGACAGCTAGAAAGAAATTCTGTATTTCTTGGTCACACATACAAAAAAGGAATAATGATTCCCGGTTTTTCCTTTTTGCAACTTGTGGTCGACTGACGCGCACCATAAACATAACAGGTTTATACCGGTCGATAAGCATAATGTATGCGTGCCACTAGCGATTTTCATTCATGTTTTGTTTATATTTACTAAAAGTATATAGTTCTACTATTGTATACTTAAATGTATCAAACCTATAATAATATCACTACAGAGTTATTCTACTTTTGCCAAGAAATAGTGTATTTTATCGATTTAACATGAAGTGAAATTTAACCTATGATTCTAAATGGTTTATATTTCCATTAAAATATAAAGTGTGTAACAATGTGAGTATTTCATGTGTATTAAGAATCAAATTGTAAATTGAAAAAAAATAAATACAGTAATATGATAAATGTCAGCATTTCAGTTTATTTTACAAAGTTTTTGGTTAGAGTGCGCGTTACAATAACTCATCCGGGTCAGCCGCGCGGGTGGTCAGGGGGTAGTTTTAAAATTGCGCACTCAAAAAACTTAAGATTTTTAACTGAAAGAGATGTTAACGACAGTCGGCGCGAATGTGGTCACAACATCAGGGATAAACAGCTCAACACGTTCTCCATGTTACAACGTGAATTTGGGTTACTCATTGATCAATTTGAGCCTTCATGATAAGATGTGCACCCGGTACTTTCCGAAGTAGTGGTGATTTCGTCTTTAAAAGCATTACCTTCGAACTTGAATGTATGCGGTTCGATTATGACCATCAACAAATTGACCAAAACGTTTTTAACTTCAGTCAAATTAAACCACTCGCTCTATACATCAAACAGTATGTTAAGCTGTTAATCTTAGACTTTGTCATTTCATTAGTGACAATGTTTGTTATTAACCCCCAACATGTAGCAATCCATTGTACAGTAATTAACATCCAAGCCTTTAATCTGTATAAAAAGTTATGGGTGGATATGCATTAGCAGTGAGACTTTTTGTAATGTATAAAAATTTTGTGTATAAGATTTTAACCTAAACTGTCAATTTGTCAATCATATTAATCAACCATCAACTCACTTCTAAAAACGACCCCATGAGTGGATTACCAATGAACACTTCAACAATTATAAAACAATGAAATCAACTTTCAATACAGAAGAAATTATTTTTCATGAAGCATGACTAATCATAAAAGAATCAACTAGTCATATTAAATTGGGGAAAAAGTTTTTTCATATTTTATATAAAAATTCACGATAATTCTCCACAATATTTTATTTACATTTAATTATAATGTATATATGCCCTTTTGTTCAACAACTCGCTGCCACTTTTATAGGTAGTGACATAATCCCATTTCTGTAGAAATTTTAGGAAGTCTGATCAAAAACTGACAGTTCTCTTTTAATGTTAACCTAACAATCCCTAAAAAATTCTAAAGTGACCAAAACAGGTGAAAATCTAAGGGTGCAAGGTCAGGGCTATATGGTAGAAGCATCAATACGTCTAACCAACTTTTTCCATATTTACTAAATGGCTAAAGATGTATGTAGCCTGGAGTTACCATGGTGAAAAACCACAGCCTATCTATTAATTCATTCCGGGCGTTTTTTCTCTACTTCTTGCTTTAGGCTCATCAGCCAATGACAGTAGAGATATGAATTGATGGTTTTGCCCGCCAGTAAAAACTCATAATGAATAACGCCCTTCCAATCCGACCATACACATAGCATCAACTTATTATGAGTTAATCCAGGTTTCGCTATAGTCTATGGAGCTTGCTTGCTTTTTGACCATGATCTTTATCATACGTTCTTGTCGTAGGTAATCCATTTCCCTTCACCAGTGAACAATCTTTTCAAAAATGGTTCAATTTCATTATGTTTCAGTGGAGAATCACAAATGAGTACACAATTCATTAAATTTCTTTCAGTAAGCTCGTGTAGGACCCGAGTATCGTGGTTTTTTGTGTATCCAGCTTTTTTCAAGTGAATCCAAACTTTTTCGTGATCCCTCCCCAGCTTTTCAGCTACGTCGTAAGCACTAATATGCCGATCTTGCTCTACCTTTTCCACAATGACATTATTTTATCTATAACAGATCGACCAGAACGAGGCTCATCTTTCATATTGTAATTACTATAATGAAAATGCTTGAACCAGATTTGTGTTACTCTTAATGACACTGCATTATGTCTACAAAAATCATAAATTTTTTTCAAAGCTTTTGTAATAAAACTTCAAAATGTATCAAATTTCTAAATTAAATTCACTTATTTTAGTGGACAGAAAAACAATAGAAAAATGACGGGATGCCGTTTTCACTTTTTATTTTTTTTTGTCACCTATTTAATGGTATCAAAATTAGCTAGATACAAATAGCACAACCAAAAAGATTTTACTGCATCTTTTTACTCATAAAATATGCAAAAACCTTTTCCCTGAACTAATATAGTGAAAATATTAATTGATGTTCACAATGCTTGATGATAGTATCGTAAGTAATTTGAGATTGTAAAACTTGGATCTGAAAACCATCAACTTTATATAGGTTGTACTTGGGATATGGGTTGGAGACTGATATTAATTTAAATTACGTTACAAAACCACTAATAGACCACAATATTTAAAGATATGTCAAATCAGAATTATTCTGAGAAAAGTCATCAATAAAAAAAAAAGCTTAATAATAATGTGCATATTTTCCAATCAATATTGCTTATTATATAATTATCTATTGAAAATAATTGAAAGACAAAACGCTGTGAAAATTACTACAAATAATTACATTAATGGATAGATAATAGTTTTTAAATAATGAAATATGAGTTTACCTGGCAGTGTAGGTATGACTGGTACATTAGGCAACGTTGGCAGTGAGGGAAGAGTAGGCAATGAGGGTAGTGTGGGCATTGCAGGTAACGTTGGAAGCGCTGCAGCCAATGTAGGCAATGCTGCAGCTGCTGGTACACCCATCGCGTTCAATTTGGTTAATCCTATATTCAAATAAGCATTGTTGAGAAACTAAAAAGTAAAACATATTTTCAACAGCAGCATCACATTATTCTGATTCCAAGACCCAAAATTAAGTTGAAATTCGTTTATTACTTTAGCAGTATTTCAACATTCACCCAATTGTATATGATGGTATATTTTAACCCCATCTGTATTTGAATATTAAAAATATAAATTTGAATATTAATAAATTATTAATCTAAATCAAATCGCCCTTAAACAAGTATATCAGAATCAATAACAGTTACATAATAGACGTAATATTTATGTAGTAGTCATAATTATGACCTTCAACCTTAAATATAGTATAAATTTAATAATGAAGTACTAACCGAGCGCAACGGCATTGCTAGCGACAGCGTCCATAGCTTGTATTTTAGCTGTGGCTGCAGCAGCGGCGACTGCTGCAGCTGTGGGCATGGACGAGGCGCTCTGCGGCCCTTGCAGTGCGTTAGGAGGCGTTATAGCACGTCCCACGCGTAAGTACTGCCCCCCAAGGTCGAACAAATTCATGCTAGCGATAGCTTCCAGCGCCGATTGAAGTGTGTCGTACTCGATGAAACCGTAGCCTTTGTGCTTGTGTGCCGACGAACCGTACGCCAGTTTACAATAAGTTATAGGCCCGAAAGCTTCGAAAACATTTTTGATGTCATCTTCCGTGAGCTCAGGGTGCACCGACGCCACGTAGATGCGGTTGTAACGCTTCGCCTCCTCCTGGATCTCGTCGATGACGGCCTGCGCCTGCGGCATGTTGGACGGCCGACCCACCACCTTGATGTTGCGCCCACCCAGCATCACGCCGTTCATCTGCTCCAAACTCAGCTGCGCTGCCTCGGGGATCTCGTATTCGACGAACGCGAAGCCCTTGTGTTTCTGCGTCACCGGATCCCACGACATGTTGATTGACTTGATGGGCCCGAAGGGTAAAAACGCCTGCCGGATTGTGTCCTCCTTTAACTCAAAGGATATACTTCCCACATACACCCTGCATAGAGAATGAGTATGAAATATACTTGTCAAATAGTATATTATACTATTTAAATACCAATCACTAAAACTCTACATATTTCATATAAAATAGCTCAATATTCTCGGTCATCACAATTTCAATTATACAAACTTTTTATGTTACTAGAGTTTTAAACAAGTTGAAGCCTTAAGAGGTTACAATAGACAATCACATTTACATTACCTGCACATTAGCGCTAAAGCCTGCTGACGCTGTACTTGAGTACGCTGTGATGCCATTTGCTGCTGCTGGTGAGCCAGGGTTTGCTTCATTAACACCATTTTAATACTCTGTTCCATTGCATATTTTTTAGCACGCTGAACGGCGTCGTTTTGCTCTGAAGATAGTCGAGGCAGTGATCCACCCAAAATAGCAGGTAGTGTAGAGCACTTTGCACCTGGGCCTGTACCAAAGGAAAAGGATTTGTTAGTTATATCAAAATTTTACAATAATAATTGTAAGTAACAAATAATATTAAGGTGTCTAATAAATGATTATTTAATGTTCACTTTATCTATTAAATAACATAAAAAAAAAACTTTAATGTTCAAAGTATACCCCATTGTATTCTATGATCTTAATCTAACGTTCAGCAAGCTCCCTAAGATCTCGGTAAATCCATTCCTTGAGCTTGAACGCAAAGAATAGCCGCAATGCGTTATCAACACCTCCTTTGGACTCAAATTTTATCTCATGAAGAATCATAGATCAAAAGAAATAGTAACATAAGCATGTAAAGTCCAGAATAAATGCTGGATGTTGGATATGGTAGGAGTTCCACCAAGTTCTTCGATTTCATCTAGCGTAACCTTTGCAGTATGTGATCTGGCACTGTCATGTTATTTTTGGTTTACTAAATCTGGATATTTCTGCAACAAAATTATGTCAGCTGTTCACTACATATCTCGGCATCTGGTATTATATTAAAATTCACTAAACCTTCTTATTCCACAAGGCAGATAAGAAGACTTTGGCTCAAATTGATCTCTCTTTGCAACAGGTTTAGGTAATTATATTTTGTCTATCCACCGATTTTCTGTTTGAATTGATCGATTGATTGATTTAATTTAAATCCATTTTTCATCACAAGCATTAATAAGATGATCATCTTTCTATAGGGCATGAAATTGTTTGCATACTTTATCTCGACATTTCAATTGAATGTTTTTTAATTCATAGGGTGCTATTTGACAACTTTTATAGGTCTTGCCCAATGATTTTAGTGATGATATATAGTGTCTTTAGAAGGTCCAAGGTAATCCGATAAAAGGAGAGTGCCGGTACAATGGGTATGCCAAAACAAAATCAATTTTTCAGTATCAATTTTTCTGCTAATGGAACAATTTGTGTGGCACCCATCTCCAACAATACTTACAAAGACAAAGGTACTTGTGAATAATGGTTTACATCGCTGCTGATTCAATAGTCGGTTCTCGCTCAAGCTTTACATATGTAATTCCTTGGTTCTCTCGGATCAATTTAACATTGTCTTGCATGATTGCGCTTAGCATCTAACCTTTCCTCGCTTCATCTTCAAAGCTTCCTCATCCTCTTTCAAACTCAGCAAACTAATTAAAAACTATTGCTTGTGAATTAGGAGACTCACTAAAAATAGTAATCAACAGTTCAAAACATTCTTGGGGCTTTAAACTTTTTTTGTAATCATAATATTATAACGCGAAAGTCACGTCGACTGGGTTCCATTATTGAAAACAAGTTTCTGCAAGATTCTTAAAAAATAAACATTATAAAGATAAAAATATTTGAATTAGAATATGTTCCATTTTTTAATTTATCATTAAATAACCAGTTTTTGCAATGGTGATACTTGCCAGTATCAAATTATTGAGTAAGAGTATCTAATTACTTTTGGTATACCCCTCATACTGGGTTGGTTTTTTTTACTGTTTCCTTTGTAACCTCAATATCTCATACAGGTAGGTGGGTGAATAATGTATCAGTCTCAAATCTCCACGATAAAAAGGATTAAATCAATGGTATGCTGTTCTCTCATTGAGGGTATCTTCTCTTTCAATTTCACACAATTCCCTTGCTGCTTTAAATTTGTTTCAAATAATTTCTTAAAATTTCACATTTAGTTGTATTATCAAAATATCTTGCTCGTCAATTAACACAGACAGTATCATTAAAAAAAAGGAAAACAGTTGTACTCTACTTCGAACTAGAAATTTGTTGTAACAGGCATATTAAAAAGAAGTATATGAATTTCATTCAATGTACCTATTACATAATTTTGCCAATTTTAAAATAAAAATCTCTAAGGTCTCAAAATGTCTTTAATCCCTACTAATATCATAAATGCGAAAGTAGTTCTGATTTTCTATTGTCTCTTCATGCTTAAACCGCTGGACAGATTTAAATGAAATTTGGTATGGTAGTTTAAATCTTGTGAAAGAACATAACCTACTTTTTAGTAGTTTGTTTGTCTGTTCATTTGTATATTTTTTCATAGCTCAACAATAATTAAATTTTAATGAGCTTATGTGTACTAATAGAGCATTCCATTTTTTCATATACAGGTCACTGTTAGTACGTTTCTATCCATTTGTTTATAAGTCTACATATAACTCAACAATGACAAACAATTTTGATGAAATTTAGATGTATATTTATGTATATATAGAGGTTAAAAATGTATGTTTATCTGTATGACTCCTTATAACTAGAAAATTTAAAAGCCATTAATTTTATTTTGCCAGCCATACTTATTGTTTGCTTTGCACAAAAAAGCCCGACCCCAAATATAGTTAGAACTAAGGTCAGAAAGAAGAAGACTTATTGTTTGCATTGTATAGAGAAGAACTGGTATTGGACTAGACGATGAGGATTAAGAGGGAAGCTTGAAAGTAAGATACGGTGTGAGAAGGTGAATAATGGTTTAATAATAAAAAAGTTATAGTGAATTATAACGAACTACAGAGCTTTTACACTGCATCTTTTTCAGTGTGGTATACTATTATTAAAATATTATAAATGTGATACTTAGTGTCGATGTTTGGTTGTTTGTAAAATCACGCATAAAGATGGATTGAAAGAAATTTAGCACACAAATAAAATCTTTTCTGGATTATACCCCCACATCTTTTATACTTCTCACGAATACTTTTCTGTGCAATAATTAACAAGAAACTGAAATAGAAATCAGAATAGATAAGTAGTCGAAAGCAATAGCACAACTGGAAACAAGAGAGACGCATCTGAAATTGAGACAAGACCGAATCAGAACTAACTGTGAAATCAGAACTTACATCAAAAACGAGAGCAGATTGGTATTGATGGCAAGATTACTTGATATGGAACATGAAGAAGTAATTATATTCCTATTCGGACCAAGCTGCGGGTAAAAGCTAGTTACTTATAATACATTCATATTCGTGAACACTAAAAAATTAAAACAAGCTCACCAGTATAGACATCGCCGACTTGATGCAAGTCATAAATGGCAGCGTTCAAAAACCCCATATTATCGACGGCCCCGCCAACGCCGGAGTCCCCTGCAAGAAAATATGTTAGTACCACCCTTTTACATTTGAAAATATCCAATTCATAGCTTCAATAGAAATCCATTAGGCTTAAATGATTAAATTCATTCATTATTCAGAAACAACATTTTCTCTCAGAATATGATTTTACCACTTTTTTTCTGTAATCACAAAACATCAATTCTGACTGATATTTTGTTCTGTCTTAATAAAAATCAAATTGTAACCCAAGTAAGACAAAATGCATTATAAGTTGTTTGTCATGAAGTTTTTCATTTTCCGATATGAATCTTAAATTCATATGAAAAAAATGAAGTGCTTATGAAAAGTTATTAGGGTTTAGACAAACTGCAACAGCTGCATGATGTTAGATACAACTTAACGCTTTTGTCTATAGACATTATTAAGCACTGCAAATATGCCCTTGCAATTTTGCTAGCATTAGTACTTGTTTGCAAAATTTAGTATTATTCAGCTTTTAGCAATTTTTGATACCATTGGCTTTAATAAAGCGTTTGCGGAGCCGAATTATACAGATTGCTGAATAAAAGTTCACGTGCGTACCACATAATTGCATACATTTTGAAAGAGATGAAATAACTATTATAATATAGATAAGGAACGCAATTATCTTTCAACAGTTCATGCTGCACATGGTGGAATCTTCATTGTGATAATGAGCTCTTGGTCTGCATGTGATCTTCTGTAGGGACCAATAATAGTCAACTACTGTGAAATAGTTCACATATGGTTACATGTGCACATATTCTCTTGATCTCCAACTTGGGCTAAATAATGGAACTTGCATAGGCAGACTTACTAATGGAATTGAATAAGATCCTGAATAGACTATTACAGTACTCAAACATTTGAAAAGATGCATACTAAAATTTCTAACCATGGTTATATTAAACCTTTACTAAAAAGATGAATTATCATGATTATTTTTTTATACGGGTTAAAAATGGGTGATTTCTTTTGATCCCTAAGCTTATATTTAAAAGGGACTTTGATTCACTGATAGTACATTCAACTATGTATGAACCACTACTACTCTTAATATAGACCTACAAATTTTTCTGTAACACAGAAATGAATTGTTACTCCTCATTAATAAATAGAAATGACAAACATTTGTACATCCCATAGCATTTATTTTTGGTGTACATGGCTTGCACTGCCTACCCACCCTTTTTCAGTTTTATAACCTATATAAAAGGCACTTTATTTATGTTATGTCTGTATAAGGATCACAAGTGAAAGAAATCCGAATTTTAAGTTCTTTATATGTTAATAGCTTTTAAACAAATTCAGTACCCATGATGAACAAATTAATGTTACAAAAATTTTATGTATTCAATTTGATATTTTTGAAATGAAACTTCTCAGATGGCGATTCAGTAATCTACAACTGGATGAGAATTGAGAGTAAAATCTCAAGAATGTCATGTTTAGGTATATTTCATTATATGACAGAGAAGAGAACTATACATTCCAAATCCATGGGAGTGGAGCAAGCCATGTATACACAACAATACAAAGCGATAGGATAAAAGCGTCACGCATGCACACGTACGAGTCAAATGCTATTTATGAACAGCTGAGGCACCACGTGTTATGTAACTAATATTTATCATTATTTTGTGAATATTATATATGTTTTCTACGTTTGTGTCCTGCGATTGATCAATCATATCCAAGTTCTTTATAAAAATGCTCACATTTTTGAAGCATGTGAAAATTTTAAATTATACGTGTATGATATTTAACAATAAACAACCATTTCCTTTAATATGTTTCTCAAATAATGAAAAAGCATTTTCTCTTATATATAAATTAAAATTATAACATATAAAATAGATTGTGCATAAAATCAATTCAACTCATTGAATGTGAGAAATTAAATGCCGAGAAATGAAATAATATACTTCCACAATTTCACACAAAATGAACTTTCATCTATATAGAAACATTAAAAGTAGTTTCAACTTGTAGTTAGTACTGCACAATAGGCAACACACACGCTTCTTGTTCAGAGGGTGTTCAACTCTTAATGCGGCTGTTGCCCTTATTAATGCTGACAAAATGCTACTATGATGCAATTGAACACACAGTTGAGAAATAAATGTTGAATTATTTGTGCTCTGTGGCATAACAACAACTAAATATGCGCAATTTCAGCTTTTACACATCATATCACTACAGCAAAAGTTTCAATAGTGGTTTATGTGCTGCCTGGAAAGTCTTCCAGCCTAATTTAAGACATGAAAAAGAATATTGTAACCATAACTTTTTATTGTTCACAATTTTATAAAGAAAATTTGAAAATATCATTTTTTTATGAATCACCATTTATAGAGCTGTACAAAAGAGCAAATTTAATATTTTTATAAGTTTTATCACACCTTTTTTTTATGATTATGAATAGATTTATACAAATATAAAACAAAACAGAAATAATACGCTCTGAAGACAATTTCACCTCCATCTCGTGTAGTTCACCCTCATTTCGTTCTTGAAGCTGGAGTCATAAAAAGATAGATTGACATAGTAGGTACAAAACAATATAGTAAAACATAGTTTAAATCAATCTCTATAAAAGAAACTCAAAAAAGAATGGATTTTTGTCTCTCAATTAAAATTTGCTATAAGTTATACAAAAATATTTAGTAATAGTTAATACATTTAAACAATGGTATTAATAAATTATCAAAAAACGTTTTAATAACTCCCAAATGCTAAGGTATACCCTCCTACAAACTTTATTTCCTATTTAACTTTTATCTTACATATGCCCTAAATTTGAGTGGAGACTGGAGTATGCTAACAACAGTGTAATCACATCTGAAACCCACTGCTTAGCATGCACTTCAAAATATGGAGCAAGTACTTTTAAACTGGACTAAGTTGACAACTCATTGTTTCATTTGTCCCCGGTCAGGATTACAATTAGGTACCTTTCAATTTTGAAGGTAGCACTTTTAACCACTGAGCCTCCTGTGTATGTAGAGTCCATATAGGGAAATCTTGTGGTAAAGATTGTCTTCTACTTTTATTCTCCTTACTTATTTACTTATTTCTATCACATTTGATATACATACATAATTATCTGTTAATATACTATTGAAAGAGACATATTTCTTTTTAAATTCTAATTGTATATGTATTACATTTATTAACGAAAAGAGCATCAATCCTTTTTAACATATCTACAATACACATTATGAGTGCATGTAACTTTTACGGTTGGTTGAATTAAAACTGTTTGGTGTTGTGGCAGAAACTAAGACTACACTAAAAATCAATAAGTCATGTTACAATTTAATAACATAGATTGAAATTGAGTCTACCCAGATGGAGCCATGGGCATGACTAGTTAATAATTATTAATCATATCACATTTAGTTCAAATATGAAGTTGCTATTTCCAAATACTGACTATTTGCATTAAAAATGATGTAGCAACAGATTCATACTTCAAATTATTAATGTGGAAACTGAGTAAATAGACTACAGATTCCACTGTACATTACTTCTATCTGAAAAATGATTTTAGCTACTCTCAAATCACATCTAAAGAAGTTTTACTTCAACATCATATTTAGTCTGCAAAATTATACTTGATAAAAAATACTCCTATTTTAATATTTAACGCCAAAACTACCTTAAACATAAACACAGTGAGGTAAATATAATCTGAAAAATTGCTTTCGTAATCCATTTTTTTAATGAGGTGCATATACAGATTAGCAGAAACACCAAAAATTATTGCTTGACATTGCAAATATTACGGTCGATTGTAAAAGCTTTATTCGATATGATACAATACTGACATGGCAATGTAACAATCATTCATTATTTATATAATAAACTTCTAGCCTTCTTATTCATAGCATTTGTGATGTACATTTTTGTAACACACTCTGACTAGCAAACTGATCTATCAATGTATAGTTTATATTGCAATTTGTTTAGGTATGTATAGTGTAAACTCTATAACACACTGCCTTATAACAAATCTACAGCATTGCATTGATTTTATATTTAGATTATTAGCCATGTATTAAAACACCACGATTTAATGGTCATCCCTACAACGAATTCTTTGTCTTTGCTTTGATGTCTGTGCTTTTTTTTGGTTAAGGCATAAATATAAATTTATTATCTTATTATATTTAAAAAAAATATTTGTATTTTTATATTCTTCTGTAATTACTGTTCTAAAGGATAAAAATGCATTGTGGTAAGTTTTTGCTGAAATAGGAAATGCATTTTTTTGTCAGTCATGAACTTTTATTCTTATATCAAGGTGATCTCACTGCATCTGAAGACAATTAGAATTCACTAAGAAATATAAACTAAGTAATGGCTTAGTAAAAAAGGCAGACCAAAATAAAAATTTACATACAACTAATTATAAAAATAAAAAAGTATATTTATGGCATCAGATTATTATCTTTTCTTTTTATAATGTCAAGTATTTGCTTTGTAATATTTTTTATATTACATATCAAGATTTTTTATTTTTCTAAATGTTATTTCAACTACTCCAACATACTCTCATATA
This sequence comes from Eumeta japonica, assembly GCA_005406025.1. Lineage (NCBI taxonomy): Eukaryota > Metazoa > Arthropoda > Insecta > Lepidoptera > Psychidae > Eumeta > Eumeta japonica. The sequence goes on from BGZK01000231.1 coordinate 284,992, forward strand.
AAATAAATGTAAAATGGAAGTTCCATCATCCTTTACACATCCACACACCATTATGGCTTAATCTACTGTCTGCCTGGTTTGAAGATGTCATATTTTATTTATTTATGACATGATTTTCAACTACAAAATTGGAATTTAAAAAGTAAACAATATATATTTTTTATTTTTACAAAACCAAATATTGGATCAAAATACATTTATGCTATGGAAATATGTTTACAGCAGTGTGCTCAGTATTGCCCATTGTAGTTTTCTATTTCACATACTTGAGTAATTCCTAAAAATGATAGCAACATTGTTGGTAAAATACTTTACACAAAATCCTCACATTATTCATTCAAACATGACATTCACACAAACACAAAAGCACACACTAGAGTTCCAAGTGCCGCTCGCCGCCTGACCGTTCTGCCTCATACTGCTAATCTAAATTACATCTAATCTGAAACAGAAAGCAAACAACACATGCAACAATATCGATGGCAGAGCGGTGGTCGATGTCATTCATCTGGCCCCAAGCCTGGCCCCATGGGGATGACTGGACCCTGCTCACAGCTCTGCACGTTGTGCTGTAAGCAACAAGAAATTATAGATGTTCTCGAGAAGCACACACCTCGCGCTTTCGTACCGATCGCACAAATCTCAAACAAAACGCACTAGCACGTCTAGCGCAGCCTCCGTAAGTTGTCGCCAGAGGGGCGCCCGCAGCGGCGTCAGCTCGCTGGCCACTTGGCGCCGGCCCGGTCTGCAACAGCGCAAATAGACGGCGAGCGGCATTAGACTCCTGTGACGCAGGCGAGAATGTCTGTCTGTCCGTCTGTGGAGGGCTTACGACACTGCATGCAAATTACATAATACATTGAAACATATTTTTATAATTTACTAGCACTCACCAGGCACAGCAGGGGACACAGAAAGACCATGTTGCAACATGACAGAAGCCGCTGCTACAGCATTTGCCTGTAACTATAACAAAATAATAGACGCTCTTTATTAGTCAATAAACGCTGTAACAACAAAAATACAAATACAAGGATTCAATAGCAGTAAATTCACATCGGTTACAAAAACTAAAATAATGGATTCACAATGAAAAATAATATACAATTCTATTGTTTACATACAACACAATTTTCTACACGAAATTTAGAAATACGTATCAATATTTGATATATCCATATAAACAAGCTTTACATTGTGCCGTAACCTAATTACTCACCATCTCCATTTTTATTTTGAAACACGGTAGCCCTTGTTTAATCACGATTTTCACACAAAGTTTTAAATTCGATTAAATAGAGAAATATGGACGATTTCAAAGTGAATATTTTACTGACAGAGCACAGGCATTGCAAAATTGTACTCACAGATTAACTTTTTGATGGTTTTCAATCGCAGTGTCTCATATTATCTATGGATTTACAAAAAAAGTTTTATCAATCAATCAATAATTATTATGCGACGGGGTTGCCAAACATAAATGATATGTTATTCACGAAAGGATATTTCAATAAGATAAGAAATTACATTATGATATCAAATATGATAAAAAAATTAATAGATATCATTTTTTAAAGTATGTTTAATTATTCTGTTTTGCAATACAAAAAGTATGGAAGATTTAGAGCACTTAATTGATTACCAGCGGCGGAGCTATCATCGTATTAGATGTATCAATGACACAGGGCCCATGAGTTACAGGTGCCCAGACGTAGGTAAGCAAAAAATGTTATGTCCCTTAAAATATTATACACAATCTCAATTTTTACCCATTAGAGGACCCTGTTGAAAACATCCAATACAGTTCCATACACAACAATAGAATCTGTAATGGCATGTAATCTATTTGGTAGAAAAAATTTCCAGATATAGTTAAATTTGGAATCTATATGTAAGTCCATCATAGTGAGGATTCTTTATTGGACTTAATGGGATCATAATGTTATTTATATCTGTATGGATCCTATCTGCACCTTACCTGTAGGTTTCTATCTGTTCTTATCGTAAGTCTATGTGGACATAAAAAACCAATTTGAATTTCCGAATACGAAAAAGAAAATATGTTTAATGTTTTTAAATAACAATTCCACAATCGGAAAAATATATTCTATATGTAAATCCAGATAAGAACTCTGTAGACATATAAGTTCCATTAAACTTTCCGTTTCTTTCCTTCGAAAGTTTTTATGGTTATGGATATGGATTTGCAGCGACAAAAGCACATTAGGTCCGAATACAATTATTTCTTATTGAAATCTATAGGATTATTTGAACAGGGTCAGTCAATGTACCCGTGGTCAGGATTCAAAGTAAGGTACCTTCTAATTCGAAAGTAAGGAAGATTGTTTACTTGTAAGTCTCTTCGACTAATTATTCTTTTTTTATATGTGTATGAAATTTATCAAAGTACAATTTAATATAGGTATATCACTTAAGTGATAGACATGTAAACATATTAAAATGAGATTACAGTTCATTATTATAAGTGACATGAGTGACCTTGAAGGTATCAGATGCGGTTCGAGATTCCAAGTAGTTTTCACATCGCACAATAGATGGCGCTAAAAGCAAACAGTCTATATCACACCATAGGTGTGGCGACAGCCGTAACTAGGCTATTTGGATCGCTTCTTACTCTTATCGCTTCTCGGCCTTTTGGCTAAGATCAAAGTGTAGTATCTGTTCTTTTCAGCTTAATATCTGAAAGTCCCCGCATTGCGGGACCAGTATGTTAAACTGATTTTTGTAACCCGACGGGATATTCGGAGCTCGCTCCATCCCCGTCACGGGTCGGCCCGGCATTGCAGTGCCGCCGGGAACGACCTACATAAACTCTTAAAGTAACATACGTGTGAAAGTTTACTACTGACTGTGTGTATAAAAGTGGATATTGGAAATATAAACGTTACAGTTTTTAGTCTATAGCAGCAACTAAAACAAGCAAATAAATAAGACGGCCTCGTCAGCGGCATTCTTACAAATTATTTACTTGTTTTAGTAGAGATCTGATTATTTGTTCAAGTAAAGGAGTGATGTAAACGGTTTTTACACGTTTACTCCAATATGTACACATAATTAATAAAATATAAATTGTTGTAAAGGTCGTGATTATTTATTATTAAGTTATTATCGCACTAAAAACGAATGAAATAAAGAGGTTATGTAGTGGAAGTTTAAAAAGAAAGAAAAAGTAGATTTTTTTATAAATTTGCTTAATTTTAATTTATTCAGCAATCAAATAATGTAAACGATTTAGATTATAATAGCGAGTATCTAGATACATAAAAAACATGGGATGTGTCAGCTCCATTGCGCAACTAGAGTTTATTCCGCTGGTCTAAATTTTAGAACATTTGTTCATTGTTACGCCAGATATTCTCGTAGATGCATCTCTTTTGCAGTCATTTTCAAAATATAATGTAGAATGACTAGTTCAAAATCGCATAAAAGATGATTTTATTACCCTCAGTTGAGGGATCTAGAGATTGGTAGTATCACTGATTATGAGAACTACATAAATACAATTAACAGATGTTCTTGAAAATCGTAAACACATTGCTGATGACTGTAATTTAAACAATTAATTACAATTAACATCACATACACTGAAAGCTTAATTTATGTGAATTAAAAATAAAACATCTATAAATCAGCAATAGAAGGAAAATCAGTATATAATGCGCAAATATGCTGCGCGGAGAGGTACGTTACGATAACACTCCACTTTTAGTTAACACTACTCGATTTTATTCCCCATCGAATTTACGTACCGCAGGCTTTATACGAAAATCGTTTTTAAGAAGTTAACTCCAAAAATCTTGCTTTGATGAATTTAGAAATGAATTCATTAACGGCATATCAGTTGATCTCTATGATAAGTTGGTTGCTTTGAAAACATACGTGAAATCTGAAATTGACGAAATTTATTCCATTAAGGGACTTAAAATCATTACTAATAAAATTCAATTGATTTTCCTTCAGCTTTCCAGGTTTAATAACGGCATGCTTTTAATTTTTGACACTTTGAAAGAGAAGAAAAAAGAAAGAAGTATTCTATTGTATGGGTTATTTCGCGAAAATTCATTGTTAGACGCTTGCCTGCTACATGCAGTAACATGCAACCCATCCTTGTCCCTTGAATCTGTTCTTCCAATAGGAATCCTCATTCAACAAATCGAATATTGATTCGAGAGGATGGACAGATAGTGAACACTTAAACATGTGTTGATTTTTTATTTATCTTAACCAGCAATTAGTTAGTTACAATTTCTACGCTAGTTTCATGCCAATCAGGCACATCTTCAGGAACATGCAGAGAGTCGCACCCACCAGGGTGTCAGGAGTGTTTAAATTACAAACAAATGCGCTCCCAATCACCTCACCTGATATACAAATAGTGCAGTGAGTAGTACGTCAAAGGTGACAGAAGTCCCTCCACCAGCAGTCACAGGCAATAACTAATTGTCAACGGCAAACTTCCAATAACGCAGGTTTTTGAATTTTACACTTTCACTCTTCTTTACACAAGTACACTAATACATTTTGCGGCGCACATTGTTTTTGTCGGACGAATGGCGGCCAGCGCGGCTAAATAATTTTAGATAGCAGCTTTTTAATGCAATTGAAGAAAAATTTAAACACAATAATTATTTACGACATGATAAGATTTTATATATGGTGAACAATATTCAATTTAGGTGAACAATATATGTTTTATTGAAATGTACATTTAAAATTAACCTCAAAACTTCTTATATGATAATCTCTTCTTTTAGTTACTTGAAATCACATTATATTAGTAATGTGTTGCGTTTCTACTAAATCGAAATATATTTGAATATTTTTGTTTCTCTAATCCCAAGGATTTGTCTCAAGATCTTAACGACGGTAGCCAACTTAAATACACCACGGAAATGGATCGGCTTGACACCACTTTCGCAAAAAACTGACGTGAAGAAGTAGCTTCCAAAAGCCTAGAAGTAGCTTTTGAAGAAGGAGGAAGGTACTGTTGCTGTTCATTATTTTTGCTGTAGAAACAGAATTATTCATTATTAATAATAATAAAAAGCTCAATAATCAAATGTTTTTTTTATTATTTCATGAACATACAAATATTGGATAAGTACCGAAAACTTGCAGACTTAGACAGCACTAATGTCTTGCACATAGCGAATGACTTCTCGCGGGGACAGTAGCTTATATTTATTTCCAATAATAAATATTTATTTCCAATAATATATATTTATTTCCAATAATATATATTTATTTCCAATAATATATATTTATTTCCAATAATAAATATTTAAATACTTAATATATGCCAAATTTACCTACTTATTTAATTAATGCGGTACATCTGTAGTTACGTCATGTACAGCAATTTATTAAGAACTAATAATATAGCAACAATGTAATTACTTCAAAAATCTTTTGTGATGATGTTTTAATGCTACAACTCATTTTTTTCAGGATAAAGACCTATATAGATAAACTTGAAAAGCAAAACTTTATCAATATATAAAGATTGGCAGAAACCTATACAAAATCATTGTCGCATTTATACATAGCCTATCTTAACACAAATACTCAAAAACGTTAGATCTAGCTTACAATAAAGTAAAAAGTAATCACAGCATATTTATTTAAAATAGGATTTGGTCAAAAACGAAGTTAAGCAGTAACTGCAATGCGTACGTGATGCGGTAACGTAATTCGCTACTCGCCAATCTCAAAATATAGTAAACAACAAATATTGTTCTATGTCAGACACAACAAATGAATAAATAACGTGTCCCATTTCAGAATTATTCAACCTGCAGTATATTAAAACTGAACCTTATTTGAAAGATTGACGATGAAAACTGGATTACCTACGCTAAGAATGTGCATAAAGATAACGGTCAAAAGACAAGCAAGCTCCACCGATATTAACGAAACCCGAATTAAGTCGCAATAAGTTGATGCTATGTGTGTGGTGAGATTGGAAAGGCATTATTCATCATGAGCTTTTACGCCGGACAAAACCATCAATTCGGATCTCGAACAAGAAGTAGACAAAAAACGCCCGGAATTGATTAAGAGAAAGCGTGTAGTTATTCACTATGATAAAACCAGACCACACACATCTTTAGCCACTTAGCAAATAATGAGTTTGGTTGGGAAATGTTAATGCATCCACCATATAGCCCCGACCTTGCACTCTCAGATTTCCATCTGTTTCGGTCTCTTTATCAAAATTTCTATAGTAATGAGATTGTCATTACCTACAAAATGGCAACAATCTGTTGAGCAAAATACAATACATGTACATATTGTAATTAAATGTAAATAAAATATCTAAAATAATCTTAATTTTGTATATATAACACAAAAAAAATCACCGACCTTATATATATGAAAGTCGCTCATTTAAAGTATCTAATAAAATTTGTCATATAAATATTCTACATATTTTGTACAGATTCATATATAGAATAGAAAACAAAAAACTTCTAAAATCCCTTTAACTGTCTCCCACAGCCTTTTCATGGCAAAATTAATATCGCAATAACGTTTAACCTTATATAATAATATCAGGATGTTGAATACATTTTTTTAATACATTTTTTTTTATATAAAAAATAACAAGTGCATCAATAGAAAACAATTGTTAATCAATTTCATTTCATTATAAATCGAATGGAATGTGTACAAAAATTCTAAAAATATATTCTTGAAATGGCTAAAACTATATCAAAATATATAGTTTATATTAAGTCCAAATAAATATGTGTATTAGAGACACACATTAAACCGACAGTAAGTAGGTATATATTTTCCACAAAATAATCACATTACGAAAATAGAACTAATGCCCAAGTCATATTTTTTAACAACCATTATTTGAAAGTTTTTATGTTTTACCATTAATCGATGACCAATAAGAGGACGAAATAAAAACTATAGATCGAACATCTCTTCTATAGCAATAACGTAAGCAAAAACGTAATCTAACAACGTTCGCGAGTCAAGGAAGTTCACCACTTCATAAAAAAAAAGTGAAAGTAATTTAAATTCGACCACCAAATAACAGAGCACCATGTCATATCCGATTATACTTATTAATATAAAACTGTGACAAAACAAATTTAATATAAAACTTGATATTACATGTATGTACCATTCAAACTAATTCCTTTGGCTACATTGAAATTACAAAGTTTTATTGATATCTAAATATAATTTGAAATTCATAAACATAACCCTATGATGCATAAAAAAATAGCTCATTTAGATCAGTATTTAAATGCATCAAGTACACTTAACCTATAGTTAGATTTAATAAGTTTCTTTCTTATTTTATGACTATTATATAGACTAGTTTCTATGATTTTACTTTGAATGCCTGTAGATTTCACATAAGAATCATTAAATACTATTTATAGATAGATATAAGTTTGGCACGCAGAAAGTTTCTGGAACTGACTTAAATTAAGATTAACTATAAAATATTTTGGTTATTGTTTTTTTCTTTATCACTATTAGTTTTTTATTGCAAAGTCGATTTAAAATTTTCTAGACTTAACTAAAAAAACAAATTGCTTTATTATAGATAATATTTGCGATGTTGACATGAATCAACAATTTTAATGTTAAATAATTATTATAAGAAACTTCATCTTTAATGTTTCATGATGAAGCTAATTTTTTATCTACATGTAGTTCTGGTACGTTAAACTCAAAACATTGATACAATTTCAAATCTATGATGAATTTTGTGTGGGGTCCCCTAGCGGCAGCATTACCCGAAAACAATATAGATGTGGCATGCAACTAATTATTGCATTACAAAAATACACTAACGAATTGGTACTGACATTAGGCATCAAATTATTCAAGTGTAAAAGTTTTCAAAAATATGTGTGGAAATGCAGAAATTTTGTATGAAATGATTTAACAGATGCTTAAAAACAACAGCGGTAAAATGATGCATTAAAAATATATGGCAGGACAGAGCGCCAATATTAACTGTTTATAAGTTTATGACAGTGATAATAATATTGTGTTAAGTGAAAGACGATCATTCAAATAAAGTAAAGAAATATTAAGAAATAGAAGATTTTTGCTCCTTTTTTTTTCTGATCAAAATATTACATGATAATCTCGCTGGATAATAATAAAGGTCGAACAAATGTAGATTTGTATATTACTGGTTACTCGCCCGGAATTTTAAAATAACCTAATTTAAAGCTTCATAGTAGTAGAATTGTCCTCTGCAATGGTGTGCCACGCATTCTGTTAAAATCCCAGAGTTTGTAAATAATTCGAAATGGCATTGATGACACTTCTCCACAGGAAATACGGCTTGTCAATATTCATACCCTGATGTATTTTCGTTACCATAAATTTTGAAATTAACTCAGCATTCAATTATTTACAAACATTGAAGCAATAGTGGCTTCATTTTGATTGACCACTAAAGATCGTATAAAATGTATTTTAACAAGAATTCAAAAGAGCATCAAAAATTATTGTTGTTAAATATGCTTTGAAAAACAATAGAACATTAAAATCATTATATAAATGCTCCGGTCCGAAAAATTCCAGTATGCCCTAATACCCTACCTATGCACATTACAAATATATTCCAGTATATGATGTAAATATTAGATATCATTTTCATTACTTGTTATGGTTCATAAATTCTGGGTTGTAAGGATGATTATAATTCGAAGTATTGATATTTTCTTGGCTGTAGAGAGCCCTGCCCGGTTTTTCTGGAACAAATAAAATAACAATGAAAATATTATCTAGGGTGATATTGACATCCCACAATATTAGAATACATATCAAATGTTTGAGATATTCTATTTTGTAATAGCCATTGGTCTTGAACTATTTCATTAACACTTACTATCATCATCTGGAGTAGAAGGCTCCGGTGCGGACGGGGCAACAATGACACTTGTTACTGATATTGGAGAAAGACTGCCACTTTGTTCTATACCTTGAACTCTGAACTCCAACCCAGGGTTCGGGTTAGTGTAACGAGAATCAGTAATAGGGTAAGGAGGATTTGCAGCAGGATATGGAAGGTTTACCTTTGCATCGATTGCGGAATTAGCATTAATGTAGAAAGGACTAGTGGCAGGATATGGAAGATTAACAATAGGATCAGGAGAATGGGTACCAGGATATATAGGAATAGCACCAGGTTTTAAAGGATAGACAGGATTAGGAGCTTGAGTATTGAGGATAAGGTGGATTCGATATAGGAATAAGTAGCATTTACATTTGCGAAATTTGCACTCGATGAGGCACTTTACTCTGGCAGTCTACTAGAGGAATTGTGCCTAAGATAATTCTTTTGGCAGCAGTTGAATCTGAATGACAGCCACTGGGAACTATTTTTACCTTAAAATAAAAATATGATATCTTCATTATTTACCATTAATATACTATACCTGTTTATAGTGCAGCTCCTCTAAACTTAACACATAAAAAATTAAAACTAGTTATAATACTTAAAAATTATATTGTTTTTTCAATTGTCTTGTAATCGATAGAGGTTTTTTCTGATAAACATTCTTTAAATTTATTAAATATATTTTTATTAAAAGAAATTTATACAAAATATCAAAGTTTTCAATATTTATATGTATAAAGTGGAAGATTTTATCTTTATGCGGACATTAGTTAAAAACCACTAACCGTATGGGTGTACAGAACTATGATTATTCAATGTGGAATCATCAGTAGATATTTTTAGACTATTCAGTTTTTGAATTCCAGACAACATACACATTTTTTTTGGAGTACACTCCTTAAAAATCGTTTTGCAAATTATAGTCACAATTCGCAAATTAAATGGGGAGCGAAATCGAATGTTTAAAAAGTGGAGTTGTTATGTTAACCCTTCACGCATCTTATACTGAACTTTAAATCTCTATAAATTTAATTTGTAGAAATTTAAATTTTAATGCAGTTAAGTTAAACTTATCATGTATAGTGTTAACGATATTGCCATTGTTACCAATCGTTAAAAATTTTGGGAATTTACAGTTTTATGGAACATGATTTATGTAATGTAATTTACTAAATCAATATAGATAAACATGAATAAAAGTATATGCTCTCAGCATTATAAGAGTTGTGTTTATTCACCGCTTTTGCCTAACTAAACTAATATTAGATAGAAGAAAAATAGATTTTATTGTATTTCTTTGTAATAAATAGACTAAAAGACTAACTAAGTTAAAAATTAACTGAATTCGAAAATTCTATCACATATAGGAAGCTACATCATCAACGAGTAACATGGGCTGAATTTTATTTAAAAAAAAATTGAAGATGCTTGTGATAAATGCAATCGTTAAATTCAAGGTATCAAAAATTTGCCTGTAAAAGTTATTACGTGACGTGCGCTGCGAAAACTATTGATGATACCTAAAATCATAAACAACATGTCTATAGTACACATTATCACCCACAAAAAAGTCCGCGAGGCTATCGAGGCTGTGTCATATTATTATAGTTAAGTCACAATAATAAGTTTTTGTTCAAATCAGTCAATTCAAAGCAAATCAAAGTTCCAATCAAAAAACACTGGAGAATCCAAAAATGATGACATTCATATCATGATATTAATCCTTATACCACTAGATAGTTCGATTATCTATACTAATATTATAAACGCGAAATCTTGTAAGTATGAATGGATGGATGTTTGTTGCTCTTTCACGCAAAAACTACTGAATGGATTTTGATGACACTGTACAATAATATATAGCTTAAACATCAGAACAACACATAGGCTATAATTTATAAAGATATAGTGTGAATTATACAAAATATAACGATAAGTGTCAAGTAAGTAGGAAAAAAATCTGTCATCTGCGAGCTAATCTGGCGTGCGCCGCAAAAACCGTTGGAATTACCCGTATATAATGTGCAATAGAAATGTTTACCTTAAATAGTCATACAAAAAAGCCCGCGAGAGTATATATCTGTCTTTTATGTGTAAGCCATTATCGCCAAAATAGTGAACCATAAATACAATAATAATTGATAATTTATTTTTAATGCACATTTGGTAGTAACAAATTGATCCTTATATCAAAATATTTTTATTGCATCTGGTGTTTAAAGTAGATAAACTTTGTCTTTTACACTACATCATTTGGACAAATATTTGAATAGTTATGACGATAGACAAGCCAGTGCGCGATATTATGGTGCGGTCCGGCGACAGGGTCACACCATAAAGGTAGCAGGCATACATTTGAGCACGCAATGTTTTTCCCACGGCCAGCTCTATATGGCTTGCTCACGCGTTTCTAAATCGCAAAATCTGCATGTTTATACAGACCAAAACAAATCGTTTAACATAGTTTATAGGAGTATATTGCAGTAGCCACCTATAACTTTTGCATTACCATCAATCATCATATACTTCCGTACCTATCTATCCTTACAAACTATAGCGTTCATAATGCCTATAATACCTATTAGTGAGATCATCATAAAAAATACTTAGTTCCAATTTACATACATTACACAATATAATTGTTCGAACATTTATAACTGAAGAATAACTGGACCGATTTTCATTTTTAATTTGTTGGATTTGTCTCTGTCCCAAATAGCAAAATAATATAAAAACATTGAAAAATTGACAAAAAATAAAACGCTTTCTATCATCATTATCACAATTTTCCATCACCACGCGGGTGAAACCGCGGGGCGCAGCTAGTACTGTATATAGATCATACTTAGTGTATAACAAAAAACCATGTATTTTACCTTGAATTCATATTCAATATCTATAATTCGGCACAATTCAAAGTTATAGATATCAATGGAAGGAATTTTCATGTCCACAATCCAATTTTTGGTGGACAAACTACCGATTGGTCCTTTGCTTATTTCCATTATTTGATCGGTATCATATTTTGTGTCTAGGCCATGTTTCGCAATGAATTTAATTTTCTGGAATATAAGTATTTCACATTTTCATATTGTTTTAAGCAATTTTGATACTTGAATTACACATAATTTATACATAAAAAGTTTTAGACACAAAAAAAAACGAATGCAATGTAGTAGATAATTGCTTATACTGTTTGCTTAATCTGATACAGCCTCTACATCTAAAAACCAAAGTCCTTTGAAGTAGCCACAATTAATTTCGAGGGGTGATTTTTTGAACAGCTCAGTTCGTAAGCGCAATAAAATTATCTTAGAAACATAATTGGTCTACAATAATCTCTATCATAAAACACAAATGGGTAAAACGTCTAATTGGTTTAAATTCCATGAAAGCGAACACTATAAAACTCAATGCCCATAAACTGATATACATTAGTATTATCTTATATCAATGGCTTCTTATAAGTACCCATTGTAAAGAGTCCTGCATCCCTAATATGTAAATAATAAAATAAAAACTATGTTTCAGATGCTAAAACTATGTACTCATACGAAATAAGTAGGTAATTTAAAAATACTCTAAATATTTGTCAAAAAAGTTTAAGGTTTTTGACATAAGCGAATCTATTATTTTGTTCGTTTAAAATAACTGCCCAATCATTTACTAAGAATTCGTATTGAGAATCAATTAACCTGAACCAATCTTCTTTCTTTTGAACTAAAAAATTTTTGTCTTTTTCTCGCTATCGAACATTAAATAGTGATTTTTGGCTGTTAACATATATAAATTGAACAATTTTATGTCACTACTGGTTGGACAGATTGATTCCTCGCTTCCTGTTCAGAATAGAAAGGAAACACATTCACGCCCCGTCATTTTTAGGGTTCCGAGCCAAAATGATAAAAACGGAACCCTTATACATTCATCATGTCCGTCCGTCGGGCTGTCTGTAATCACAGGCATTTTATTCGAAAATTACAAGACGTATGTTGATAAAATTCATAGTCTAGGTTTCTTGTATAAGCCGCTACTTAGTTTGGTGGTTAAATGACAAATGTAAATATTTCTGGGAGGGAGGGAAGGGGGGGGGGCACTCCATACATGTAACAGAAGCTGAAAAAAAATTTTTAGCAAACATCAACAAGTGGCATATATTTCGACAGTTCTTTTAAAAAATATTTTTAGGTTTCGAAGCAATTTTTTTTGAGTACGTGAATAATATCGAAAATAGTCCCTTTGAAATTTGCAGAAATTGTGTACACCTCTTTATTTTCTAAACCGTATGTCCAAAAAACATGAAAATAATAACGAAAGTAACGCTTAATAATAAATACTTTTAATTAAAATTATTTTGAATATGGTCGTCATTTTTGAGTTATTGCCGAAATACTGCGCTTCTCAACAAAAGGACGTAAGTTCCATGAAGATACGCTCTTTTGCCGATGCACTTTAGTTTACAATAGTTTAATAGTAATTGCCGACATACCCACTTGTTTTTCTAGTTAGAGCCGACTAAATTGCTTATAACTATTCTGTACGTGAAACATGGAAAACGTGTAACAACGTACATTTTTCATCTGTAGTGCATTTCTTTGTGGTAATGGCTTCGGAACCCTGTAATGAGCATGATCCGACATGCTCTTGGCCAGTTACTTTCATTTGATTAGCACGCCGTCGCCATGCACGCTAAGTGTGCGTTTTCTCGCGCGGAAATCGATTGCAAGCTTTGAATTGCCCAGAGCGCGGACAGTCACCTAAGGCCTCACACAGACTGCACGTCGCCAACGGCGGAGGCGACTGTATCCGTCATGATATACGCGTCAGTCGCGCCGACGACTGGCTCCTATACAAAAAGAACGATACCTGATGCCGTAGACCTTCAAGGCGGTGCGGCGACGGCTGCGGTTGCTTCTGTCGTTGGCGTGCCGTTCGTATATATGCACCCTTATAAAATGATAGGCCAATGACCTGACCTAGCAGTGCTTTCAAGAATACTTAATATTTATTGCGAAGCTCATGTACTTATTAATACAAACAGACATAAACGACACCGAGTGCAAACGCACAATGTTACCATGTAATTATTTGGTAAAAAAAAAAGTAGAAAATAAGTAATTTATAATTAGGAGTATTAAACTGTTTACTACATTTTTAGGATAATTTGTTTAGCAATATTGAAATCCTATTAACACATGCAGGTAATCTCAAATATTTTATGTTTAAACGCGGTTATTGTTAAATTTGGTTATTTATTATTTTAACATAAAAAAAATAAGATAGAGCCAAAGTGAACTATTAAAACAGTACCTTTATTATAGCCAATTTTATTTGTTTTATTTCTACACTGCTGTTATTGGAACAAAGTAACTCGACAGGTATAATTTGTTCAGGGCAGTAACCAGTTAGAGGAAGCTTTACAATAACTTCACTAAAACCTGACGATATACAGCAGCAAGAATATGTGTCATCAATAGAAAACGCTATTGGTTCCTGCAAAATAAACGATTATTATAGTGATAAATTAAATGAAATATCGGTAACACTCGAAATTCAGCAAGTTTAAAATGAAGTGCAATCAATTACAATCGTTAAGGTGGTTCCTTAGAACTTTTCCATATCTGTGTTACTAAATAGAAGCCTTTTGTTTTTCTGAGTGTTTACTTTTTATCCTATCTAAAATTTTTGTTGTCTGTTGTCACATATGGAACTATTTTTGGTTTTTCTGGCAACGACGACATAAAAGCAGTTGGTTGACGATAATGGTGAAAAGTTTCCTTTACCTTCCAAACTTCTAATGGAAAATATATATGCAAATGATATTCTTACTAGTTCTAATGATGTAAGTTCTGGATTAGATACTATTCAGCAATTATAGAAATTATGAAATATTTGCAAATTCCAATTACAGAAATGGTTTTCAAATAATTAATATATTTCAAATTATTTACCTATACATACCTAAGTATGAAAAAAGCTTTCTCATTGAGTGGTAATGAGAATACATAGATCAATAAATACATAAGCTTGAACTGGAAGCCTTCTTCTGATAACTTTAAGGAAGTTATACAATTATAAAAATTGTTAACAAAAAAAAACCGACTTCAAACAGGAAACTAAAAAAAAAAGTACAAGATTAATTTACTTAGCGCAAAGTTATTGGTATTTTGATTTAGTTCATCAGAAATTATTAGGTAAGTATTTTATAATTTTGAAGTCGATGCCAAGTAAAACAATAACTAGATATACCTAGGTATTAGCAATTTTTCTCACAACTCTAGGTATTATTAGTAGGTGATTATCACGCAATATCTGTCCTGTGATAATTATCTTCTAAGTTCTGAGAGACCGCGCACAGCATTAGGTTCACAACTACGGTAGATATAGTTCCTACAACTACGGAAAGCAGTGCGTGGCGTCACAGGGGAGGTGTGCTAGAGTGCGCGACCTGAACGCGGGCAGACGCGTGTTAGGTTAGGTCAGGTATGGGCAACCTTTAATGTATTGTGAGCCAAATTTTAGTGTGTAAATACATTCGCGTTCGAAAAGTAGTGCATTTTAAAGTAATGTTTTAAACTACTGTTCACATTTTTTAGCGATAGAAATCGCTAAAATATATATCGTGTTACTCATATTGTCTGGTTTGGGCGATTTTGTTTTCATTCTTCTTTATTATGTTTGTTTTGCTAACACGTTATAATTTAATTTAATTTAATACGTTCATGCTATAAGTATTTGGCGTACTTTCAAATTAAGTATCTACGCAGATAATAGTGTACTATATTTACATTTAATTATAACATATATGCTATTTTCAAATATGTCGTAAGAACTAATATGCCAATCCTGCTATATATTTTTTTAAATGGCATCGGCTTTATCCGTAACAGAGACCAGGGTGAGGTTCATGTTTGACATCAAAATTACCGGACTGAAAACACTTGAATTAATTTTATACTACTCTTACCAACACTGCATTAATTATAATTCATAAACGCCACAAATTTTTTTCGCGACTCGTGTCGTATTTTCCCTTTTTTGTAATAAAACTTAAAATTATATCGAATTTTTACGTTAGATTCACTCATTTTGATGAACAGAAAAACACCGTTTTTACATAATTTCCTTTTTCTTAAATGTCGTCTATTTAGTGGTATCGTAACAAGCCAGATACAAACAGCACAACCAAAGAGATTTTACTGCAACTTTTTACTTATAAAATAAAAAAAAAGCTTATTCCTCAACCCAATATTTATAATTGTGATGATATATATATATATACTAATCGAATGAATTAAACAAAAAAAAAGTGCGTGAACTTAGTACACGCGTGCGAAGTTCTGCTAATTCGCGTAAATAAAAAAATGTTTTTGATTGCTTGCAAATAATCAATTAAAATAAAATAATAAAAGGACTGGAGTTGTAAAGTCAATATGGTTGATAAAGTTTAATTTAAATTTGAAACATAAAATAAATTAATTTTTATTTTCTTATTCAAACTGTAATATCAATTTTTTATTTTCATTTTAAATTATAACAATTAATGAAAAATTACTTAACAATTACTTAATGAAAAATTGGAATATGTTATTCTGCCATCTTTTATTTTGCATTCAGCTACACTGAATTCGTCGACTGATGTCACTGGACTGATGAACTTGCTAATTTCACCTGTCTTACAGTCATATCAATATTCGGTGTAATTATACTCATTAATACATTATTAAGTTACATAATTATGTAGTCCCATACTTTAATAAACGACAACTCCTCCAGCTCTAACGTTTGACATATCAGATAATGGTGGTCTCAAGTTGCTCGGTAAACCGCTTGTAAGTAACTTCATAGTTTTCGTAACACTCCGGTAAAAATTCACTATCATCATTTATTCATAAAGCGCCAAAAGAAGTACAGCTTCAAAGATTATGAAGTTTATTCTCAAAATTGTAACTTAATTATTGATTTGATTAATTATTAAGATATGTTAATGAATATACATTATATAAAAATTTGCTTATCACAACTAATCAATATATCAATTTTAAGTCTGACAGCCCGTTTTAAAATCAAAGTTTGTAATATGTCATTAATTTCAGTAAGACATAACACATGGGGCGTACTATAAGTTTCTGGAACTGGTCACTTACATAAACAATATCTAAAAAGTAACTACTACATTTACAAATGGAATTCTATGGCTGTAGAATACAGTTTGTTTCATCTCATTTTTTTTTACATTGTGGTATCATTTTAAAAATTGCGTGTCTTCATCATTATGGATTTAAATCGCAAAAATTTTCGTTGTATGATTTTCTAGGATTTTAAGTGTAATATCATAGCTACTGCGTACAGGACATATAACTACTGTTGCTTTGGAGGATTGTCTTACCGTGAATTATGATTGGTACATTACAATTAGTTTGCCGGAAGTTATTGACAAACTCCGTAAAAATAACCGTAAACGTCATATCATCTTGCATTACGACAATGCCAGTTCTCACACGGCCAAACAGACAAATAAATTTTTGAAGGAAAAAACATAGAAGTTATGAGCACTCCTGCAACACAGTCCCGATCTACAATACAATACATGGTCAATGACTTTCATCACAAGAAGAGGCTGTCGAAAGTATGAAAAACATGTTTCCGAAGTCACCGGAGAGGAGTGGCATAAATGTTTCCAAAATTGGTTTATTTGTATGAAAAAGTGCATTCATGCTAACGGATAATATTTTGAGAAGCAATAATTTTTTGACCATTCATACTACATATTTTTTTTTCATTAATTCCAGAAATTTTCAGTGCTCCCTACGTATGTAATAATAACGCAAACACGTCATATAAATTCAATTAGAAGATTGAAACTGAGAGCAGGACTGGGATCAGAATCAAAAAATAGAACCTGATTCATAAGAGAGAGCGAGACCGGTATCCGAACTGGATACCGGTCTCGGTATTACTAAAAACTAAATCCGAAAACAAGATAAAAAATTAGGACTTTGGGGTCACATGAATTGCCAGCAGCGTTATTATTTATGTATAAATATTACAATAAATACAATATGTACAAAAAAATTCACAACATTATCAATTACGAGCTAGTTACACAAAAAGCATAAAAGTGTAAATAAAAAGAAAAGAGGAAAGGAATAGACGATGTTAATGAAAACATATAAAAAAAATTTACCTTAGAGTAAGGATCTTGATTCAAATCCAAAGGTGAAATTACTCTCATTGGTATTTTCTTTTCTTTGTTGCCTTTAGAAGCTCTATCAAAAATAATTTTAATTTCATAACGAATATTCCCATACTTGTGTTCAAATGATGAAGGGCAACATTTAGGAATGATGAATTCAAAATTAAATGTATGATTTCCAGGCTGTAGATGATTTTCTTCTAAAAAAAAAAAAACAATACAATAATTTTGGCATAAAAATAATCTTATTACTTTAAGTGAATAATTCTTGAATATTATCTTTTCACCCACATGGGCATACAATGTGTTTTCATTTTTTTTATATTGAATCACCTTGCTGTCAATCTCAGTCCCAAATTCAATTAACACCAGTGTTTCCCAACGTAGGCCCACGCCCACAGGGGCAATTAAAAATGGATTAGACGCGACTTTAACCCTTTCGCTTCGGGTTATTTAAATGCAATGCTAGATATCGGTGAAAATTTTAACAAAAAAGGCAAACTCTTAAAAAATGCTGTAAATAATTATTAGGTATAATTTCGCTGGACGGTTAATTTTAGAAATGTTAAGATGGGGCATGGCCAAAAAAGTCGGGGAAACACTGATTTAGATCATTTCAGCCGCGCTTCTTGCTTTTGAGACTTTTCTCTATTACGCTCTCAATTCTAATATCATTACCGCTCACGATTCAGATTTGTACAAAGCTGGGGCAAATCTTAGTCTTTGGTAACTGGTAGGTAGAAGAAAAATAGATATTCTCCGTGTCTAGAAGCTGATGTGCTACAGCGCCATCTAATAACGAGTTATAGATAAATGAATAGCGCGAAAATATTTGTTGTATTCAGATAACTATATATAACTATTCCAATTTTCAAGACTCCAACGACGTAGAATTTGCTTCACTGCTGCGCCAACTTGTGGCGAGTAACAACAAAATAGATAAAATAAAAACCGAATTCCATGAAAAAGCCATTTAAATGTGTAACTACTTTCACCATGATAGGTCAAACGGTATTGAAATTTAGCGAATAAATATGCACAAATGTCCATCTTTATGCATATTAAATGTACAGATTTTATGTGTGGCATCTAGAAAACGTCCATAACGATTTGAAGTAAATATATACTTTGATAAAGTATTCTCTTTCACGTAAATCTATATAAGTGTCTTCCTGGAAAAGAACGAGTTGAAAAATTGCTAAGTGTTGATTTATTTAACGCCATTTACTTGTTCTGAAATAATAACCTTGTTATTGGATCCCAATAACAAAAGGCAGTATATGACATAAGCAACAGATTACACTATGTGAATTAATGTATACAAGCTGTCTCATAAATAATGTGGGTTTTTAATGTTTACTATGTTTATTAAATAATCTCACAAAACAAAAAAAAAATATTCGAAGTATAGCCCATCATTTGGTCCATTGGTCTTAATCCATTGTTCAGTAAGCTCTCTAAGACCTCACTAAAACCATTCCTTGAATTGCATTTTTAACATCTGTTTTTGTCTAGGACAAAAAATTTTTTTACAAAAGAATTTCGCCATGAAACTAATTAAATAGTATTCTGATGGTGCACCGTCCAGATTAAATGATGGATGTGATAGGAGTTCAATACCACAAAGTTCTACCACCTCATCCCGAGTAACTTTTGCAATATGTGGTATGTTTGTAAGAGCACCAGTTTTCAGTTTATTGACCTTGAATATTTCCACGACGAAACCTCATCCATATGTGTCAGCTGTTCACTATATATCCCGGCAATGATAGTTCAAACATCTCGAATTATTTCAAAATACACTAACCTTTCAAAATTCCACCATACATATAGCAAGACTTTTGCCTCGAACCGACTCTCTTCACGAAGGATGCAGATAATTGTCCTTTATCTAACCATTGATATACCATGTTTGGATTATTTACATAAATTCATTTTTCATCATAAGTAACATCGCATTTAATAAAATAATCATCTTTCGGTAGGGCAAAGAACTGTTTGCATACTTCTACTCGACATTTTGCTGAATCTCAGTGGGCGATCAGAGCGCGATTACTCTACCAGCGATAAATCTCCACTACTAAAATTATTAAATCGACGCTGTACTGTCCGCTCATTGACTAAATGTTCTCCTTCAATTTCACATATTTGCCTTGCTGCCATGGGCGTTTTAACCTTTTGTTGCCAATAATGTCTTAACAATACACAAATTTCCATTTATCGCACTATATATCATCATAATATCTTGCCCAATCAATTATCACAGGCAGTATCGTTAAAAGAAAGTAAATATGTTGTACTCTTCATAGAATCAGAGCCTTGTTGTGATAACATATGGTATATATAAAAAGAAGCGTATGAATTTCAATTATGAATGATCCCGATCTAGATCCCGTTCTCGGTCCCATACCAGAAAAATCGACAAAGAACTTACCAAACTTTTCGGTGTGGGTTTGATAAGTTCAGTGTGGGTTTTTTGCTACGGAACCGAGAACAGAATCGACTCGACATAATGTTTGTTTACATATAAACAGACAAACAAATCAGTCTCACGAAACCAATTTTATTTGCATATTGGGATTGGTTTCGCATTCGTGTCAGTCGCGAATACTTGACGCGTTCGGAAAAGTCTTCCAGTACTTACTAAAGAAGACCGGCCCTGTTTTCGTCTCGCGTTAGTATAGATAGGTAGGAACAACAGTGCATGACTCAAAGTACATGTATTAAAATTCGAGCCATTTTTCCGTTGTCTTTTCTCTACGAAGTGTCCATCTATATATAATGATGAAAAAAGCTTTTATTACGCTATGATATCTATAATAATTAATCCACAATATTTTAGTTACGAATGAGAGTTCACGATAATTTTCATGATTAAAAAATCGGAAAAGGATTATAGCTTCTCTTAAAAAAAAAGAATCTTTTTATATTAACTACTCTATTTCATCAACATTTTTATGATGTACAACATGCAAAAACGCCCTTACCGTATTCACTACCAATCAAAAACTGCTTCATAGATAAATAATCTTCGTATGCATCATGATTATGAGTATAATGCTCTATTTGCCCATTGATAGAATTCTTTCGTAAGCGTCTTGTTGTCCAATGGACATGAGCCAGTCCCGTAAATTTTGCATATATTCCTATAAAGGCAAAAGAAATATAGACAAAAATTTTTTTTCATTTACCATATACTGAAGATGATTCAATCATTAATAAACTTTAACAACAAATTCATAAATGAAAAACATACATAACTTCTGTACGTTTCATTTATGAATTTGACATACTTAACTTTCACCTAGTATTTTCACTTGAACATATAAAACGATGCTAAACTAATGATTATTAAATTAATTTGTCATTTATGAATAGCAACACTAAAAAGTGAGTAATTTGTCAAACAAATGACAAGGCAAAAAGGCATATTATTTATATACTACACACATTCACACACCATTCAAATTTGTAGAAAAACACAAAATGAAAATTAGGGCACATGTCGCTGATTTAAATACATTGGTCTTTCAAACGGCTACATTGCAAAATGTTATAATCCCAGAAGCCTGCCTTTATTTACTAGTGACATATTATTTTAAATTGGTAAGAATCATAACTTTTTTCTTCTGCAAAACATGTGTGCCAATATGCCTACCTTAAACATTTGTAAATTGCAAATTAAGCATTGGTTCATATATTTTAATACATCATAATATTCATGTATTGTTTTAGGATCTTTGGTTTCCATGATTGTACCTACACTCTGAAAAATTACTTGAAATTTTAACAATTAAAGAAACGAAGATAAAAAAAAATGACTATCAGTCAGAATCAAAGCAATATATATTGTGACAAAATCTACCAGCACCGCAGACAAGAATTCGGCTGAAAAGAAATCAGTGGGATTATAGACAATTTCAATGCAAAGTAACTGTGCTAAAGTATGTACCCTAGGCAAGGTCATCTAGAAAGAAAGGTGCACATTTATTTGAAAGTAGTCACAAATATAAATTTGGCTTTTTTCTATTATTACAAACTCATGCCCGATTCCCAGGTTGGGCAGAGACTAGATTACCATGTGAAACGATCTTTCCATATCTCTTTTCACTGACATCCATCAATCTTTACATACAAACATATTAGTTTTAGGTGCTTAAAATTTGGTCCTTTTTAACTATGTTACCAACTGGGTCTGCATAGGATTTTTAGAATCATCCTTGACGATTCTTCCATTACATATATCCGCACGATACATTAAATTGAAACTGTTTGCACTCATGTTCAACAACTAAATCATAACAATTTTATCATTCTCTAATTATATGCTCTGGCTAAACTATCTGAACCCTAACATATCAGCTGTAGAAATGTGGAATTTTAATATATTATGAGAAAATAAAATATTACATAAAATAAATTGAAAAGAAGATGAAGAATATTTTACAGGAAAAATGTTAAGCTTGTCACAAATAATGTAAGGCAAAGACTTGTGTTAAATGTTTTAAGGACTTTTGCAAGATAACATAAACAATATTCTCTACTTTCTGTACTAATTAGCAAGAATTTTTTACTACTAATGGGGTAGTTTACTGATATATAATATTTTATTTGATGATGAATTACATAAGCTGACTGACATGATGAGTAAAAGTGAAACCAAAATTAAAATAGTGTAAAGAACAATGAACTATAACGAATAAAAAATTCCACATCTATTTATTGCAAAATAGATTTTAAGATTATGCTATATGGCACTAGAAGACAGTGACATCGCTTGGTACTAGTGCTATCACTGTTTAATTGGCAATTTTCAAAAAGTCATTACTCAGATATTTTTATAGCTATCGAAACAAAAGATTTCACTACACTCTTACTCAAATAATAAATCTTTAAATATAGTAAACTACCCTATTCTAATATTACTTTCAAGGCAACATTTAAGCATATTAGCTTCCATAAAAGCTCAGCAAATGGGCACTATTTTTTTTAATTTTACGAACCAACTTTGATAAAGCATTACTCTTTTGTGATAGTGGCGGTCTAATTAAGTGGATAATTGAGAAAAGATATTAAAAGTCATTACAAAAAAAATACATATTTTTCATTTACTTTCATAATCCATAACATACCTACACTTCACTGGGTGAAATAAAATGGTAATTTTATTAACATTTTACTTAATTCACCTACAAACAATTCCACTTGCATAGTTAAAATCCTATACCCATGCATTTAGCAATTTCTAACTGATACCCAAACAAAGAAAAGATTGTTTGTGTTCTATTTGAGTATAGACTACTCATAATTTCATTACACTATACAAAAAATACCTAAAATCAATAAAAACCACTTATAAATGAAAAGAAGTTAAATTTTTTAGTTAAGTAATTTTTTTTTATTCCATTTGTTGTATTCCACATCTGTCAGCTCATTAATTTTTTGGCATCAATAAATTATTAGAAATAATTATCATAAAACTAATGGCTACTTGAATCCATATTCATAACTTCCACATAATATTAAGCTTAATGTTTGCCTAGTGTACCAGTTAACTGTGAGATTCATGTACCTTATCTAATAGAATATCCACATCTTAGAGACATCCTTAGATTGATCCTTCATGAATTCGTTCAGACTTTTGTCAAATATTTTTCCAATCAAAGTATTTATAAATTGTTGAATATCACATAAAAATTCTAATTTTTAGACTTCTAAACATCAATAGGAAAAATGGAATTCTTAAAGGATCATTTTTTTCCATCTCTGTCTGTTTTTATGCTAAGGCATATTAATATAAAATACTAGGGTTTATAGTCCTTTCAAGATATAAAAAATACGAAATCATACATCATATAATCAACAAATATGACCATATTGCCACATATTTTGACTCTCTCAAACACATTCATCAAAACCTATAAAGTAATATCTATCGATCCAAACTTAAGAAATTTGATAAAAGGCAAGGTTTAAAAGCACAAATAAAGGAAAAATCAGAAAATTGTTGATTTGTAATTGTATTCACATTTTTTTTTTTAATATTATGAACTAACATTTGAAATTGGTGTATCGACTGTCATATAGACTGATGCATGAGAGACCATTTTCTTTTTAATATCCTATAATTCAAATGTTCAATAAAAAAATAACATTTGAATATTTTCAATAATTTTGAAAGTTAAATTGTTTCCGAAACCAATAAAAAAAATTTTTTTTAGGGAACCTTAGGGCGCAAGTCTTACTCGCACTTATTATTTCCTTGATTACTATATTATCTTAAGAAGCATAAAATGATTGAAAAAATATATTCAATAATATTATGTTTCCGTTTTTTCTGGATATTCATTGACACAATCAGTCAAGAGAAAACAAAATTCTTTTTTAAGCCTCTGATTTTCAATTTATATGTCTGTTTATAATTCAATAATATTTTAAAAAACACAATTTAATAAATACAATCATGAAGCCAAAAGATTACACAAAAAATTCTGAGCTCAATAACTGTGCCCAATTTTGCTTTTTTTATAAACTTAACTTGCTTAGCTATCGCTTATGGAAAGAATAGGTGTCATGAGTAATTTAGTAGTTTTCAGAAATAAATTGATTTACAAAACCCAACTTTTTATTATCTGTATCTATTCTGATAGTCAAGAAAGCTAGATGAGGGGAATAAGGGGTACCCCTCTTGCCTGGTTTTCTAGTTACTTGAGCTGAATGACACAATATATAAAGATTGGTTCAGGTGATCCAAGAATGATGTCCTGCAGCATCTCCCAGGGTAGCATCCTCAGACCTCTATTATGTTTAGTGTTTATCAATGATATATTATCATTGTCATTACTTCAAGCTTCTATTTCCTACTATGCACAGCTGTGATATTCACCACTGATATATGGAATAAATGCTTCCTGTATATATGACATGGAGTGACTATGATGTCGCACTAGTCAAATCTTAATTTGATTACCTTAAATTAATCAAAGACAAAACTTTTGTGCTTCCACAAAACTGTGACCTCAGCCCCAATGAGATCTCATCGATGAAAGTTCATACCCATAACATGTAAATAGCACAACCATCAGACTACTATGGTGAGGAATTGGCGAAAGCATCCGCCATATGCTACTTGGGTGTAACTAGATGAAAAACTAACATTCGCAGATGACATTAGTTAAATATGGAAGGGTGCGAAAACTAATCCACATGATGAAAATCAAAGAAGTTGCAAACAAACAGCATCTAATAAATGTGTATGACATTTTATGCTAAACTATGTTCACACATTGTATTTCATGTGGAGAGGCACTGCATCCTGCCATATAAGTACTCAGTCTTGAAAGAGCACAACGATCTGAAAACTATGCAGTGTAAGCCCTTTTTACTATCTTACCCATTCAATTTATAAGCAAGCCATGGTATAAGTGTGAGAAAGCTATACTAAAGGTATCCATTGACATGCACAGGTCCTCTAAAGTCATCTGCAAACAGGGAAATTTTAAAATGGAGGATCTTTAAGGTAAAAGCTCAGTGTTAATACAACCTCTACTCAAAGATTCAAATCATTTGCATCCACTCTCATGTACAATAAAATAGGAAGTTTATGCACCATCATAGACAATTCTCCAAGAATGGAGAAATACATAATCCCTTTCCTTATTTTTTCTTGGAGCTATAACTGTCTGAGCAATTTTTAAACACTCCAAATCAGTCTTAGCAAGTGAATAATTATTTAAGTACAACATTCCAATCAATAAGTAATTGTGCATCATTATCATAACTATTTAAAATTTTTGCCTTTTTTATATAATTTCATTTTATTATTGTTTGCTATATTATTATACTATCTTTTATTTGTATACATGTGCCTGTTGTCGGTACTGTAAATTTTGAACTTGATTCCATTAATTGGCTGCCTCAGGTCAGGTAATGCCTAGTGTGGGGCTTGAATACAATCTAGCGAATCCTCAGTCAAGGAATGTATAAGCAAGTGTATTCTGTATAATGTATAAATAACTTATGTTTGTTCCTGACATGTAATTTTTCAGAAATGATACTAATCATGTTTTTCATAACATTTCACATTTTAAACAGCCATTAGAAAAAATATTGTGATTTTCAGTTTTTTAAAATTATTATGGTTATGATTATTATGAAATAGAAATTATTTTTATTGAATTATAGTACTCACTTCTTTTATGAATAGGTTAGTGATTTACGATAAATCACTCAAAAATACGTTCAAACCAAAAGCTCTTGACGAACATTAAACAATTTTACTGACCTCGAAATGTTTCGATTTTATCCTGCTGAAATTCTAATTTGCCATAAATAGTTTCCCCTGTACGGTAAGTATTATCTTTGTTATTCAAAATTACATGTCCATCATCGAAACCCATTGGAAATATCCAACAATAAAAAGTTATAGAGTATCAAACCTCTCAACAAAATTCAATAAGTTTATTATTCAACACAAAAAAGCTCTACCCAGCAGTGCTACGCAGTACTTTGTGGTATTACTAGTTTACTACTAGTACCTTAAATATATAGTATAGTTTGTGCTACTAGTTATATCAAAGAGCAAACTGTCATAGAGCTAAGAGCTCTTTGAGTACTAGGCATAAAAAAGCAAAGTAGAGAAGTTATATAGTATCAGGCACGTTCTAGGTATATATAACATAAATACATAGCATAGTCTAGTGCTGCACTTAAAATATATCGATAGTAATAATAACACAGAACAATTTTCAATAACATACTATCGGAAACAATTAAACTAGCGTTAGCATGTTAGTAGCGCAGAAATCACACCACTATAATTCTGTTTCCTTATTATACTCTATGATTATCACACAACTAACGAATTTACGCGGATGAAACAAAAAGGAAGAGACAGAGAGAGTAAGAGCGATTGATCCACAATTTTTTATTACTTAAAGTAACATTTTAGTAAAGATATTTTTTTTATATTGAATATAAAATAGTGTGCTATAGATTTCAACGTTTCTTGTATTGTGTGAGGTGTTAATTCGCGGAAATCCATAGTAGACGCTGGCCTGCAACATGCATTAACATGCAGCATGCATGCGTCTTTAACGTTTCTCATATCTCTCTCTCCTCTTCTCTTTTTATATATTTCGAGTAGATTAAGAATATAGTATAGTACAGCATAGAGTCCAGTCTCCATGGTACGTAGAGTCTGTGTATTGGCCTGTATAAGACAGTAGAGTGGAGACACAGACCGCTACGGACCATTCCATAAAGAGGAGACGAAGCATAGGGAAACAATAGGTACAGAAACATATTCCATCTCATTCTCTTACAGCCTAAAACCTACATATACGTTTATAGCCATCTCTTTTTATCGTACCATTTATTATTGAGAAAAAAACGGCCAAGTGCGAGTAGGACTCGCGCATCAAGGGTTTCGTACAAACCTGTAGGTATAAAAGTAAAAGTTCACCCATCACGACAATCGAGTCATAGTTATGGTATTTTTATTGCAAAATGAAATCTATAACATTACAATGTGGAAAGCTGGAGGAGTGTAAATTTAAAACAAAGGTCTCTTTATCGTTTCAGTAATCCTTTATTTTATATTAACACATATAATTTATTTTATAATATAGCTGAAATACCTTCACTAGCCTTGTAGCAGTCATGCAAAAGTTCTTTTATCAAAGTTATTTATTTACAAAGTTTTTTAGTCACTATTTAGAAATGTGGTTCAAAAATACTAATTAAGTATTAAATTTGAACCAGATCTGTAAATAGTGACTGAAAAAGATATGAATAGTACCACATTGAACATTGGAGTGCAAAAAATCGTTATCTATAGTTGTACTACTTCTAATAGAGCTGGTGTTTATTAACGGAAACATGTTTATGGATGAAAAATATGTGGAAATTCCATTTCGGGGATTCATTCTAAAATCGATATTGAAGTCTCCCACAACAATCAGACGAGAACATGAAGTATACCTATTGAGGTAGCTGCCGTATATATTTATATTTATGCATTCTATTGCAACATTAATTTGACATTGTGGTGACCTATATACAGTTATCACTCTAACACTAAACATTTCAAAATGCAACAATTCACAATGTCCGTTTTCAGCGCCTGGGTTATTTCAATATCTTTTACATGATCCATCTGTCACGGCATCCTTATGATTGGGACGTATATACGCGATATAATGTTATACCCTTCCAGTGGCGGATTTACCAGCAGGCTGAGTAGGCTGAAGCCTAGGGCGGCAAATTTTGAGGGGCAGCAAATTACGCTCATATTTTTTTTTATTTACAGAACAAAAAAAATATTATTTACACACAAAATACGAGTTTCGAAAATTTGACAGAAATTCCAATATTTAACAAAATTTAAATATAGTCAGTGCTAAATGCTAAAAATTCAACGTCACAACATAAAAAAATTGTTAAACGCTTTGTAAAATTTACTTTAATGATTGTGAATTTTTAGAGCATCGCAACAGCAATTCGATATTATAATTGAAATTTACTCATTTCTCCATATTTTCACTTCACTGATAATTATTACAATTTTTTATCCATGTTCCTAAACATTATGAAATTCGCTTACACAATTCAATTTTCATATAATATCGATGGTCCAATCAGCAAATTGTCTAATTCAATTAAAAAAAAAATCTTTTTTCATGCGTAAAAAATACTGACGAAAATCGATTTTTTTCTAAATGAAAAATTGGTTCAATATCTCATAAAGATATATACAGTCTTTTGGTTTAAATTAATTAAATCACTGATATTTGGAAGACTGCGAGTTGACAAAAAAAAATCTCAAGGATTCTGACACGAAACCTTAGTTCTCAATGATACTAACCATACATTAAAAGTTAATGTAACGAGGAGGATGGAGTACAAATTATAAAGTTGAAATTTTATTAATAGAAAACATAATTGACGTGATTGTGTACTAAAGTGTCAAAATTCAGAGGCGGCAAAAGTTGATTAGCCTACAGGCGGCAAATCTGTAAATCCGCCATTGTCTCCTCCCCCATACATAGAGATAAGTCGCGGTCAATGCGGTAATTACAATTGTTTATTTTTTTTCACAGCTTAAAGACAATTAGTCCTAAGTATTTGATATGAATTTCAACTTGATACCTCTACGGGTTCATGAGGAAAAGGGTAATAAGTTTATAATTATTAAAAAAAGGTGATGTATGTAAAAATTTAAGGTTTTCGGAATTTTACCTTTATATGTGCTATAAAACGTTACTTCATGCCAATTTTCAAGATTCTAAGTCGACTGGAGGTACCCTTTAGGTTTTGATTCCCTTGGGAGTTTCAAAATGTGATTTAAATTGCAGTTTCTAATGATTGCGTTGACATAGAAGTTTTATTTTGTTTCAGCTTTAAGGAATACCTTTAAGACCTGAGTATTTGAAATTAATTTCAATTTAATATCTCTACGCGTTCATGAGGAAAGGTGTAGTAAGTTTAAAATTATTAAAAATAATTTTATTATATGATGTAACTAAAAATTTATGGTTCTTGCAATTTTCCCTTTATCTTTGCTATAAGACGTTGCTTCGCACCAAATTTCAAGATTCTGAGTTTACGGGAACTACCCTGTAGATTTTGATTCTCTAGAAAGTGTCTAAAATTTGCGGCGTAAACGGCTGTATCTTTTGAATGCGTTGCCTTAGAAGTTTGATTTTTTCACAGCTCCAAGGGACAATAGACCTGATTATTCGATATGAATTTCAGCTTGATATCTCTCCGCGTTCCTGAGAAAAAGGGTTTTCACAGACAGACGGACAACAAAGTGATCCTATAAGGGTTTCGTTTTTTTCCTTTTGAGGTATGAAACCCTAAAAATAGCATAGTAACAATGTAATTAACTCAAAATTTCAGAGTTGGCATTAAATACAGCAACGTTTACATTTTTTTTTATCTAAAATACTCTTATATATATGAAATTAAAAAGCAAACTTTATGAACATAATTTTCATTAATTCGCTAGGGAAATTTTGGAGATTGCCATGACAAAGTATATACAAGAATTGCTCGTTTATTACAATATATGATACGTCTCAGTTCGTTCTACGAGCATCTTCAAAAAGAGCAAAAAGTGCACTTAGAAAATTTTTCAACTCAAAAAAAATATTAATAAGAATGTACATAAAAAATTGCCTCAGTTCGAGTTCGTAATTATTTCAAATTACTTATATTTAGGTAAATGTTTTATTACAATATTCACAAATGAAATTGAAACAATGATGTTTAAATAATACGACACCATAATGTCAAACTATATTGATTCATGTAAAACTGTAAAATAAATTAGTGATAAAATGAAAAACACTTTCAAAGATAAATATCACTATATTTTTAGATTAAATAACAATGATGACTTTTTATATTGCAAAAACAATGCACAGGTTTCATTCATAATCATAAGGTAAGTGTATACATCTTTTATAAATGTTTATTTAAGCATTACTCATTTTTCAATTTTTCGATATAAATATTTTGATTATAAAATTTGACTTATGATTTAAATTGAATGAATTATGATTAAAAAAACATTTAATGGTTTGGTTTAGTATGTTTTAAAAATGGGCATGCTGACCATATTATATAGCTTAGCTTGCTTACAGCTATCTAAACCGAAAAACATTATATCTTGATATTAATTAAAATAGAGTATGAAGTCTTTATGCTTCCTTTAACTAAACAGCCCTGAATTTTTTGTGTCTTCGATTTTATTCATATAATACACATAAAAAAATATTCATATAAATCCCAAAAATAGCTATAAAACTATCATATTTGGAAGATTCTGAAATTGTCATGTTATACGCTACAAGTATTTTATCATTATCTATATTAAGACGCGATGACATCTTTAAATTTCATAGTGACGGAAAATAGCTAGAGAACGCACAGAAAGTGTAACATCAGCGTTATAAATCTACGAAATAAACGATGTGCTTCGACAATCTTCACTAACGCAATAAAATTGCGTTTTCAATACAGATCTTATGTTATGACGTATAAAAACAGCAATAGTTTAATATAAAATGAATGTAATTTTAATTAGGGTTGCCAATTTTTATTAGAAGAAATAGAATATGTCTAATTTCAAGGGAGGTAAATAAAAAGTATGGACTTATAGAGTATCATTTACTTTAGATTTTTAATAGTATTTTTTGTAGCACAGAAGAACACAACACAAAATAAAAACAGAGTATTCTAGCGTACTCTGTTACTGTTAGAGATTATAGAGTACATCTACATGATATAGAGTACAATACTCTATTTTAAACTACGGTTGGTAACCCTACTTATAATGTAAGACAACAAGGTCTGTATTCGAAACGCAATATTATTTTATAATATGCATGGGCACCAGGAGGGGGTGCAAAAGTGTGCATTTGCACCCCCTGATTATATCTACGCGGGAAAAATACACCAAAAAAGATGTAGATATAAAATGTTTATTATTAATATGCACCCTCCTGAAAATGAGTGTGCTGGCGCCCATGGTAATATGTATTTCAAATCTTTAGATTGTCCAGGGTTATTCTTTCAGTTGGCAGATTATCTTTATATGAATTTTTTTCGTCAGAAATACTTTTTTAGATTTGCAATATTAAATATTACATCAGACAGGATCAACTTTTTACAATGGTTAATGATTTAGACATGCAAAGGTAATTAGAACTGACATGAAAAAGGAATTAGAATCGTTTGTAAAAGCAAATTACAGTATTATGTAATTTGCTTTTACAAACGATTTAATTCACTTTAGTATTTTGTAGTTTGTGGTATATAATTTGACGTGGCAAAAGCCTAAATAAATCCCAAACCTAAAAAATAGCAAACAATGTATTTCATTTTTAAAATTTTTTTTTTCTCATAGCTAATATTGTAAATATTTTTTTAAGTAAAAAAATATTTGTACCTACTTTAGGTAAAAATTCTTAAATTACAAAATAACAATAATGTTGTATAAATGTTTATGAACATTTGTGAATAGTCTTTAATGGCACATTGAAAGCGAGCGATAGAAAATAGCATATAATTAGTTGGGAATAAGCTAAATAGAGATTTGACTTAAATCCCCAAAGTTAAAATAAGGGAAAATGGATTCACTGAACAAGAGTGTTTACCATCGTTGCAACGCAGACTTTCATTCGTTCATTGCCCGTCACGGAACCCTGTAATATAACATATGTTATATTACATATGTGTGATATCACAAATACTGCACATGAATTCTATTTATATCTTTGCAATCATTTCAAAATTCAGCTGAACTTGTACATTGTTTTAGAATGGTGCTGATGAACAAATTTGAGTCCCACTAGGTTGGTTGTTTACACGTTTTGTTTTCTCCAATGCCACAAGACAGTATGAGCACCTCTGAACAATCAAACAATAAAATTAATATTGTTCTTATGAGAGTTTTATTACATCATAAGCTATTTTATTATGCACCATCTATTTTTAATTTGACAACTCTAAATCTTGTTAACTCTACAGTCTGAGGCCACTTTTCCCTATTGTCACCAATTTCTTTAATCACTCCAATTAATTATTATTGTGATTATTATTCACGTTTTACAATAGTGAAAGATCTTGTAATAAAAGATCTTTCACTATTGTAGAACAGAAAGCAATGAGCGCTAAAGATATTAAAATATTGTGGAAAATAGAAGCGCACATGTCTATTTTCCACAGTGAAATAAAGCGCTTCTATAAATTTTTAAACATACAAATGTAAAATAGTTAATATTTGTACATATATAGGTGTAAAAATACTTAATTACTTTTGTTCTTAAATGTAAAGTAATAAATCTTTAAAAATATCACTATATTTAAATTTTCCTGAAACATGTAGCAAGTTGTAGAACAGTATTGAAGTGTGAATTACAGCAAAGTTACAACTTATAAAATATAATACACATTTCAAGGTTATTTTAGTTCATTAACTAAATTTCAGTATAAATTTTATTAATGAACCATATAATACAATATGAACATATCATTAGCTATATGGCCCCAAATTTGTACAAAATCTATGCTTCATATAGAATAAAAATAATGATATCACATTTCTAAAAGGCAGAGACAATAGTTTATAGAAATACATTCTTGTATATCTAACATCTTAAAAATATTTAACATTTGGATATTTGATTCTACTAGACTATTGTGAAAAATGTTGAAATACAAAATTATATCATAGCCATATTTACTGCTCTCTTCACAAAAAAGAGGAGCCATATTCCGAAATTTAATTATGAATTGATTAGTTTATTGATTCACTCAAAATTCTGGCATTTAATATTTTCGGAATATGGCTCAATATATATTAATTATATTATAGGTAAGTATTTTATGAAGCTGGCTGATGAAAGAATAAAATAAATGTTTTTTAATTTTATTTATGGAAATATGCAATAAAGTTGAATTATAACAAATTCAATTTAAAATAAAAAAGAGAAAATTACAGAAAAAAAGGAATTGAATGTCTGGGCAAATATTATCACTTGCATCCGTTTTGTATCTCAATAGTTGGCCCATATAAGGCAATGTAATTTTTTTTTACTTTGGTTACATTGAAATTGGGATCTCTCATGAAATATGTAATAATAGGTTTGAAAGGTCCAAATAATTAATTCAATTTCATCAAAACCGAAAGTAGTTCGATGGATGAAATGGAAGTAGTTGGTTTCCAGTGCATCCTAAAAGAAAATGTTTTACATATTATTAAATACATTATTTACTATTTTCAAAATTTAGTTTAATTATTTAATACAAAAGATCTCAAAACTAATTATCAGCACAAATGTAAATCAGATACTATATAAAGCACCCACACTTAACTGTATCTGTATTAAGGCAGCCCTAAATCTTGTGTGTATGCTACAGCTATGTTTTGATTGTTTTACCAACGGCAGAGCCATACCTCACGTCATGAAACAAACCTGCAGTTTTTTGTGTATATTATGTGATAATGAATTGATCTAAATAGATGAGCTAAATCCTAAATAAGGGCTCTTATCCCACATCGGGTTTTCATTTTATTTTTTATGATAAAGAGCAATCAATATTAGTTATCTACTTTTCACTTGCCTTATATAATTTATTCGAAATAGATTAAAACTCAGATATCGTTATTTTATTGTTCATAATACTTGATATTCGTTAATAAATTTTACAAACATATCAGTTTTTTCCTGAAAATGAACGAGCTAGAAGGCTAAGGATACATTACTTTTCAGCATAAAATTACTGATTTCTTCCCTTCTTTAATACACGACTTAAAAAAAGCAAGTGATTGTTTGTTACTGCATAATTATTTTTATGGAAAAATTCACATAACAATTAGATGTACTTCTCAACATAGTAGAATACAGTATATGGACAATCGAGCTTTGCTCGGCGTCTTTCGAATTTGCCGCGAGAATATGGTAACTTTCCATGAGAAAATGATTTACGTTCATTTCC
Organism: Eumeta japonica; assembly: GCA_005406025.1. Classification (NCBI taxonomy): domain Eukaryota; kingdom Metazoa; phylum Arthropoda; class Insecta; order Lepidoptera; family Psychidae; genus Eumeta; species Eumeta japonica. The sequence continues at coordinate 319,599 of BGZK01000231.1, forward strand.
AGCAAACGTGGAATAATATTTATAAATTATATAATAATGAATAATTGTAATAACTTATACTTACAGTGCCACCTGTAGTTTTTGTCATGTAGTGCCATTTGTTGTTAAGAATCAATAACTAGTGAGTAATTATCTCAAAATCTTTTGTTATGGCGCTATTTAACTATATTTCAAAATTTATTTTTATCTAATTTTTCAGAAAAGACTTAAATGGATCTACTTGATAAAGCAAAATTTTTAGTACAAATTGCCATCGAAATTATTAGGACTGTATCGCAGGCATTGATGTATAAATTTGTATAAATTTATTTATATACTACAACTATTCACTTAAAGTAATAAGATTTTTATATAATAATTTAAAATTATTTGTGGATATTCAAGTATAAAATGGAAAACAAAATACTTCTAAAAACACTTCAACTGCCTCCCACAGATTTTTATGATGACAAATGCTACATTAATTTGATTATAATGTTTACTCATTAATAATAATTTCAGTATATAAAGGAGATTCTGAGTACATTTTTTATGTACCTAGTAAATTGATATAAAATGTGTACAAGAATTTCAAAAATATATCCTATGAAATGGTTAAAACTATGCCAAAATTTACAAAATCTAATTTATACTATGCCCAAATAAATATCAGTATTAGAGATGAATATTAATCTTACAGTAAATATATATTTTCTACAAAACAATAGCGAGAGCAGAACTCACAGTAGGTCGATAATTTTTAAGAATGGCTTAATCTAAATATTTTAATTTATAAAATTCACCGATGGTCCAACTAGATTAAATAGTCCCACACGCACTTGAACATTTCACCTCATCTACTTGTGGACTGGAAATGATGATTAAAAAATGCACATTGATCATTTGCACAACTAAAGCAAAGGCGTAGAGTAACGTCTGCGACTGACAAGAAAGTCCACAATTTCATAAAAAAAGATATAATTTATATCAAACGACTAGATAACAGAGCACCGTGTCGTATCTATTTACTTATTAATCTGAAACTGTGACAAAAATAATCAACTGAAAACTTGATATTGCACATATGTATCATTAAAACTAATTCCCTACGCTACATTAAAATGAGAAAAAAATTATTAATTTCTAAGTAGATTGGGAGTTTAAAAATTTAACTCTATGACTCTCCCACAAAAAAAATAGATCAACATCAAAATGATTGTTAAAATGCATTAATAAACTTAACTTACAATTTAATTAAACATGTTTATTAGAGTTATACTCTATAAGTTTCACTTTTATTTATAGCAGATATGTAGCAAGCTTCCATGGTTTTACATTAAATGCCAAATTGAGTTCAAATTACAAACATTAAATGTTTTTTATGAATACATGTTAGACATACTACAAGTTACATTAAAAATAAAATACTTCAGATATTGGATGTATTTAGGTCTATATTAACATTAGTTTTGTCATTGTATAGTCTGTTTAATTTTTTTAATTTTTCAGCAAAGATCTAGTTGAAAAAAAAATGCATATATTTATGATTCTTGATACAATATCAAAACTTATCAGATCCTATCTTCTATCTACTTATACTTCGGGAATAATAAATTCGGACATATATTAATGTTCAAGTCAAAGGAAGCAAAAACTAAACAATTTTGATATGATGAGTATATGGGTTTCTTAATATAAAAGTTTTGTACGTAATGATTTAACAGAAGCTCAAAAACGACAGCATGTAAAGTGCCATGGTAAAAATACAGAGACAAACATTAGGCGTCATAACTTCGTGACAGGCATATAAGTATATTGTTTTAAATTTGCAAAGCAAACAGCAAAATTTATTTTTTCTTTCAACAATCTTTCAACGAAAGAAAAAAAAACGAAGAACTAATAAGAAGTCTTTGTTCTTTTTTCCAAAAATCATAGCATTATTACAAAATTTTGTTTGATAATCAAGGATGAGTAAATACAGATTCATATGTTAATAACTGTTCCCAGACATAAAAAAAAAAATTAATGTAAAACTTTATAGTAGTAGAATTTTTTACTGTAACAATACACCGGCACACTCTGCTAAAATCCATGAGAGTTCATGCGTAATTCACATGTGGAATAAATAACATGTCTTCTATAGAAAATGTCGCTAATATCAAACTTCGTACAGTGAAATTTTTGTCTATTGCTGAAAATTTTGAACTTATACAGTACTTGATTTACTATTGCCGAAGTGACACTGACTGCATTTTGAGAAATGGCTGAAGAGACAGTAAAAAATACTATTCTTTGGGAATTGAAATGTACATCAATTATTATAGTACTTTAAATAACACCCTAGAAACATTATATGGATAATCAGGTTCCTAAAATTCAATATGCCAAAGTACCCTATTTAATATATATTATAAACACTTTCCAGTATGCCGCACAAACATTATCTTCTGGTATGAACTCAAATATTAAGACACTCATTTTTTTTTAAATAGCCCAATAGTAGTCTAAAAGTAGTCTTTTAGAGGACTCTCTTCACTTATTATGGCCCATAAATTGCGGATTGTATGGATAATTATAGTTTTCTTGGTTATAGCCAGCCTCAACCGGTTCTTCTGAAACAGATTAAATTTAATATGTACCCGTCATTGGGAAAATATTTCTTTTGCATGTTATTTTCAAATTTGTGGTGGTGAAAATGTAGTCTAGGTCATCCTAGATCATTTATTGTACGACATCGTTCTCGACATCCTCTAAAATTAAAAACAATATCAAATATTTGAGATATTTTATTTTTAATAGCCATAATCTTTTCTGAATGAACTGTTTCATTAATACTTACTATCATCATCTGGAGTAGAGGGCTCCGGTGCGGACGGTGCAAGGATGACACTTGGTACTGGTATTGGAGAAAGATTGCCACTTGTTTCTGTACCTTGAATTCTGAAACCTATTCCAGGATTGGGGTTAGGGTAAGGAGAATTAGTAACAGGGTAAGGGGGGTTTACAGCAGGGTATGGAAGATTTACTTTTGCATCAAATGTAGGATATGGAACACTAGGATATGGAGGATTGGCACTAAGGTTTACAGGATCAGCAGAAGGATAAGGACTTCCAGTAAGAGGATAAGGTGGATTTGGTGCAGGATGAGGTAAATTTGCATTTATAAAATTTTTAGTTTGTACTTGAGGCATTTGCGCTTGATAGGGCACGTTGTTCCGATAATCTGCTAGTGGAATTGTGCCTAAGACAATTCTTTTGGCATCTGTTGTATCTGAATGACAACCACTGGGGCCTATTTTTACCTTAAAATAAGAACAATATATTTTATTTATTTACCACTAAACACACAATTTCAACTTAAAAATTTGTTACATTTATAGCAATGAATATTTATATTTTTAAGTCTGTAGAGTAGCTTAACTAAATTCTAACAAATGAGAAAAGAAAAACAGTATGAATATGCTTAAATACTTTAAAATTGAATATTATCCATTTGTTTTATAATTGTTTTGAAAGGAATACAGTTTAACTGATTTAAGGTTTTGTAAATCCATTTTTAATTTTGTTTTAATAAAGCAGTGTACAATAGTTAAAATGTTACATACAATATATCTTAAATTTATTTATCATTTATTTAAAAAAAATAAGTGTATGTACTTAAATATTTTTATAAAACCTCTAATATTTCATCCATTTATAAGGCAGGTTGTATGAAAAGATAAAATGCAATTTGTAAACTGTAACTGTAAGACCGGATATACTATCTATATTTTATCTGTCAAATATTATGTTTGATTTAGCAATTAACGTTTTTCTTTTTTGGTGCAACTCGCCAAGCATTTTAAGGGTGTTTAATGTTAACTATACTACTCATATATTTAAATACATTTCTTTCACATTTTATATTTATAATAATTTTGATGCAGTGAATTGCTTTACAATAATTAGTGCTGACCATGTGTGAACTGATCAATGACTTTTAAATAGACAATAAAATAACTGAGCACAAAGTAAAAACAAACAAATAAACATATACTGTATCCCAATATGCCTTAAGATTAAATTTTGGCTACTCACATTTATGGAGGTGAAACAAAGCAGAGACAAAAACCGAGACCATGTGATTCATTACTATGAATTGTCATGGTGATTTAGCTTATTAGAAATAGATGGAAATATTTTTTGTTTCATTTCAGTATTTCAAGTTACATATAGGATGTACTAACAAGAACTTTTGTTGGTGTATTAATAATATTATTATAAAGTAATTAAATATAAAGTATAGTAAAAATATAGATATTTATTATCTTTACAAAAAGTTAATTACACTACATATTTAATTTTAATATTTCAGCCAGAGATAGCTTTTGTATTAAAAAGGAAAAAAAAATTATAAAACGAAGTTTGGATATGGTTTTCAAGCATATTCTATGAATTCTTATAAAAAAATAGTTTAATCAGCACAAATCGGTGGTGGGTCAGTGGTTAAGAGCATCGGCTTTGGACCAAAGGTACTTGGAGTCGATTCTGACCATGAGCAAATGGATTAATGAACTTTTAACTTAAGTCAGCTTGAAACACACGTTCCGTGCCTCAGAGAGCATGTTAAACAATATGATGACAATGTTGGGCCCTGAAAACAGGTTATTATTGTTGTACATGAACACTTGACTTATGCATTATAAAATCTAAGTTTTTATATTTCACGTTGCTTTGCAACATGCATATAAAATCTTAAAAAGTTGTTATTGTAATATATATAATGCGATTTACATGTTACATATTCTATTTCACACTATAAAAATCACTAATCGTGCATTAGAATTATTTCTTCTTGAATTGTTCTAATCATAAAAAAATGTTGCAGAATTCTAAAAGTCGGTCCAATTACGATTTGAAAGTTATTAAAAAACATTCTTCTAAAAAATTGCGACGCAGTATTTAAGGACAAAAATGTAATAGGTTTTCGAAAACAAGAGTAAACTACAAATTGATAAATTACTTTGAAAAACACTTTTTGAAAATTATTGACAATGATAACTTTCAAACAAACTAAACGGTATTAATCTCATTTGTGGACAAGAGTAAACTACAAATTGATAAATTACTTTGAAAAACACTTTTTGAAAATTATTGACAATGATAACTTTCAAACAAATTAAATGGTATTAATCTCATTTGTGGAATTTGAATGACATTTTTTGGGAAAAGAACTGATTAGATTTTTATATTTATCCATGTAGTCAATCAAAAGTTATTCACATTAAACATTTTTTTATACAATCCATTTTTAATATTTCACATAAATAAAAACCAGTTTAAATTTTCAGAAAATATAACTGAGAGGAACGTTTTTGATTGCATTGCAGTATTCTCAATTTATTCATACCCTTGTACAAAAGCATGCAAAAATGCATGCACGCACGAACACATAGACAAATATATGGACATCATGGAAAGTAATAGTCAAAATAGATACATAAGACCAACACTGAGATCAGATAAGAATTCTATTTTCAAAAATCCAAATTTTCGCCAATTTTCTTAGCAGAAAGTCACGTTTATGAACACATTTATTCAGTAACATAATAAGATAATACCTAATACATTAATAACATAATGCCTATTATGTTATGAATTTGGAATATTATACATAGGTATGTATAATATTCCTTATACAGGAAAGAAACTGATGTAAAAATGGTAACTAATGTAAAAATCACATACAACCATCAAATGGTATGCACACACACCAACGGTAATTGTGAGTCAATGATACGGTGGGCACTTGAAGTCATGTACGCCGCCAGTCCACTCCCACATTTCATACCACGATAAACATCATACCAAACATACACTATTAGCTATTGTATGTTGAAATAATTTACAAAAATAATTTAATACAATATTTCTAAAAAACTGCCGATTCAATAGATGTAGTTTCATTGGAAAATATTGGTAAAATGAGGATGTGCCTATTTTCACAAAAAAGCGCATAATCGTATTTATACTTTATACAAGAACATACTTAGCATGAAAAGAAAATTCAGATATTTAGATACCATACCTTGAATTCATACTCAATATCTATAAGTCGGCAATTATCAACATTATAGATATCAATGGAAGGAATATGTATGTCTATATTCCAGTTCCTGGTGGTAAATCCACTAACCGGCCCTTTTACTGTTTCAATTATTTTATCCACATCATATTTTGTGTCTGGATGGTGATTTGCAGTGAATCTCATTTTCTGAAATGTAAATATTTTGCATTTATTTAATGTTTTAGGAAATAATATCATATACAATCTTGAATTATATAATTAATACTGAATTTTGTTCTATTTAGTGTGTGATTTTCATACCAATAATAATATTCTTAACAAGAGTAGTTTTAAGAATTTTCTCACTAATATTAGGTAAAATTATTGTATTAGGCGCTAGAAATTACTAATTTCAAAACTATAAATCCAGTAAATAGTAAATAATCTTGTTATTGCTGTTATAATAGGACCTAAAAAATTAACTTAATTTTATTATATTAAGCATCAGGGAGTTTTTATATACAAACACTATATTGATTTTTCCCAATACCTATCTATGTTAGTAACATGTGCCCTTTGCTGCAGATAAAAAAAAATTAATGTTTCCTTTTCTGTTCATTGTTTTTCGACATTCGACTAAAACAGTATAACTAAGTAGTTATTATAGTGTCTTAGAAGAAAATAAAAACATTTTTTCCAATTCGGTGTAAATTTTTAGCATATATTTCAGTGATATAAGGCATATGTAACTATTTTCAAAATGTGCTTACGTGATCCTGATTTCAAAATGGTGTATTACATGTAATTTACACAAATTAATTTAATTAATTTAGAAATTAATTTGCAATTTAACTAACTCATCAGCCATTATTAAGTCAATTTGTATACATAATTATTAATTAATCAATGTATTTGTGACACATAATAATATATAACTTAAATACGAAAAGAAATGTGAGACACAAGAAAAAGGAATACAAAATAATAAGGAACTATTCAAATAGTTTGCCCAATAAGAAAGGAGGGCCAATTGAAGCAGTGACAAATATTTAACTAATTGAACTTTTGAGCAAGTGCTTCATTCAATTTGTTAGTACAATTTCCACATAAATATAGTTGGACTGCAATTTTTATTATAAGGTACACACTGATAGAAAAAGTTTAATGGATTTAAATCCCAGAAAACAAAGGCCACAAACTGCACTAATTAATTTGCATTATCATTATCAAAAGTTTTCACACATTTAAGTTGTAAACATTAGAGCAGCGATAATATAGTATAAGAACAGTGTTTCTCATGCAAAAATTTGTATTAATACAGACAGATGATATTACAGATACTTTAAATATTTATTAGACTTTAAGGTTTCTGTTACTTTGTTTACTAAGATCTATTACTTTGTCCACTTAAAATAACTGATAACAACAACACAAATTCAAATAACCACCAATTTATGGGGTTGATCTTCGCTCAATAGTATCAGTACAGAATATGAAGTGCTCCGTTCATTTTGTTACACGGCAATCGATCTCTGCGATTTGAACGTCCAACCGCGGGCAGTAAGTAAGTGATACACACAAGCGGCACGTGCAGCTCATATATATGAGCCTATAAAATATGGTAGGCCAATGACTTTATCTAGCAATGTTTTCAAGGTTATCTAGTATGTATTGCGTAGTTCATTTACTTCCCTGTTGAAATAATCCTATAGATTCCAATAAGAAATAATTGTATTGGGACCTAATGCGCTTTTGTCGCTGCAAATCCATATCCATACCCATAAAAACTTTCGAAGGAAAGAATTCTTCCATTTGGAAGAAAAAATTTCAATAGAATCTGCGATGGTTTATATGTAATTTATATAGATTATATATAAGACATTACAGATTCTATTGTTGTGTATGGGACTGTATTGGATGTTTTCGACAGAGTTTATGTGCAAACCCTGAGGATCAGCTATAAACTACTCAACATAGTGATTGCTATGGATTTTGACGATTCGTAGATTGTTTTAGGATATTAATTTTCTGGATCCCATACATCTTTCAATATTTTCTTACTTTTATAATATATCCAACAAAGAGGATGGGTATTTGATAATTTTAATATAAAGAAAAATAAGTTATACTAACGGAAATATACAATATTACCAAGTAATTATTGGAAAAATATTGGGAAAATGCTGAACACCTGAAATTTACCAATATTCGTAATTTCATATTGTAATTCAGAGCGTCAAACTAGTTGCTTTGCAGGAAAGCAGAACCAGAAAGCAGAAGAAGGAATTATTTGTTTAACACAATTTAAATACTTTAAAAACATCCTGATATTTTCAAAGATTTTATTACATATAGATCATTAGTATAGTCACAAGAGACAATAGACAGCACTGTCTATTTAGTATTTATTATTTATCTGGGTTAACATAAAAATAACAAGATAGAGTATAAACAAATTTTTAAAATTATACCTTTATGAGAGACAATTTTATATCTTCTATTTCCACACTACTGTTATTGGAACAATGTAACTCAACAGGTATAATTTGTCCAGGACAGTAACCCGCCACAGGAAGTTTTACAAGAACTTCACTAAAACCCGATGATATACAGCAACAACAATATGTCTCCTCAAAAGAAAACACCAAAGGTTCCTGCAAATAAGCAATTTTATAATGATAAATGAAATAACTATGTAAACTACTCTTTTATTGAAATTTAAAAAATCTTAAAGCCACATCTTAAGAAAATTTAGGTACTTTTAAATAAAATGAAAATGTGTATTATCCATAACCATGTTATTCAATTATTTTTTTCAATAAATTAGGCCTTACTTATCCATTTGGAATGTAAAGAATGTTTCAACAAACATTTTTTTAAATAAATAATTTATTTTTTTTATCACAACACAAGTACAATAAACATGGATAATGAAAAAACCGGCCAAGTGCGAGTCGGACTCGCGCACGAAGGGTTCCGTACCATTATGTATAACAATGGTAAGGAATTGTATTTGTTGTTAAATCTAATGCTCAATTCGAAATTGTATCCATAAAGGGTTATGGTAACTAAAGAGGGCGCAGTATGTGCCAGCATTCAAGTCAATATTGTTAAACACAATCTATTTGAGTATAACCCGTTGTGGTAACAATACGAGGAAGTTTTGACTTTAAGTCAATATGGTCGAAATATTTTTTTAAAGGTTCATTCTCATTAGATTCCGGTAAATCTATATTAAAATCCCCGCACACGAGTCGGAGGCATCGAGTGTTTACAATACATCGATGTATATCGTCCATGTCTAAAGTGAATATCTAACTAAATATTCTGTGAATATTTCAAGCGTCTACCTGTTGCTTTCATCAATATCGAGCCAAAACGAGCAAAAAAAATCACGTTTGTTGCATAGGAGTCCCCTTAAATATTTATTTTATTCTGTTTTTTAGTATTTTTTGCTATAGCAGCAACAGAAATACATCATCTGTGAAAATTTCAGCTATCTGACTATCACGGTTCATGAGATACAGCCTGGTGACAGCAGACGGACGGACGGACAGCGGAGTCTTTATAATAGGGTCCCGTTTTTTTCCCTTTGGGTACGGAACCCTAGAAAAAGTCATCAAAACAATTATTCTTAATGATCACAAAAGAAATTTCTTGGTTACTGATTACAAATGACAATATGGTAATGGGAAATGGTCATGTAACAAAGAATATAGCAGGTACAATTTAGTCAATGGTAACTAACTGATCATTTGCGAATTTAGTTTGAGGCAGTTTATAGTAACTGGCCATGCATGTTTTCGAAGCTTTAGGCAATATAAAAATAAGAATAATTAAAATAAACTACAACAATGAGTCAACTAAATATCAAATAATTTTCAGTGGTGCAATAATTATTTATTTTTGCAATAATTTAATAAAAGCAGATCTAGGACAAAACTTAATTGATGCTGGTACGCGAGTCATACTGAAAATCTCGGGAATGGACCAGTTGTAATAGTATTAAAAAAATAATTATGGTTTTTAAAAATGGAAATCTTTGGGAGTAGATTATATTTTAATTTGTGTGGACTGTCATTTGTTTTTCTTCATTATGATATTTTTGGAATTTATTCATTGGCATTACAATGAATAAGTCAAGTAAATTTGTTTCATCACAATAAATAAAATACAAAAGATTAATTCTTTCAATAAAGATTGATCATTTAGTTTTAATATTATGACTATATATTCAAAGCAGAAACTACCTGAAGGACTGATCAACACAAAGCCGAAATGGAGGAGTCTATAAACTTGAAATTCTGTACAAAAATTGCTTTCATAATGAAAGCGACTACTAAGGGGTTTTTCAACACAAAATCTGTGCCCAAAGGAGTGAAAAAGAGGGTGAAGCTTGCATGAGAATATCCGCCTTGAAGATAGAGTAATAGAAATTGATATTATGTATACACTTTAAGGTCTTAAAAAAATCAAAGAGGTATTGTATTGTATGAGGTGTTAATTCATAAAGGGTATAATCATGGTAAATGGACGAAATAATAAATCAACTCCAAACAAATGCTCAACTATATTCACGCACACAAACGTATGTCGCTTAGTAGTCGTCTAAGCAAAATGGTCATTGGACGGCCAGAATACCACTGCGCCAGCCGAGGTCTGACGGGCGTCGACTTTTCATATATATGTATTTAGAAGTTTATTCACGGTAAGCACAATGCATTGACGAGTCAGACATCATGTATATTGCAGTGTACAGTACTTTAAGTTTATCTTTCATAAAGCCCAAACTTTCATTTTTCAAACTTCCTCCTAATGTTAAAAGGCAGTAATCAAAATTTAAATAGTTGTTCTAGAATAAGATAAGAAATTAGGCATGTCTTTGGGTGACAGAATGCTGGGATGGTAATATTGTATAATTATCTATGCATAAGTTACAATAAAAACAAAGTATACAGGAAAAGGTGTAATATTATAAAACTAAGAGTTGGGTAAACAGCCAAAGCATGAGACTTGGTATAAAGAGAAAGAAATAAATAGATGTTACAAAAGTATATAAATATTTTACCTTGCAGTAAGGGTCTTGATTTAAATCCAAAGGTGAAATAACTTTTATAGACATTTTCTTTACTTTATCTAACTTAAAAATTCTATCTACAACTACTTTAATTTCATAACGAATATGCCCATATTCGTGTTCAAATGATGAAGGGCAGTGGGCAGGTATTGGACATTGAAAATCAAATGAATAGTCTCCAGCCTCCAAATGATGTTCTCCTAAAACAATACAATAATTTTGTTGTTAAAGTAACATATTTAATAAAGACATTGATAATAGAAACCAATATAAAAAAATTGCATATGATTAATAACTATATGACATGACAAATAAAAAAAATGTTTTTGCAAACAAAATGTCTGTTTATAGTAGCCATATTAATTTTGTTCTCATAACTTTGATGTATCACTAACAGATCAATCAAATGCAATGAAACTCTCGAGTGTTAAAATTTCTTTGAATATTTACAATATTTACAGAATTGTTAAGGCCTACACATATATATGGTAATAATATAAAAGCCTTTTCCAAAACGTGATTCTATGTTTTGCATAGTCAGGTGAGAAATAAGGTATACTGAATTTGTCTTATTTAAAACTCAATCAAGTTCCATTCTGAATATTATTCGTGTCTATATGGATATTGTTATGTATTGTGCTCATGAGCTAAGTAAATTAAAAGTATGAAAGTAAAAATTTCCAAAAAAATCTTTAAAGCATAAACGACATCTAAACCCCGCGTCCGTAGTCGTTACCCATGCGTGTTCACATCTTAATTACTTTTGGGGTAGAATATTCTGCTGAATGTTAATATAAATTGGGTAGAAAGCCGACAAGTTTTATATCTGCAATCAGTGTGTTCATAGGCCAAGTGCAATCAACTAGAAATGGTTTAAGTGGTTCCGTAGCAGTTTATTGTATCTCGGTGTTTCTGAACATGCACCTTCTGCTTTTCTGCATGTTTACTTTTCGTACTACATCAATCGTCAAACCCTAAAAAGGATCTTGACACAATCGCATATAACCACTATAATGTCAGCATTACTGAAACATATACACTATGTCATCCTTTTCTATTTAATATTCCATTCAAATGGAAGAAAAAAGTCACATATAACTTACTGGCATACCATGATATGCATGACTTTTTTACTAGAAAAAACTAAGTGTATCCTTACGCCTGTAGCATACACTGATACACGAAAGCGAAGCGAAACCGAAACGTAGTTCTGTACGTTTTCGTAGCGCTTTTGCGTAGTGACAGCGTCTGAACGGTATACTGGATATGGATTACATACATAATAAAATATGATAATATATAAACTGGAGCACACCCATAAGCTTAAAAGAAAGACTGTTTATTTTCCTGCAGTTTATTTATATTACTTTAATCTAGGTACATAACTAATTGTATAATTTAAATCAAAAAAAAAACAATTGAGTAATTAATGAAACATTCATAAATTGGCAAGCAAATCAAATAATTAAAAGAATTTATGTAGAAGATGAAATATTCACAAATTTGCATCTTCAGAAAATTGGTAAGAAATATTCAAATTTGGCGTGAACAAATTCACTATATGTCCAGAATCATCTGTAATTAGGTCATTTTACTATCATTATCAAAATTTGGCGTGAACAAATGAACTATCTGTCCAGCATCACTGCAATTTAGGTTATCATCTGGTACCACTAAATTTATTAGATGCTTTGAATTAAAATAATCGCTAATTACAGAATATGTTGGTGTCATTAAAATAGAATAGTTTGATGCATCAAGGTCCAAAACATGCCCTCCGTGTTTGTAAGTTCAGGTTGCGTAAATAATTTTGCCAAATCTAGTTTCATAATAGCTTCTTGTCTTAGTCTTAAATGTTTGAACGTTTCTGCACAATTTTAAAAAAGATAACCAAATTTATCAAAAGATTTCCATCTCAGATAGTCAATAATTTTGTCAGAAGCATCTTTATTTCTCGTTGTCCTTCTGCTGTTGCCAATTTTTCGTGGTTTTGAGCTTTCTTTTGTACGATGAAAACATGCGTCAATATTCGGTGCTGTGGTTAGTTATTTGAACTTGCTTCCTCATTTGCTGCTATATTAAAATTCATAGGAGTGTCTTCAGAGTTTCTCATTGTTATGGATCCATCCACGACCGACATCTGTGCAACCCAAACCCAAGTTTTTAACTTTTTTGCTGCTTATCTGTTAGAGGTATGCAACGACTTTTTGTGTTTCTTGTATGTGTTCCGTAAATTCTTTCATTTTTCTTTCAAAGCTTCACCTGAAATATTAAAATACTAATGATGTAATCATATTTTTTTCCAGATACTTGACCATTGGTGATATATTCAAAACTATATCAAATACTTTCTGTGTTGGCAATTCAACTGTATTCAACTTGTACATTGTGTGAACAAATCAATATGAAGTGTTCTACAGCCTATTTATATGAAACAGCTAACAGAAGATTGGAAGACAGCTCAAGATTTTACATCTGGGGTAACTCAATTATCTTGGAAGTGTTGATGGCAAACATGTTACTCTGAAATGTCTGCCAACAGTGGAACTACCTAGATTTCCATTGGTCTTGCTTGCAGTCGTGGATGCACAATGCAATTTGTTTATGTAGATGTTGGAAGTCACTGTAAAGATAGCGATAGCGCTATATTTGAACAATGCAAACTATACAATCTAATAAAAAATAATAATCTGAATATACTGCCCGACAAACCATTGCTTGGATTGAATGAACCACCCAACAAGCAAAGTTTGGATGTATAATGAGCGCGCCAACGTTTTCGTCACATCTTAAAATCGGATCGATTTGGTTATTTAACAATCGTATTGGCGTGTATGTGACGCGAAATAGGCGGAAATTATAAACCTTTAATTCGCATAAAGCTCATATTAATGTCGTTTTAATGACTACTCGGAAGGTAACAGTCATATTAATGTCAGAAATACCATAAATATTCGTATAGCAATCGTGAAAGTGTTTCACATGACCATTTTGTCGTGTAGTGATCGAATAGACGTCATATAACTTAACGAACATTGAGAAGTGATCACTGACATAACCTTTGTTCGGATACTTGATGTTAAAGAAAATCAGTGGACGTATGAATCGGGCACAACAAAAAAAAAATAAACTAATAACAAATTTCTCAACATTAGATAAGAACTTTACGTCGGCCATGTTTTAATTACTGAAGTTATTTATTATAAAGTAGTTGGTTTCGATAAATCTTTCCATTTAATTTTGTCACGGAACTTAAATTTCTCAATGATCGTATATTTAATTTTTAAGAAATATTGAGGCCACCTTCCAATTATGGCAAATTAATATTAATACATTCTGTGATACAACATCTTGCAAGTTCCATATTTGCGATTCGGGAATCGTAAGATCAACGTTTCTACGATGCGCGGTATTTTGGTGAATTGGCGTAATGAGCTAATAGTTTGGTACCACCGTGAAAAAAATTCATTATGCTTTTAATAATACTCAGTTCTACCGAAGCGTTGACACAATTTAGAAAGAATCTAATTTAATATGAGCAGAATGAAAAGAGTTAATAGACAACGTTCTTTAATTTTAGTTTAGACACCGTTTTGCTTAGAAAATATAACAGCCGCGCCGTCATATATTTGAGCTATTATTTTGAATAAGCGGTCATATTCGTCGAGGACACGCAAAAGTGCTGAACTCAGCGAAATAGTTGTGATATCCAAACTGACACCCACCTATTCTATAAAACGGTTGAATACTTTGAAATCTACAAAATGTAACAATATAATTACGAACCGTTACCTTCCGCTGACAGCCGACGTTTCATCAATAATAATCGCCATAAACTAAGTAAGCTGTATTTGTATTTTTTAATTTTGCTCTATATTAAAGAGGCAGTACTAAAAATTAACATTTTGAGGACACGATTATGAAAACAACCTTCTCCGCTCGCACGCACGCGCATCTATTTTCTATTATCCTCTAGAAAATGCAACCTAAGTGAAAACTTAATAAAACGTACTAATATGCTGATCTGTATCATTTTAGTGTATTTTTTAGGAGATTTCATAAAATCTAACTATTGTATTTGTCCTCATGACGCAACTTTTAAAAATTTTTACTGTTTTGAAAATACATTTCGTCGGCTTAAGTGTGTAAACCTACTAACAGCATATTACGTAAATTAGCAAGAGAGACAAAAAACATTCTTAAAAAAATAGGAAAAGGCTTTTACATTTCTAAAGATTTATTTGTATTCCATACAATATTAAATCAAAGAAATGTTATTTAATTCGGTGTATATTCATTTATTTATAACCACTTTTGTGACAGCAATTTTTTCTAGAGACCTTAGCAGGTTTTTCGTAAACAAAATTGTTTTTTTCTTAAACGGTACATGATATAGAAGTATTAATAACAATTATAAAACAAATCTCTGTTTTTAATTATTAGATAAATTTGTTGAATTCAATATTTAACATTTTGAAATATTTTTTCAGTCTTTAAATTGACAAAAACTTAGTATATTATCTTATCAAAATCACATTATAACAGTTTCTCTCACATTCAAAGAAAACAAAACGAAAATCAATCAAAACTAACAAAAACTATACTCTTCTATATAGAAACATATTATTTTCCTTTAAGCTTAAACGAACTTGCACTGTTTTATACTTATACTTAAATAAAGTTTTCTCTTGATAAATTTTACTTGAGGTAGGTAAACATAACTCAGTCTCAAATTACATTAACGTTACAATCAGTCTTGATATTAGTTAATAACTAATCATGAAGTAAATTATCATAATAATTACGGTAGTCTTTAGGTAATGTGTCTTTTAAATACTGCAAGTCATCGAATTTTCGTTTAGTTGTTTTCCTTCTAGTAAGGTGCTGATTGCGAAATGAATCAAATGGCAAAGCAGCAACAACCGGTCATTATCGTTGTATTAGTACGGTTCATTCTTCTGTGAATCTAAATTTAAAGAACACATCACCATTTGGAGTGTACCGAAGAGCTCTTATATCAGTAACTTTAGGGTCACCTTTACCACGCCCGGGACGAATGCTTTGGAAAAAAACCAAATTTTTCAAAGCTTTTGGAAAAACTATAGTTTAAGTAAGTTACGTCGTAAGATCTAGGGTTTTCGTGCTGATCTGCAAATGGAGATGTACTCCGCAGACACATTTACATCCTTGTTTTTGAGAGCCCGTTCAACAGAGGATTGAATACTGTCGGCTTCCATCTGCGTATGCCCAACTTCTAAAATTTTTTGTTCGATTATAATATTGTTGTTCATAGCTGTACATACTGAACTGCCTGCAAATCAACAGTAAAAACAAGACTTTCTTCACGTATGTATTTCTCTTTCTCAGATCTAGCTTCTTCTTTCTTCTTTAGATGTTCTGTATAATCTTCTTGAGATGTATTGCCAACTTTATAGAGAGCACATATTTCACACTGGTCCTTTTTAGGGTGAAACAATTCGAGGTTTTGAATATCAAATTCTTCATGAAATTTGCAGATAGATAAAGCTATTACATTGCGGGTTTTACACCAATCATTTACATAAAAATTATAAAGGGATTGTTTTGATCGTCACTCTGGCAACAAGTACTTTTTTTGTGTACTGGCACGACAGTAACGCGATTCCATCGTTGGCAGTGGTTCTAAAAACCTTTTCAGCTACATGCGTTCGTATTCGAAAGGCTTAGAGGTCTTTTTTGTTTGAAAGGCATCAACAACTTTGTCATTCTTTTTAAAACTTTTGCAGTTTTATACGTCTCAATTTTCATGTACACTATTATCACAGAAAACAGTAATTATTTGTAGGAACACATACGCCGGTATCGAAAACTCGATACAAAATGACGGTTTTCATGGAGTTAGTCGCGAACTTTTGAAGTGACGTATTTGACAGGTTTACTCATCACGCGTTTTTGATCATTTCAAACGGAAACTGACAGTGGCTGTTTTTCTCGATTGTGTAGATTTTTTAACACTTTCGAATGGCATAAAAACGCCGTAACGTCCGAAAATGGACTTAGCCCGTTTACACTCTAAGCTGACGATAAGGTTCAAAAATTTTTATATATATACGATATAACGCGGGGCTTGTCAGCTTGTCAGCACGATAGCGTCTACAATTCTTTAGTGATCTTAATGAAACTCAACATATGTTCTATGGACGATTACAAAGGTCGAGTTCATATTTGAGCCAAATCCGTCAACTATTATAGTTTAGAAATTACAGCATTTTAAAATTTTGAAAATCCAAAAATTACATATTTCATATGAATTACATATGAAAATAAAATGAAATCTACTTCCATTTCGACTACAAAATGGCCTTTTTTTTATATTTATAATTAGATTTTTAATGCACATGAAATATTCAAATTGTTACAGACTTTATATTTTAATGGGAATATAATAGGAATGTTGGGCAAACCAATTAGAATCACATTGGTTAAATTTCAATGCACATTAATTCGATAAAATACACTATTTTCTTCAAAAAAGCTAGATAATTCTGTCGTAATTTTATTATAGGTTTGATAAATTTACATATACAATAGTAGAACTATATACTTTTAGTAAAAAATAAATAAAATAAGACTATAAGAATCACTAATGACGCGCACATATTATCTTTGCCGGCCGTCGTGATTGTAGATACTCTCAGTCGCAAAAAGGATAAACCAGTAATAAAGTTATTATTTATTTTTTGTATGTGTGATTTTATCAAGAAATACTCCCGGAAATGCGACCCAGCTATCACTGCAAAATAATAGGTCAATGGCAAAATATGACCGATTCACCCTTAGCCACATTCAACACTTTATTTATGTGAATATTTAATAATTTCACAATAAAGTTAAACTGAGATAAAACTATTATCGCAATTCCTCACTACAAATTATTTAAAAGTAAATAAATTATGTAGATAATATATGAAATCACTATGTAAAATAAAATCATAACCGCCATTATATACGTTAAAACCGACAAAGGAAACTTTAAGCACATTTTTCACGTATTTACTTTTGAGAAACACTATAAAAGTATATACTTACTATGCTATAAAGTATTCTACGTATTTTGATATACATATCAAAAGAAAACGCTCGCGATTACTTTTATAAAGTGGATTATTGTAAACAGCGACGCCGCCAAATAAGGTAAGACGACGCCGTCGCAAAGTGAACTGAACAATTACTCAACAACATTGTAAATTTTCTGACGTAAATGACTCAAAAATATATATTTATTTCCTACCTTATTCACTAAAAAATACGATTCAATTTCGTATAATAAACAAGTATAACCTAGAAATTTACAGTGAATTTTATATGCAGCGCCGTAGAGAACTAAACAGCGCGGCCTCCATGAAAGCCGCGCGTGTGCGAGGAATTGGGAGATCTTACGGCCTCTACGAGGAACGCGCGCGATCAAAACGCTAAATTATTTTGAACTCTACTGGATAAGATCAAAAGCCTGAGTAGAAGTCAGTATGTGACTTTCGAAAATTCCATCATATTTTGACAACAAATGTACCATTTCTAAATAATTTCCTTTATTTAATGAAGAGATTGTTTTATCATGTCATTGAAAAGACAATTCTTGAATATTCAAAAACAATTTGTGTGCTATATGAATTTAACATTGAAAAATATTACGATTTCTATCTAATTTTGAATTGTGTTTTTAAATGTCTAATTTATATTGATTGCATAAACTTGTTTCGATGCGAATTTTACCAAAAGCATATACTTTTATGCATGACTTTAAGTGTTTTTTGATTGCTAATGTATTTTAACCACATTTGTCAATTGTAAAACGCTATTTAAAAGTACTTCAGTCTTTAGATTACAAAATGATTTAATTTTATTTGCTATTCATTAGAACCTCTGTCTAAAATTATGTCTGTGTGCTGAAAGTTAGCTTGTATAAGAAACAGGTTTCTTGCATGTGTGCACTCGAAACTAGATAGTGAATACGTGTGGGCTGCCTGTGTTCCGCATAGAAGTGTAAGCAAACGCCCTCTATGCTTAATTGTACATATCTTTACTAGAGATGCCTAATTATACCCATAGAGAGGGTTATTATCAATAAACGTATTATGTAAATTTAATTTTTTTTCTATAAAATTGAATGTTTTGTTTAATGACTTTGATATTTGTATAATTTGTCAATTTTTAAAGGGGGTCAGGGTAGGTAGTGCCTGAAAGTCTGTATAAATAAAAGCGCCTGCATATTACTCAAGGATCGATTGTAATTCAAGATGAATCGCACATAATGAATAGGCAATGTATCGAAAGGTATAATTACAAATTATTGTTCCTTTTTTATAGAAATCAATATAAAGACTCAAATTACTTATTTGTGATTAAATTTAAATGTGAGAAAATATTAAATAATTTTACTATAATATCGATAATAATAGTTAAATACTCCTAAGAAGTATATTTTTATTTTTGAAAGTGTGATTATATAAATAATATCATTTTTTGTTTTGTATCCAATTTAAGAATTATTGACAATCTCAAATATATTATTTGCATGCCAAAAACTGAATAAATAAATAAGTAGAGTAGATAATAAGAATATTAACAAATAAGTTTGTACGGCCATTTTGAGAATTCTTGTTTCAATAAAACAAATTTGATCAGTGTGTTATTTTATTCAATCCTTTATAAAGTGTAAAGAAGTACAAAATATATATAGGTTTTATAAGTAGCAGCCATTAGTTCACATTTTAGATCTTTAATGATATGTAACACTGCTTCAGACTTATTCAAATCTGTTTCTTTGCACATATTTAAAAATATTGATTCAATCGTGCTTTCAACGGCTGTGATTACAATATGCAAATGTATGCCGACACGCATGCGTTACGTTATTATTAACTTCTATTATTCAATATACTTCAACAACTTCATCTGTACTACTCAAAAAACTACTTGTTTCTTTCTTGATTTAACAGAATAAATGTTTCGAGATGTAAGAAGTGTTGTGTAAGCATAGTCAAAAGTTCTTATATGAAATATGTATATGACAATATGGTTGTACGAGGTAAATTTAAGACCTGTATATGATTGTCATATAGACATCTTATTACTAACAAGAAATAATATTGTGGTCGCCACATTTAAGTGTCATATAAAATACTTTTATATTACACGAAAATGTCATTACGTGATCATAAACAGGACTACTACAAGACTATCATTATGTTTTTCGTTTAAACAACATAGAGTTACATAGTAATGTTTTTTAAAATTCACAGCTGCAACTTTTATATAATTTGATTGTGTGAACGTTTTTTTGGACTAAATTAAATGACAAATGTATTATATGTCTAAACATTCATATAAAATATTATAACACAATTCCTTGAAATTTGAGATACCACTAGATAACCTTTCGAGCCTCTAGATTTCTCGAGACAGACGTCAAAAATACAATAAAAACTATAAAGGCAGCAACATGAAGAAGAAGCATGATTATATGCTAATGAAAACATAGACGACACAATACACGGATCTCAACCGACTGCTTCTAACTGATGTCGATTTAGCAAATCAGCATTTTCTACACAAACACATTTTGCAACATTTTTGATGTTTAAAAATAAGTGGTTAATTAAGAAATAAATACTAGTAAAATTAAACATATTTAAATTTTACTCATCAGATTCACCATCTATTTCATTAGTGATATCTGTTCAGGCTACCATTTTTTTTAAATTGTTTTTATAGTTAATGTGATTCATATTGTATCAATTTTTCTGTTAAAATATCCATAATTGAATATTTAATAAACTTATCTAATATTTTCAATTAGCCATGCGTGTTTCCCAAAGACACCGGAATGTCAAAAATCGTAACACATACGAACCTGTTGCATAACCAGGCCGAAATGATTTCATTTTGCTTTCAGTCCACTTGTGTGAAACGCACCAATGAAAATTCTATTAAACAGTGTTTTGTTGTTTGGCTAATGTTCTATTTTGTTTCGCTTCCATTTTGTATTCACAACAATGTGCTAAAGGCGTTAATATTTTTGTTACACTGATATGTGACAACAAATTATTGTTTAAAAATTAAAAACGGATTAAAGCTTCTCTTCAATAATTTGAATATCCCTCTTTAAATTGAAACCCTTTTAACTGTGAGTTTTCGAAATATAAAACATTCCAAAATGCCCATGCTCTTACCATGTTCACCACCAACCAAGTACTGCTTTACAGATAAATAATCTTCATGGCCATCATGATTAACAGTATAATATTCACTTCTTCCATTAACTCTTCGTGAACGCCTTGTTGTCCAATGCACATGAGCAAATCCATCAATTTTTATATATATTCCTAGAAAAATTTAATGTAATCAAAAATGTTTTCATGATCTACATACTGAATATGATTTTATCATCATAATTGGAAATAATCATAATAAAGAAATAAAAAAGTTATTATTATAATGCATAAGAATTCACAATGTTATCACAAAAAACGGTGAAATATGTCAGATTACTGGCAAAATCACTAGTATCACCGCATAGGAGATATGATATATGCCTGCCTGAATATCTGTGGTCTCCACCTACCTCTTTGAATAATAAAAGCAAACTTACATTATGGCAAGCCAAAATACTAACAAGATCCATGTTTTTGACTACCAATTGTTATATCCAATAGAATTATGCCTCTATTTCATTTTATTGCAAGGAGTTGAGGAAATTCCAAGGAACTTACTTAAATGAATTTTAAAAAAAATTATTGAAATAAAAGTAATAGTAAATTAAACTTTGAAGTCTGCTTTTACAAATGAGAATTATAAAGAAAAGTGTACTATCAATACTTCATAGGGAAATAAATTTCATTGGAGTTACAAAACCTAAATCATTCGTGACATCGAGTGTTTAGGGGTTCAGCGAAAAGGAATTGCATTTTTTTATATCACTGAAGTTTACGCAGTTCGAATTATCGAGATTCCACTGTACTTACGTGCTTTTATGGATTAAAATAAGGGACTTTATACAGCGATCTTGGGAGAAATCATTACTTAAAAATTATGTAAACCCATAGGTGGTAACGTAAAATGAATATAAAGAAATATATTTACTAACCTCGAAATGTTTTGGGTTTTTTCGGCTGAAATTCTAATTTACCAAAAATAGTTTCCCCCGCATGGTAAGTATTATTTTCTTTATTCAAAATTATACGTCCCTCATCAAAACTCAAGTGAAACATTTCGGAACAAAAAAAGGATACGCTACTTTATATAGGTTTATAACATAAATGTAGTATATTTTTCACCAATGTTTCTTTTGCTGAATTGGAATGAATAGATAACGATTCCACACTATTCCACCATCACACACATTAATATACTACAATACATCATTCATTTGTAGATTTGACATATTGTCCATACAATGTCTGTCCAATCTAAAGCTAGTCGTACACACGCAATAATAATGTCAATAAAGTACATATTGACAATAATATTTCGTGCGTGCGGCAGTATTGCGGAATTGTTCAATATTATTATTGATTTCCAGAAATTCTGATTTCGACTCCTCAATATCAGGAGGGAGCGGAGGTACTGTCATTACTGTTGTTGATTGCGGGCGCGCAGTAATACTTTAGATAAGATTTTTAACGTGGGCGGATGTTGGTGTTTTTGCTTAATATGAAAGACAAAAACAGTATTTACTACAGCAGAAATACTTTTGATGATTTGTTCTCCGGAAAAGCGACATTTGTGGGAATTAATTAAAATAAGAGAAACTTATTCAATTATGAAATATATCTATCGAAGTACATAGCAATAAAGTAAAGAATAGTGCACTCGATAAGTTGTTAGTTATTTATTAAAATAATAAAATAAAAAGCATAAAATTCGTTAAGATCATTTTTTACCGTAAGTTGTAGTTCATTTATTACATTAAAATGATTTAACTCGATTTTTCTCCATCGAATCCTTAAACCATTGTTTCTTTCTTGACTGTCTTCTTTGAGAAGTTCAAAGTAATGCAATGATTAATGTAACTACTTTTTTTCTTTGTATCCATTATATAAAACGTGTGCACACGAATCAAGCTGCTGAGTGATTGAGTCAAATTTTGTCATGAAAAATTTACAATCACATTGCGTAATGTGCGGGACCGAATATTTACTCATATTTTTGACAATCCTGCATAAATAATATTGCGTGTGTGCGGCTAGCTTTACGGATTACGTTTTTATTTTGAAGCAAACCGATGAAAATCCACAGAACAATAATGTACAAATGTACAATCACGTCACAATGTGTCCACAGGCAAACTATTTATATTAGACCGCAGACTGATATATTTAGCAATAATAAAATTGCTATCGAATAAAAATTCCTGAAAACGAATATTTTTGTAATAAAAAAACAATATTAACGTCGATTTCATACAAATTTATTTCGTCGCGCGTTTTGATTCTATAATAGAAATAAATTCACAATTAACATTAAAAAAGTGTTCATAAAGTATAATTGTTATGCAATTTCGCAAAAATAAGATCACTTAATTATTTTGATATTTAATTTTAAAATTGATCCATAACCGTCAGTATTTACGTCCGTGTAAGTGTACACAGAAATGAATTTATTGTGCTTATAAACACATACCTAATATATGCAATTGGATATTCTAATTTTGGCCAGATGTGAAGAAATGTTCGCAATTACAACAGCTTCCGCATTATTTGACCTGGCATTGTTGCTATGGGCTTTATCGATCGTACGAGCTAGGCAAACACAGGACGCGTCGTATGAACAAAGCGGCAACATAGGCTGGAAAACAATTTCTGTTTATATAATTACCTTCGAGAGATATCAAATTCGCTAACCGATTTTCACGTCTCCACATTTTCGTTTCAAATCTAATAGATGTTGTAAAATCTATTAAGAATTTACAATGGTATATTTTCAAGACCATCTGTAAAAGGTTAAAAATATTTACATGGTTTTATTCTTCATGAGGTCTTGTAGTCCGTTTTCAATATATATATATATATATATACATTGTTTTTAATAAAAGTATTTGTTATAAATTTGGGTATGCCATACAATATATACTGTAGAAAATTAAAAATCATAAGCAATACTTTCTAAATTTAAAAACTTTTTCCTGTTTACAATCCATACTGCGTTAATAATAATAATATAAGCTCAAGCCTATCTCCCAAAATAACAGGCAAAGGCCATAGATTTCCACATGGTACGATCTTTGTATTTCTCTCTTGCCTCACTGACATCCATCAATTTTTTCATGTAAGCTCATCGGTTTCAGGTGTTTAAAATTTGGTCCTTTTTTAACTTCCCGCTGAGAAAATTGAAAATTTTCTAAAATTTTCGTGAAGTTATTGGTTTCACCCCATTTTCCAAAAATCGAGTTCTCATCAGATCTCAACGTTCTGAGGGTCTAGGAAGCTTCCCTGATCATCCCTGAGATGATTTCCGTATGACTGTGTGGATGTGTGTGTGTGTGTATGTGTGGATGTATGTAAACCTCTTACAACTTTTAAACGGCTTGACCGAATCGAGCCCACTAAACGGCGTTCCAAAGAGTTTCACCAAATTTAGATTTCCTGAAAGTTCGGGTCGATTTGGACCGGTAGATTTTGAGAAATTTTTAAAAAAGAAGAAATTTTTTTTTTTAAAAGCGTTTTTTTATAAATAACTTTAAAATGGCTTGACCGATCAATTCCAAAATCTAAACAGCTCTTAACCTATTAAAACACGTCGATTGCCGTAAACCGGGTCAAAATCGGTTGATTCGTTTGTGAGAAATCGTTGTCGAAAGAAATCGAAAAAAACAGTTTTTTTTGGAATAACTACAAAACGGGTTGATCGATCGATTTCAAATTCTAACCAGCTCTTGATCCTGTAAAAACACGTCGATTGCTTAAAACCAGGTCAAAATCGGTTGATTCGTTTGCGAGAAATCGTTGTCGAAAGAAATCGAAACAAACCGTTTTTTTACTCAAAAAATCGCGTCAAATCCCGTATATGTTCGAGTGTTTTGTACTCGAAGTTTCATTAATACATAAGAGTCTAAAACTGAGAACGGCGCGCACATCATATTATTGCTTCAGCACGTTTAGTTGGCTTTAATTCAACATGTTGATATGGAAATAATCCACTTTAGGAAAAGCATTAATCTTTAAGTACATTAATAACATAATAAAAACAAATAGTCTGAATGTTTTTATTCCTTAAAATGAGCTTTTACATTATCTTTACGTCGTAACTTTCATATAACTGAAATAGCTCCTTTTGTACACAAGCATCACTTAGATTGTCAGTAGCTTTTTTGTAAAGCCCGATATCACATTACATAGTTTTACTAAAAGTAGCTAAAATGAATCAGTTTTGTCGTTGCCAAGTCAGTCAATCTTTTATTTAATTAAAAAAAAAGCCACTTAACCACAAGAGAATATTTACCAGACAATTTGATAACGTGTAAACTCCACCCTTAATACTACCTAAAGTAAAAAAAATCCATAATTTTTACTATATCTGATTTTTACATTGTTATTGACAAGTCTATTAAAAGTAAAATAAATGTAAAACATATAATATATATTTTCATTTGCGTATTCCTATAGGTTACTATTTTATTTTATATCAGTTACTAATAATTACATATTAAAAAACAACTAATTATATAAGAAAAAGGACAAAAATATTTAAAGCAATGTAAGGCGTGGCATATTGTCGGTCGAAGATGCGCTCCAGGTGAAAATGCGAAATAGCGTCAGAAATTTTTACTTTAATATAAAGAGAGAAAAGAATAGTCAGCCCCACGTCGCATCTTAAAATAAAACGTACTTGGTAAGCGCAAAATGTTTATCCGTAATAATTAGATATCAATTAATTAATCTCTTTCTCAATCAAAATCGCTAAACGAATTTTAGGTTTATATTAAAACTAGCAACCTGTCCCAGATAGCAGCATGTAAATTAACACACGTGTAGCAGCAGTTATGTATAGCCAAATTACTTTTGATGGATGCATAGTGCAATCATGTAGCAAAGTTTTAACGGATAGCTGTAGGTTCAATATCTTCCTACACCAAAAAAGAAATGTACTAATTTGTTGGGAAAATATGACACAGATTTGCCATTTTTCGTGGTAGAGCCATACTATTTTCAATCTAACTGCAGTAAATGGGCCGACTCGTTCGGTATAATAACACACACTCTCACAGAATACAGACGCGAAATAACGTTTTCTGTTGTTTGTTTTCGTCCAGTGTGTGAGAGTTCCAGTGGTCTACTCCTTGTCTATTAACCTACAATCTCCCTTTATCAGCCCTTCCTCTCTTCATCGACACTCTCCATCAGCCCACTTCTTCGTGAACTATCCTATTGCGAATTTATATGCTTACCCAGGAAGCGGGCAATACACTGGTAATTCCTCCGAAGTGACGAGTGTCCATAGGCAGTGGTGACCACATATGCTTTGGTAGCTTGCACGCTCGTTTGCGTCTCGATAAAAAATCTGTTACAGTACTACCCGTTGGGGCAATCTGAAGATTTACCGAAAATTTTTGCTTAGCCGTTTCGATTTCATACACACATCGCCTTTTATATACATACACACCCACACACACACACACACACACATGCACGCACGTTTCAGGGTTTGATTAACGCCGATGTCAGATTAGGACACTTCTCCTGAGGAAACGGAAAGACTTCTCTTTACATGTATGTATATATTAGGGTAACTCGTTTTGAACTACTATTTTTTTTCTTCGCACTACGCAGCAAAATATGGTTCTATACGCTGAAAAAAGACCCTGTCCAAAGCAAAGCCTTTAATTCGAGTTTTAAGTACTTTTTTAATTTAATACGTCTTGTTCAGAATTGAACGCTCTACAAAAGTCCCCATTGTAGCGAAACCGTAACTCACAGTGTCGAGGTGTTATGGGTTTCCAAAGGAAATTTAATTTCCTACAAAAAAAGTCCTGTGAATAAAAGCAATAAAATTTATAGTTTCAAAGATATTAAGCATTTAATAAAATAATTTGCTGAAAATCGATAAAATTGCTAGTTTAATAACTTTTAAATCACATAAACACTTATAAATATAACTTTTTTCCTTTATTTAAAAAAAACCTAAAAAAAATAACACACTGCATTTAATGTAGAAGATAGATTGAGAATTTTTTCTCCCAAAAACTTATTATTCCAATAAAAAACAATTAAAAAGTATGTGTATGTGCGTCTGCGTGCGTGTGTATGTCAGCTGCGACGCGCAAGTGGAGTTTACTCCTTGAGTACATTTGTCTTCGACTATGCAATTACACCGTACCGCACCGCACCGTACTGGTGGTATTGATCACCTACCATATCCAGTATTTAGTCCGCCCCTTGCACCGTCACACTACTATTTATTCAGATCTATGTCGAAATTCTATCGTGGAAAAAAAATTGAAACTAAAGATGTTGAAAATGCAATGCGAAATATTTGCATGTAGGCCCAAAGTATGGTTTTGCCAAGGTCTCAGAGAGTTTACTGAATGTTGGGTTAAAACCGTAAAATAGGATAGGCTACATTTGGAATATTAAGATTTTTTTGTGTGTGATTATTCAATAGACATAGAGAACATTAAAAAACAATAATATTTTTGAAACACTTTATTACTACAGTATATCTTTTATAATAGTGTTCCTTTTATCTGACAAAATATGTACCAGTCGTACAGCAAGTATAATGGTAAAAATCAATAGGTAATTAAACACTACACGGACGTCAAGATGAACTGTTGAGAGTTGTCAAAGACGGAGCGGCGCGCAGAGCATGTTGTACGAGATCACTGAGCATATAAATAAGAGTCGGAACTCCATAGAAAAAAAATAATCGTTGATAGTTACAATTCATTACCAACCTTACACACCAAATAAGTGTCACCAACATTGAAATGTTATTCTGTCATTTTGACATTAGAGATGTCCTCTAATCAAAATTCGCTTCATATAGATATCGATAAAATTTTGGCGGTAAATTTGAATCTTTAGCATAGCTAAATAGATTTATATTTTACACTCAAGTATTTGCTATAAATCTATAATATTTTATACATAAACTTATGAATTGGAGAATAAATATCTACCAAAGTGCCTATCTTTTGATGTGACCGCAAATATTTTTATTTAAAATGTTATTAATTGATATTTCGGGAAACAAATCATTCACTTGTTTTTCAAATAAGATATCACCCACATCACAGCTATACACGTTAAGACTTTGAAATGGTTGAAAGAATGGTTGCAGCTAGATGTAAACAGATATGATTTTGTTACATTATTACGTTCTTGGATTAGACTTATCATTTATAGGCAGGCGTACAAAGGGGTGCGGCCATGTGGGCAACGGCAATCATGATTTTCAAAGTCTATACATGTGGATTATATGTATTCCATCTGTAAAACAAGTGAATGGAATTTTTCCCGAAAAATAGCAGGTCAAACACACATCGATAAATATCATAGCGGAAAGTTTCAGAGATAACCTGTAGGGTTAACAAACGGCCTTATAAACTTTTTCGCTGTTAAAAGATTAGCACAAACTCAGTAATCGAATAAAGCGCGGAAGTAACTGTCGCTGTATTTCTAGAAATCGTTTAGAAGCCGTAAAATATGAATTTTTGCAGCGGGGTGAAGAAATTAAGAAAGTGTATCAATTTTTATTAATGTTTTAATGTACGCTTAGCAAAACGATATGCAGAACTTCACAAGACGTGGGTAAGGTAAGTAAGAGGAATGTATGTTTAAGCTTAATAAAGATTTAATGTCGTACTAACGCTACGGACGAAACACAAAATTATTCACATTAGCAATTCAACAAACTTGAGATTAAAATAATTATATTACAGTATAAAATTGAACAAAAAACGACTCGCATATTCGATTAACAAATCATGAGCAGCACGTACCTCCAATCGTGTGAACGATTGAAAATTAATCGTACTCATTGAAAAAAAAATAATGCTCGCTCATGCGCAGCACCACCGACCGGCTTCATGTGTAGTCGCAGTCTAGCTATTCATGAAAATAATTTAATAATGTTTGTGCGTTAAACAGATATAGATAAAAATTTTATAGTATTATAAGCATTTATATGATTTTCTTGTTTATCACTATAACTTGTTTTCTAGTATATAAAATAAATTCGTTCCAAAATTATATTATCAGTACATCCGATGTGTCGCTATAGAATTATAAAAACATTACTGCCCTAGGTAATATACATTGTAAACACTTTCCAGTACTTATATATTAGAAAAATATTGTCCGGCTTTCATTTTTTTTTTTTTAATAAGTACTCGCTAGGTTCATTTTAGGTTTCTTATTCCTTCAGTTCTTAAATTCGGGATTGTAAGGATAGTTATCATTTGAAGTGTTGTCATTTCCTTGGGCATAGCCAGAACCAACTGGTTTTTCTGCAACAGATTAAATTTTATATGTAGTTGTTATTGAAAAAATGTTTTTCTTGTGAATTATTATTTAATTAAGCATATAGGTAATAGTTAGAAACATGAACCACTATGATCTCAACATCCTATAAAACTAAAATAGACATGTAATATTTGTAAGATGTGAATTTGTTTTGTAATAATCATGATCTTTTTACATGATTTACTTCACTAATACTTACTATTGCCATCTGCAGTAGAAGGTTCTGGAGTAGAAGGTACTGGAGCGGATGGAGCAACGACGACATTTGTTACTGGCAACGAAGGAACCCTGCTATTTTGTGCTATACCTTGAACTCTGAATCCCAACCCAGGATTGGGATTGGGGTAAGGAGAATCAGTAACGGGGTAAGGGGGAATTGCAGCATGATATGGAAGATTCATGGTTGCATCAGAAGAGCTACTAGGGTAGGGTAAATTTGTTGGTGGATAAGGAATAACTATAGGATGTGGTTGATGAGATTTTGAATTTAGGGAATTAGCATCGATGTGGGAAGTGCTGGTAGTAGGATATGGAAGATTAGCACAAGGATAACGAAGATTGGCATCAGGATACGTAGGAATAGCACCAGGATTTACAGGACCGGCACAAGGATAAGGAGCTTTGGTACTGAGGTGAGGTAGGTTTTGTAGAGAATAAGAATCATTTTCATTTGTATTATTTTGAGCTTGAAATTGAAATATGCTTTTCTTTTCTGTAGCCTGCACATCAGGTATTTGCTCTTGAAGAGGGTTGGACGAGTTATTGTCGAAGTCTATTAATGGAACTGTGCCTAAGACAATCCTTTTGGAATCTGTTGAATCTAAATGACAGCCATCGGGGACTATTGTTACCTTAAAGTAAGCACATATATTTTTGTTATTCGTCATATATTACATAAACATAACTTTAACTTCTAAATTCAATCATTTTTCAAGAAAAATACGTGTATTTACATATCTATATTCTTATCAAATTTAATAAATATAATCTTATCAAGTTTTCACAAATTAGAAACTAAAAACAGTGTCATAATCAATCGAATATTCTGACTTTCAAACTATCTATTTATTTCCATTGTTTTGTAATGTTTTAGTTTTGTTCTTTAATTGAAACGAATTAAAGAAATTTTTGAACACTTATATTTACGCCTTGAAGACAAATGCGCACAATGTTTAAAATATTTAATACATCTTTATAAACTTTAATACTTCACAAATTTAAAATATTTGAAGATTGGCTTAATGAGAGCTCCCTTTCTCATGTACTTAATTAAATTATTTTAAAATTCAAAATAGTTACTGTATCGCTTTCATTTTAGCAGGTAAGTAACTAATTCGGTGCTTAATTACAAGCGAATTCATCAATAAGTTTTTAATATATCTTTAAACTAAACTAAAATTATGTTTCGAGAAAGAAGGGAAATCAACATTTTGTTTTTCTATAAGGGGCCATCATTAAAGTTCTATACACTTCTTGTACCGAAAGTTAAAAGTGCCAACTAAAAAATATAAAATATGTGGTGCAATAGAAAATATTGTCCTGAACTTTATTGTGACAGCTAAACTGAAAAATGTATTTTTAAATGATTGGGAAAAAATGCTTTGCTAATTAGCTTAAAAGTTACATAATCTACTTTAGTATAATAATCAGATACATTTTATTTAAAACACTTAAGTTTAACGAATGCTAATTGTACCTAGAATCAAAAGTAGGCCGAAACATTTTGACTAGATCAAACAATAAATTAGAAGCGGATATGTAATTTAATTTCTTATTATGAAATTCGAATCTCAAATATAAAGCTCAAAGGTTGTCAAAAGGTCAATTTGTTATGGAATTTAATTGGCACGGGCAAAGCTCAAAGGTAGGGTCAATAATGCATTAATTTTATTGCATGTGATAATGATTAACTCAGCGCACGCAGACAATTAACCAGTGACATTTGCTACATTAGTGAACGGCTGTTTGCGTTTTTAGTTTGCTTTTTGCTATTTTTTACTTTTAGTTGGTACTTTGTTTCAGTCATTATCTTCCTTCTTAGTTTTTGAAGATGCTAGAATATCGTCGGGTTCATAGAACAGCGTGGATGAAGAATTATACACTCACATCGGAATCCTACTACATATTCTTCTGTCACCACAGGACAAAATGTAATTGGGTATCTCAAGGAGAACAATAATTTGGAATGACATAAATGGTTATAGAAAACATGCTGAATCAAGAAGTGCTTTTTGGTTTCTTTGGTTACCAGAATGTTTCTGGAAATTATTCTTGTTATCAAAATACTTCAAGGAAACAAAGAAAGACTAAATCTGATGTCGATTCGACATATATTTTTATACAGAAGAGTTCAAAGATTGAAATGCAATGCATAAGTAGACATAAAAAAAATTTACAGAGCGAATGTTTGTGGTGAAAGTGTCGACAAATCGCATTAGAAAATCTTATGCAAACTAAATTGATGGCATATTAAAAAACTGGCCAAGAGCATATTGAACTATGCTCATTATAGGGTTCCGAAATCATTATTACAAAGAAATGCACTACAGATGAAAAAAGTACGTTGTTACACTTTTTCCATATTTCCCGTACAGAATAGTTATAAACACTTTAGTCGCTTATAACTAGAAAGACAAGTAGGCATGTCGATTATTACTATTATAGTGTAAATTAAAGTGCATCAGCAAAAGAGTGGATCTTCATAGCACTTACGTATTTTTGTAGAGAAGCGCAGTTTTTTGGCAATAACTACAAAGCAGTATATCCGAGCATGTTCAAAATAATTTTGTTGAAAGTATTTATTAAGCGTTACCTTCGTTATTTTTTTTTTTCATATTTTTTGGACATACAGTTTGGAAAATAGAGAGGGGGGCACAATTTCTGCAACTTTCGAAGCAATTATTTTCGAAATTGTTCACGTAATTAGAAAAACTGCTCAGAAACTTTAAAATATTTTTGAAAAAACTGTCGAAATATGTACCACGTGTTGATGTTTGCTGAAAAAAAAAAAAATTTCAGCTTCTGTTAATGTATAGTGTGACCCCTTACAAATATTTATTTTGTTATTTAACCACCAAAGTAAATAGCGACTTATACAAGACAGTTACATTATAAACTTCATCAATATGTGTCTTGTAGTTTTCGAATAGAATATCTGTAATATAACGGATGACGAAACGGAGGGTCCAGTTTGTGCTATTTTGGCTCGGAACCCTGAAAGGATCAAATTTTAAGCACCCGAAACAGACGAGCTTACGTGATAAGATTGATTGAACTTAATGAAGCGAGAGATATACGAAAAGATCGTAATATCATGTGGAATTCTGTGGTGTCTGCCTATCCCTTTGGGAAACAGACGTGAGTTTATAATAAAAAAAAATAAAGAGTTCAAATTACTTATATCTTATAGCATAAATATTACTATTTAGGCAACATATAAACCTTTTTTCGCTACAACGGCCATATAATGTTTAAATTTAAAATGTCTGCCCACACACCTCTACCATTCCCGACGCTCACCTTAAGACTAAAATTGTGTTACTGGTAAGAATTATATTAGTAACCGAATCCTCAAAAATTTATACGGTAAAAATTTATATGGGAAGAACGAGAAAGGAATTCATATTGGTGTATGATCTTCTCAATTTCGGCGGTGACTGTGGCTTTAGGCACGATTATGAGTCTGTGAATCTTAGATTTTTAGAAGTGACTCAAAAAAATCCAAAAAATCTTGACCGGCCTAGTTAATAAATATACTTATAATAAACGACGAACATAATTCCATCAATTGACTACAGGTATGCTAAAATCCAAAGTTTTTCCGAGGATAAATGACAAAAACTTATTAAAGTTATGCCTTGGGATATATTAATCGAAGGTACATGTTTTTGTTTTTTTTTCTACATTACGAGGAAGAGACAATAAGAATTTCAGCAGAAATTTAATAAGGATTAGTTTTCCAATACACTTTAAATCTCTACTGAAATTCGTGACGGCCATTTTATCGCTTCCTTAGTCGTATCTTATAAATAAACAAGCTTTGTTGTAAGCAAATACAGATATCATTTATGCATACGACATTAGATGGTTTTAATAAGAATAACATCAAGTGCGTTGATAAGAAATGAGTTTGGCAAAATCATAACACAAGTAAACATTGCATAAGTTATTCGACGTCAATTTGAAACGTATATATTAACAATCTCCATAAATATTTCGACATTTAATCAAACAATTTTACCTAAACATTTTCAATAACCACCATTTGCACCATTTGCTTATTTAAGATAAAAATTTGCACGTTTTACAAAGAGTTACGTGACGTCAGCGTGACGTAAAGAAAATTACGTAATTTTTATAAATGTCGGTTAAATGTTTTATGTGGATTTATATTACCGGGTGCTACTAACTATTATTCTTAATCTAAACTATTCTGTTTTGCTGGTCGATTTATAGTTCGTTTGAGTTCTAATACATATCTTTATATTTAATAAAGATTTATATTATTATCATTTATAGTTAGGTAGTTGTACTCCATAAAAAAAAAATAGCCGTATAATAACAAAAATCTCACAACAACTTTTCGTCATATTTAAACAAACTTACACATTTTCTTTTAACAATATTATTTATATTGGAATTAAAGTAAGATGAAGTGTTTCCATTAGTTTCACAATATCATTCTTCAGTTTTTGCTATCAAAATAAAACGTGCAAGTACAAGTTAGAACTTCGAGGAACTTATTTTGACATCGAAATAAGCCTGCTTAGTTTTTAAAATTTAGTTCAATAACTCTACAATACAATAACAAAGCAATATCTTACTAAGGTTTCGTGTTCCAAAGACTACGTTTTGCCCTTCCGATCATTCTCAGATGCTACCTCCGCATTGTTAAGATCGGCAGTTAAATCTTCCCAAACCCTTTTTAGGTCACCGTAGAGCCCCTACTCGAAAATAAAATGATAGTTTTCTGCCCATATTCATTACAATAGGGGTAACAAAAAGCTGACAAAGTTAATAAAAAAGCTAATAATAATTTTGGACATAATTATGATTTGCATTAAGTCTTGGAAGTTTTTATTCCAAAACCTAATTTAACTCTTAATAGTTCAACTTAACTCTTTTAAGAAATGAAAACTCTGATTGTAATAATTCTTATATCTCCTTTTTATATTACAAATATTACATCTAGTTGAGGCCAGTATTATTAACAATACAGCAACACTGCTGCGATACAGAGTAACAATTTGATCTCCATCTTACCTCACCTCAAAATTTACGTATAATAGAAGAAATTACATTATTACATGATATTATATTGAACCCCTTATTAGGCTAATAGCAAAAAGTCAATAGAAAAAGTTTTAAAAATACTAAATAATTGTTGCTATTTACTCCTGAAAATATAATTTTTTTGCTCAAAGTGATCTTTGAAAATCGGTATTTTTCTGCCTGTTGTATGTATAAAAAGATAATGTAATGTAAAAAAAAATAAAAGTTAATTTATACATATATATATAAAACTCTTTACTCATTCGTTGTTGCAAAATTATAAAAAAAATAATAATAAACACATGACACACATCGGTCCATGACAATGCGCGTGATCGACATAGATATGTATTACATGTGCTAATCGAGTATATTCGAATTAGACATATATAAACCAATGGGAATGGGCCTGAAATGTTAGTTTTAATGTAAATATTGAAAAAAGTCAACAAAAACAGAAACCAAAATCGGTTGAATATTATAATCAGCATCAGTATATTTTGTACATGTTAATTTGATACGCCATTATTTATGACAGAACGGATAAATGGTTTTTTAACTGCTGGCTGCTGTAACTAATTCAATTCTAATATGTAAATAGCCACCTAACTAATATCGTCAAATAAAAATGTATTCACATTACAGTGTAAAACTTCTAAATACATAAACACTACAACTTAGGGAACAAAAAATTTTTATGAAAAAAAAGGTAATTACAGGTCATAATCAAAATGTTTGTCATTCCAAATGCGATATACTATGTACATTCTGCTGTCTTTTGTCAAATGCGCCGACCGCTTCTTCACGTATATTAGAGTAAACGTCATACCGCGCATGCGTTATCAACCATTTTTATAGATATGTTGGAGTTATTTGTAAATGTATATATAATACTGCATTTATAACAAAGCTTTCAATTCGATAACTTCATAATCATCGGAAAATAAATGGGTAAATTAACCGAGAGAAAAAAAAATAGAATATGTCTATTTGTGAAAATATGTATGATCTTCTATATTTTGTATGCAGTACTATATTAAGTACTAAGGTCATTAGGAAAATGCATCTACCTTACCTTGAATTCGTATGCAATATCTATAAATCGGCATGCTTCAACGTTATAGACAGGAATGGAGGGAATTTCTATTTCTATAATCCAGTTCTTGGTGGAGAACGCGTGGACTGGCCCTTTTCTCATTTCGATTATTTGTTCCATATCATATTTTCTGCCTGGACGGTCTCTCGCAGTGAATGTAATTATCTGGAATGTCAACATTTCTCATTTGTTTATTGTTTGAGGAAATCGTGTGGTATACAATTTTCAGTAGGGAATTAATGGTACATAGTTTTTGTTCACTGTGGTTTATATGTTGTGTGATTTTAGTACTAAAAATTATACTCTAATACCGTCACTATAAAATATAATAATTTAGAAGGAACCGTTATTTTAAAAAATAATGGGACGGACCAGGCGCACGCGACTGGAAGCTTAACGGTCTGTATTCGGTTTTGCTGATCGGCTGACCATTCACAGGAGCAGCGTCTCGCCAACTTAGATCGTCTAAATAATACCTCTGAACACTAGGGGTCTATAGAGGTGCAGAGCTTCATTTCCGATATGCCAATACGTATGCCATGTACTACAGTAGACTGTAGACTAGGTGCAGTACTGGGTAATGCAGGCTGAATGCAACATGCAGTTACATTCTTATTTTCTGTAATTTCCGAATTCGTCTTTCAAAGAGCGACCAATTAGAACGGTCAAATTTAGACCAATTGAATCGAAGCGGTCCGGATCTTAAAATTTGTCCTGAATCGAAAGCCGCACCGTCAAGACAGCTATGCTATTTTCTGACATCAATTCTGGGCCGTACTGTAACGGGCGCCGCTGTCTGGTGCGTCGTCGCGAGTACTCTGCACCCTGCTACGGGTGCAGGTGCGGGTATGAGCCCATGGCTCGGACCGGGGCTTCATCTCAAGGGGGACACTGCCCCCTCGGGTCTTTTGTTTATTAGTTGGCGACTTCCGTCGTCCGTTCAGTGTCCGTCAGTCACACTTTCTAATCATCGGGTGATTCGGTTACCAGGTCCCGTGGAAGCTGGTATCCTCTCGTCGGTCGGCCAAGATGTGGTGCCAGGTTGTGCAGGGATGGGTGGGGGCCTGCGTCAGCGCGATTAAAGGCGCGTCGCGTCAACTTTCTGACGAACTCTTCGACAGTTTCGACTCCCAGGTCTCTGGCGATGACGTCGTTTTTGACGTACCACCCGGGCCCCGTAATCAAGCGGAGCACTATGTTTTGCAGGGCCTGGAGACGCTGGCGCTGCAATCCTGAGCAAAGGGCATACCAAGCCGGTGCAGCGTAGGTCAGGCGGGAGCGTACGTAGCACTTGTATATTGCTACTTTTGTTCTAATGGGCAATCTGGAGGCGAGTATCGGCCGCAATTTGGCGCGCGCAGCCCGACTCATCTGGATGACGTGGTCTATTTGTGGAGTCATTCGCAGTGAGCGGTCGATATGCACGCCCAGATATCGCACTCGTGTGTTCCACTCAACCGCCTGACCTCTTAGGCGCAGTTGATCGGGCATGTTTCTTTGGCTGCCGGTTAATAGAGCGGCCGTCTTACTGACATTGACGGCCATCCTCCATTTGTCCAGCCATTCGGATAGCAGATCAAGTACGCGCTGGATCCTCTTCGCAGCTAGGTCGGCCCTTCGCGAAGATGCAAAATACGCGCTGTCATCGGCGTACAGCGCCAGCATCACGTCGTCCTCCCAGTCGCTGTCTGGTGCCTCTGAACTACTACCGTCAGTGGTTCGCGACCCTACCGTCATGAGGGCCGTCGATATCTATGTCACGTGATCGGACCTCTGAAGGATTACCGTAATACTAAACTGCATACGTGTTCGTTGCATTTCGGAAGTAAAAACACATACAAACTCATATCTTTATTCACAAATAAACCTATATGTATAAAAAATATCCAATTATGTACATTTCATTATAAATTGCACAGAAAAAGCGATGTTTTCTATATACGCCTTACAAGTTAAAAAACTCGTCTATACAAATTATATATATGACTGAAAATAAAATAGTGAATATGTTCACGCCGTGTGTACGTCGGGTGCGCAGGAACGTTTCCGTCCCGAACAATTTATTTACTTATTTTATAAAAATTATTGCCTAAGCATTAGAGTATATGAATTTATTTATACAAACTGCTGCAATAAATAACAACCTTGATATGGCTGATATAATAAAACAAGGTCGTCGTAATTTTATTTTAACAAAAATGGATAGTTATTGAGAAACTGGCACTTTTACGATTTTTCCAAAAATCTGAACGAAAAACGGTAAATGTTTTTCCCTTTGCTATAATTATTTTCGTTCATAATTTTGAGAATAAAACATGTTACTAAATCTATTAGAATAACTTAATAGCTGTGAAAATATTCTTTTCTATTCTAAGAATGCTATTACGAAGATGGCATTGCGCTGAAAGATAAATAAAAATTTCATTACTCGTTTAGACGTTTGATCTTTACAACGTGCTCTTAACGTTTTCCGATAACTTCTTCTAATGACTCTGCTGATGACAGTAACTAGCCATTTATAAACAGATATTTATAAATGGTTAGTTACTGATATTTTGTGAATTTACGAAGTAGAAATGTTTCATTTTTCGTCGGTATATCAAGTATGTTAATGATATTAATAATAATATTAAATATTAATAACATTCACGTTGCGCCGCTTCTAGCTGCATATGTTCCGCCGTGAGGTGGCCCTCCGCGGCCCTACCCTGCTCACGGATAGCAATTATAACTCTTTGCCATTTGTAAAGAGCTTTTCGCACTAGACATTGGTTTATGTTTAAAAAGTTAAAAAAAATAAACTTCATTTTAGGCATAAGTTATATAAGATTTTTTTTATAGTTATGATCAGTAGAGCTATTTGCCAAAATTAATGGAATATATCAGGAGCACGTTGTTATCATTCCTCTCAAATCAATATTCAATTTGTTGGACAAGAATTCGCAGCGGAAGGACAGATTCAAGGATCAACGGTGGGTCGATTCCTGTATGTATACTGTTACTTACATACTATAATTTAAATATTCTTGAGACATAACAAATTAAATTACTAATTCTATGTCAATACGGGCGGAGCTGCAGATATATATTATATGGGCAGGTCACCTACCGAAAATAACTCTACCGGGGTGGTTAGTTAATATTATAAAAACGTGAGAAGATCAAAAGGCAGAAATGAAAAGTATTAAACAAGTGTTTAAATTATTGGCCGCCTATTCTGATGCAGTTTCTACATCCAGGAACAATAACACTGTGAAACACGCACGAATAATTTCTCGGATAGATTCCTCAGAGTAGCTGCTTCAATTCGTTTTCACGCAATTACCAAATAAGTCTAGCGTAATTAGTATTTACAACCCCTCCACTTACTGAGGCAGTTTAATACATTTCTAATCTTGGATATATTTTTTTGACAGAGTTTAAGCAAGTTAACATAATTTAGCGGACCACCTCCTACGCAGCAAAGTCAACACGCGTCGAGCATGATAGAAATGAAATCGGAACTGCATTAATACGGTGTCAAATGTTGTGCTACTGGGTGTAGATGGGTGTAGAACAAAATTGCCGAGGACCCTCAGTTGACGGAATTTTTACGTCATCAATTTGGATGGTTTAAAGTTCACAAACTGGTCCGCTGAGTAGAGAGCTATTTAAAATTTTTCTTCTCTAATCTTCGCTTTCCACTAATGAATCGTGAGTTGCGAATATTTAGCGACGTAGTTATTGATTGAATGTTCATATTAAATTAAGATATTTTATTGGCATAACATGATAAAAATTACTTGTTCGATATTTAGTGAAATAGCAACCTCTTTGTTATTAAGCAATTATATATGCGTGTATTACGCAAATACACATTCTAAATTATGTAAATGTATGTAAATACATATATTCCCAAGGCGATTGGTAATTCCGTTATCGTACTTTTGCACCGACGTAAAAGGCAAATAAATGCAAACAATGAGTAAATTTGAGAAAAAGCTATGACAGTTATGAAAGTTAAATTATATGATTACCCAAGAATGATGGACAAAAAAAAAACAAAATAATAATTTTCCTTTGATTTAAGTAAAAAAACATGTGTTGCCAATAATGTTGGAATTTTCGAAAAAACTAAAAAATACCATTTTTTAAAAAGTTGTATAAAATGAAATTAAATTAATCTGATAGGGCAAATACTTCATCTAACAGTGTTTACGATGCTATCTAGTATTTATTAGGCAATTTATACATTAGTGTAAAAAAAAATTCAGACATGAATACGCGGCGAGATGGCAATGGGAGAGCCCTCCCCCATCCTGATGCATCACCAAAGCACTTTTTATGTCTACACCATTGAAAGATAGTTATCACCAAAAGTTCCCCCGATGCCCCGCCTCCTTCTCAACGAAATCCTGGATCTGCGCTAAACTAACTAGGCTGAATGCAGACACAATATAACGAATTAAATGTTTGGCAACAAAGTAAAAAGTGCCAAAGGCCTGGAATTTATAAATATTCCATTTATAACTTTAAAGGCATTTAATTGCCTGGTATATTTTTAGGTGGATTGACTCGCTTAAAACTATTGTAATATATACTACTAAAATCATTAGATTTTTTCAGACATTTAACTAGTCATAGACTGGTTAGGCGCAGTGCCGGATTTAGGAGAGGGCAACTTTAGCTACAACC
The DNA here is from genome assembly GCA_005406025.1 of Eumeta japonica. Taxonomy (NCBI): domain Eukaryota; kingdom Metazoa; phylum Arthropoda; class Insecta; order Lepidoptera; family Psychidae; genus Eumeta; species Eumeta japonica. Next base: position 360,242 of record BGZK01000231.1, read on the forward strand.
CCGGAGCCTCCATAAAAGGGAGGCTTCCACAATAGAGATTTCGGAATAAGAAAATCAAATTTAGACTAGTAAACACTAGCAAAAGAAAAATAAATTGGGTCCAGGGGGCCTCTACTCTGTTGACCCGAGGTTTCCAGACCTCTAAATCCGGCACTGGTTAGACGCATTATTATGTGGTTTGATTACGCATCTGGGTTAGAATAAAATAATAAGGTAGAGCTTAAACAAATTGTTATATTTGTACCTTTATGATAGCCAATTTTATTTGTTCTATTTCCACACTACTTTTATTGGAACAATGCAACTCAACAGGAATAATTTGTCCAACATAGTACCCTGATACAGGAATCTTTACAAAAATTTTGCTAAAACCTGATGATAAACAGCAACAACTGTAGATCTCTTCACAAGATAATACCAGAGGTTCCTGCAAAATAAACAATTTTTATAATGATATATAAATTCAACGATTCCACAAATTAAAACCTTTTAATCAAAACTTGCCAAAAATTATGCTAGTACTCAAAAAACACAGTTTTCATAAGTATTTTGTGTTTTTAAATAAATTGCAAATTGATTGAAAATTATTTATTTATTTTTTTTTGTTAATTAACTCGTAAATAAAAAATGTCTAATTTTTGACTATCTTAACTTAAATAACATAAATGAATATCTATTCACCATAAAAATTATGTTATTGTAATGTATATTGCCATATTTTTCATTTCATTAATTGTATTTGTTTAAGGTAATCTCAAACGTGGTTCAACGAAATTCATTAAATGCATTTTTGATTACTTTGTAACCACTGCTATAGCTACACCCGCGACTTTTGCGAGTAGTGTAATAATAACACGTTGTTACGTACTTATACAGAAACGATAATCTTAAGAAACAATAACTTTCAGTACGTGAAATTGCGGCCAAAAATATTATTAAAAAATACTTAGACTTAACTTTTGGGTTCATTAATAAAAATTAATTATATTTTTATTTACATTAAATTACAATAATGATAATAAAAATGAAAGTAGTAACAAAGATGAGAAAGGGAAAACTGTGATAAAAAAGGCGTACGAGGAATTAAAAAGACTTTTTGAGATATATCTTGAACGTTAAATATTTTTAAAATACAGAGTGGTCCGATGTCTATGAATAGTTTATAATATTTCACTTTTCGGACGACTGGTTTTGAGAGACCAATATGTAAAATTATAGATAGTGGAAAACTGAATAAAATAACATCTTTTGTTTACATTCAACGTTTTGACAAATAGTGTATGACGACACCACAAATTCAATGTAATACAAAAACAAGATAAGAAATATATGTATAACGAACACTATGCTTCATTAATCATAGTGTTTTTTCGTTATATTCTTAGAAATAAATAACACTTGATAAATGTTCACAACAACATAATTTTAATGCTGGAGTGCCTGTGGTTGAATTTGTCGTATATATACGACAAACAAAGAAATTGAATTCTTTCATTCGACGTCAAATGGATTTACGCAACGAAATGTGTATAATCTCTATAACTTTAAAATTTTAGGAGTATATAGCTCTCAAAGATACATGTTATTAATTTTGCAATTTTTCTGGAAAATTCGCCGCGGTACGTGAAGATGTTCATCGAATTCACGTCAAAACAATATCACCGTTGTATTTCTCATTACAGATCAACTCACTAATTTAAAAAGAATCTTTATATAGTAATGACAGTAATTACTACAAGAATCTTAAATATAGTAGCTATATTTGTTATGAATACATGAACTAATATGGCTCATTAAAATTTGAGGTAACCCCCTGATGTTTGTATGCTTTTTGGTGTGTTTCGAAAGCATATTAAGATCTCTTCATTGTCGTCTACTGCGCCATTACGTTCGCGTTGCTTTAGGCATTTATTTTGACTAGGAAACGGTGCGACGTTTGTTCTTCGACTTCAAATCCTGTTAAAATTGCTTTTGGTGGATTTATCACATTGATTAGGTACTTACGACAAATGTTGAGTGTTTTTAACATTTAGTTATTCTTAAATATACAGTAGGTATTTCTAAAATTATATGACGTTACTTACCTAATTAATTCATCTTAGTCGATTGTAATGTTACAAAACAACGCATGTAACCTATTTGATAACGAACAATAGTCACTGTCTACACTTGAAGTTCTAAAGAGCGTTTATCTTACGTAAGAATTTTAATGAGTATTTTATTTTTATTTATATAAATGTCACAGTTAAGTTAGGCAGAGATTAGCTGTAGTTTTTATATGAAAAAAGTAAGTGGGTAGGCAAGTATGAGGAAGCATGATGCAGTCAGTTCGTTTCATCCAAGAAATAAATCAATTTATTAACATATAATAATAAAAAAATTATATGCATATAAATTGATGTGTGTGTATGTATTTTCTCTATGGACTTGAAAAGGGCTAGATCAAATTTAATGAAATTGTCAGAACATCTTCAGATTAACCCCCGCGGTGGATCCTACGAAATTTGATAGAGAATTAATCAACAGACTTCTTTTGAATCATTATCGAGAGGCAAATGATTAGACAAACCACCCAAGTACAGGTGGTCAATGCTGTCTATGGACACGCGCGACTCCGGAGAAGTCACCAGTGCGTTGTCAGTTTCTTGGTTAGAAATAGGATATCTGATGGAGTAAGGAGTCGGCTGATAGAGTGGGGAGGGCTTGATTGAGGGAGATTGTGGGGTAATGGAGGGAAGCTAGCCACCAGAACTCTCACTTACTGGGCGAAAGTCACCAGTGGAAACTGTTACTTCACGCGTGTATTCTGTGGGAGTGAGGTATTGCATCATTCGAGCCGGCCTGTTTACGTGCTGCAGCCAAGTTGATCATAGCATGACTTCCACGATAAATGGCAATTTTGTCATATTTTCCCTAAAAATTGATACATTTTTTTGGGCGTAGCAAAGCGCTGCACCTTATGAAACCTGCTGAAACTTCGTCGCACGACCACTCCCATCTATCCACCAGAAGACATATGGCTATAAATAATTACTGATACCTGTGCAAAACTGGGGCAGAATGCTAGTATTTGTATAAAATTAAAATTATTTTAGTACGCCGTTTCATGTAGACATTAACGATAAACACACGAAATCAGCACACAGAGTTCCGACCGTTGTGAATAAATAGATAAGATATAGGCCATATAGATAAGAGAATCATTGTTTCTCTTTAATTCCACACGAGACTAACTTACGCAGAAAAAATGCACATTCCGCAAATTTTTACATCTTGGCAACTTGTTATTTCCATAAAATATATTCCCAAGGCATATTGTTTAAAATTTCCGACCTGTTGTTTTTGCTATTTACGTACATATTTTATATATCTTTCATATTTTTACACGCTTTTATTTAGTTTCACCTGTCCCGTTGTCTGTCTGTCGGTCTGTAATCAAATCTTGCAAGTTGAATTTGATCCACTTCCCGGTTTCCGATCGAGCTGAAATTTTCTATGCATGTATAAATCGAATGACAATGCAATATTATTATGACATAGAGCTAATCTGATGATCCATCATCAGATCAGCTTCAAAGCTGTAAAATCGTGTTACATTTTGATGGTATAATTAAGAACATTTAGTGCATTCTTTATCCTCTTGGTATCATAACGTAACACGCTTTTATTTATAAAATTGGGACTGTGATAAAAACGGGAAGATTTAATAATTAAGGTGAAAAGTTTTAATGTTAAAGATATATAATTATGTACGATATGGAATTATTTTGTCGTAGACGAAGAAGCTTAATTATCGTTAAAGGTCACAATGAACTTATAAAGTGTTATATTTCTTATTAGAGTTTATTAATTTTTAACTTTTTAGTTCATTTTAGTAACAAATAATAAAAGCTTGTTTTTAAAAGAGATTTTTATTTTCTTTAATTTTTTTTAATACTACTTAAAAATTTATTCTTATGCTTCGCAAAACAACTTAACATTCCTATTTAAATATTCAACATCAAGATATATTTGGTGATATAATAATACCTTTATTATTAAACATATTATCTGAATTTAATAATTTTCAATCAGTCTTTGGTGTTATATATTATTTTTATTTCTCTACAAAATACTGTCTTTATCTTTTTAACCGACTTCAAAATTAAAAAGGAGGAGGTTCTCAATTCGACTGTATTTTTTATGTTTATTACCTCAGAATTCGACTGGGTGAACCGATTTTGATATTTTTTTTTATTTTAAAGCTGGTGTTTCCCCTGTGCTCCCATTTTAATTTGGTTTAGTTCTGATAATGGCATCGATGAGAAAATTATATAAATCTTACATTTTCATTAATTATATGCGCGACAAATAGACGAATAATTCAATATCTATTTTGATGATTATTTTTTTATTAGAAAGGATGTACTTTAAGGGTACTTTGATGAAGCTCAGTTAGGTTCTGATTATGGGATACGTGACAAAGTAACGGAACTCTTCAATTCTTTGGAGCAAATTTATACTTGGCCGAATCTTTTGTAGGCTATCCGGATATTTGAGTTACCTACCGTAAGGTCGTTTTCGTCAAGTAATTGTCATTGTCGAATATGATGGTCAATGGAACTCCTTAACGACTTACAGTAAGGGTGTGATTTATGAGCAGCACGTTTAGTAGGTCTACCCATATTCAGACAAATTAGTTAGTATACTTCAGATTCACTAAAAATCAAAAAATAAACAAAAATTTTGACAAAAAAAAAACAACTTCAAAAAAAAACTATTCCATAACTAATTAATATGCACTAAAAAGTAAAAAAAATAATTGTTTATTCTTCTACAACTTAATAATCAACTTACTTTTTCTACTCATCAATATATAAGGTATTCTCTGTGTGTTTACCACGCAAGAAGTTAGGTAGGAACCTATCCACTTGAAATTTAACTCAACAAATACCTATGAATAACAAATAATCATCAAAATATTTTTAGTGTTCTTCTAATTAAAATGAAATGAAAAATATTACTACTTAAAAGTCAATCAAATTATTACGATTATATAATGTAGTTACAATTATTGTTATTTTTGGAGTCGGTGTCTATTCCTATATATATTATAATATTTGTTTCCTTGGCTGACATATTGAAGTTTTACGTTGATCGACTAGTTCACTTTTTTACAGTTTGGGTATTTTTTTCTGTGGTTATGAACGACTTGCAGAATATTTTTTCTCTCCTCTTCATCGCACGTCAAACAGTTATTGTATTTTTCTACTAAAGCTACACCCCTCTCAGCAACATTATTTACTACTTTCAAAGATGAAAACGTCTTCAAGCATTCATCATAATCCTTATCGGATTCTCAAGTGTCAGGATCGTTATTATATAGTCATTAAATCATATTTAAGACAAATAAATTCCAATAAAACTATTTTTTTCTTTATTTTTGGCTATTGAATTGCTTATATCTCTTAAACAATGCTCTTTAGAGTTATGAATGTGAAGAACTTATTTCTCAAAAAATAAATTTCCTACAACTTTTTCTTGAAATTTTTTCGGTAAAACCAGCCATCCGGTCGATTTTTACAGAAATATGTGAAAAAGGTGAAAAAATGACTTTTGGAGCTACTACAATCAACATAAATTAACTAGATATAGAAACTTAAAGAAAAAGTGATTAGAAATACATGCTTTTTAAATGGGAATATTTCAAAATTAAAAAGGAAGTACTTAGAATTAAAATTAAGGGCTCAAATTTTCAGGAAATTTTTTTTCGACATAAAAAACAAAATTTTCAGCGAAAAAAAATATACATTTTAAATGAAACATCCTAACATTTATGTATTAAAGCTATTGGTGACGGCATCCGAACGAACTTTAAAAGCAATCGAAGTTTAAAAGGATCGAAATCAAGACAATAATTGCGCCAGATCGCAATCGCATGCAGAATCGGAAGTGAGACCAAGCATGAGCATAAGATGGAAATCGTACTTCAATCGGAAATCAGATTGAAGCCTAAACTATCAGTTGCACACTGTTTTATAAACTATCTTATCAAAATCTACACGATCTCGCGTCTACAACTTGTCTAGTATCGTGTGCTCGTATAATATATCGTCTTTGTTCGTCTATCGTGTTGACAACCACTGCAATACGTATTACGTAATTATAACGCTTTATACAGACTTTCCATTGTAATATGTCAAGTCATTTTGCCGCTACGATCTGGTTGAAAAAGATTGTTTTGTTTAAGACTTTGCATTAATTTTCATTTATTACAACAGTATTGACTTTTCTGACTGAATTCAATTTGTACTTCAAATAAAAAAAAAGACCTACAGCGCGTTTAGTTGCAATTTATTGACAAACTACTGGAAACGTTATCAGTATTTGTATTTATTGGAAGGTTTATAAAGCAGTTTGTTATTTTAATAATTTTTATGCCAACGTAATAACGTAATACTTTCGAATAAGACATTTCAAATTTTTAGAGAACAAAAAAACGACAAATTTGTAACTAATGTAATTTTGTCTCTGAGACAAGGAGAATTTTGAGCATTAATTTTTATCTAAAATACTTACTAGCTTATCAGCTTTCAAAGATATGAATTGCGTGTCCAAGCTTGAACAATTTTTTTTGCAACATAGTTCGGGGAAAAAGTTTTTTCGTATTTTATAAGCAAAATGTTGCAGTAAAATTTTTGGGTTGTCCTGTTTGTATCTGGCTAGTTTTGATAACATTAAATAGATGATATTTAAAATAAAAGAAAAATATAAACTAAAAGCGGTGTCCCGCCATTTTTCTATAACCTAACTTAGAAATTAGATGTATTTTGAAGTTTTATTAAAAGAAACGAAAAATGCGACACGAGCCGCGAAAAGAATTTGTGGTGTTTATGGACTGGTTCAAGCGTTTTCAATCTAGTAATTTTGATGTCAAAGATGAACCTCGCTCTCGTCGATCTATTACGAATAAAGTCGATGTCATTTTGGAAAAAGTGGAGCATATTAGTTCTTACGCTGAGGATCTGGAGATTGACTACGAAGCAGTTTTGACCTATTTGGAAAAAGCTGGATATACAAAAAAGTTTGATACTTGGATCCTACACGAGCTTACTGAAAGAAATCTAATGAATCGTGTACTAATTTGCTAATCTTTATTGAAATGAAATGAAATCGAACCGTTTTTAAAAGATTGATCACTGACTTATTTTAGATTTCATAAAAATCTAACTATTCTGCTTGTCCTTATGACGCAATTTTTAAAAGTTTTGCTGTTTTCCGACTTAAATCGACGAGCTGAGTCAAAAAATACATATAATTCAAAAGTTTATATATGAATACATACACAATTTTACGCGGAGCTTGTAAGCACGATAGCGTCTACAATTCTTTAGAGATCTTAATGAAACTCTACATACATGTTCTATGGACGATTACAAAAGTGGATTTCAAATATGAGCCAAATCAGTCTACTAGTTTAGAAATTACAGCAATTTAAATATTTTGAAAATCCAGAAATTACATATGTCATATGAATTACATATGAAAATAAAATGAAATCAACTTCCATTTCGGCTGCCGAAAGGCCTTTTTTTAATGTTGAAGATATGGGAAAAATCGTCAAAAGACCACCGCTGAAGCGGTTAGGACCGAAAAATACCTTCAATCTGATAAAACTGCGATTGCAAGAGGTTTGTCCAAAAGAAAAATCGCAAAACATACCATTTACTACTTTGAGAGATGCACTAAAAACAGAAACATGAGCAACCCAATACTAGGTCGTAAGCCCGTTTTCACCCAACAGCAAGAAATTAAAATTGCTGAACAAGTTGCTGGGTTCGCCATGCTGTGGACTTAATATCGCAGATTTGTGTAAACTTATTGATAAATATGCTGAGCTCGGCAATATCAAAAATGCCTTTATGAAACGCAATCCTTGAGTTTTTATACGCAAAGCTGAAGCGACAAGCTTTATTATAATAATTGAAGTTGATTTGACAACGAAGATTTCACTATATTTGTTGAATTGAAAAAGGCTAATATTACGTACAAATGGGGATAGTTGATGCTAATTTGTGATTGTAGACTTTATTTTTATTATATAAGCTTGATCTCCTTAATATTTTTTTAATTAAAATGTATTTTACTTGTTATATTCCAAAAAAACGTGTTTGAGCGTCATTACCCCGTATCTTGCGCGGCATTACCCAAATTCGGGGGCAATGCCGCAGAAAAACATGTTTTTTTTTAATGTTTTCCTACTATTAGTAGGTCAAAGATACATGCTTTTGTTATTAATTTGTTAATTAATCGATAATTAAGGACTTTGTTACTTTACTTAATTTTGATTTGTAATGAATAATTCAAAAAATACACCATGTTTTCCATAAGTGAACGCCATTCCCCCTCCCTACCCTACTATAAAACTAAGCTGAAAAAATAGTCAATTATAGCGCAATAAAGAAAGCACAAGATGAGGTAAACCATTACAAGAAATAATTTTATGATTTTATAAAATTCCATGAATGAATTTTTACCTTGCAGTAAGGATCTTGATTTAAATCCAAAGGTGAAATGACCTTTATAGACACTTTCTTCTCGTGATCAAACTTTGAAGCTCTTTCTAAAACTATTTTAATTTCATAACGAATATGCCCATACTTGTGTTCAAATGATGAAGGGCAGTGAGCAGGAATAACGCATTGAAAATCAAATGAATAGTCTCCAGCCTCCAAATGATGTTCCCCTACAAACCAAATAAATAATTCTGGCGCTTAAATAATGTAGATTATTAACTAAACTAATAAAAAACATATGACATGTTAGGATGGCTCGACATATATTATATTTGGCACGTTCAGTACTGCCATGGCGGAATAAATTGAATATAGGTAGACGATCAATCGCCTAGCTTGCCCGAATCTAACCTGATCATTAATGTATATCAGCTAAGTAGTTTACACTTGTGCGGCTTTTATGTTCAGCTATTCAGGTTGTTCATTCTGTACTTGTAAACGTTGATCGTTTACAAATACCGAATAACAGTATTGATAACAATTTGATCAAAAACTAATTCGTGAAAAAGTCGGGCACGAAGTTCATTAAAATGTAGGGATAGGAAATACACAGACGAATTCTTTGACAAATTTATTTGATCCATTAAATCTAGAATATGGAAAGGATGGTGATTTAACAATTTTTTTTTTCTTGCTTTTGAGCATCGACTTCGAAGAAATCATTTAAATAATCAGACCAAAACTGTAGCATTTTATGATAAACAAAATCCGAAACTGGTCGAAAATAAAGCGGTTATAAATAAACCGAACCAACCCGACATCGGTCGGGTTTGTTCGATTCAATCGAAGGATACTGCTCCACCTCGTTCGAACAGCCCGAATGAGAGCCATCCGACTGGTGCCCAACGTGGCCAATTAAGTCTAGAACATTGATGAGCCTAGTGTGTTATGGCAGTCAAGTTTATCGAAATCAACAGAACCCGAATCGAATGCGCCAAACAGAATATACGTGTAAACAGATCAATCTATCATAATAAATCAAGCATAAAATAGTAATATTTATAAATCAGTTAATATAACTAATGTAATGTGACATGCATAAGTGGCTATATTAGCTGATTTTTTAATTTGAAGTATTACTAAGAGATCAGACAAAACGAACTGTAATCAATATATATAATAAGTAAAATAGAGATTTTCCAAAATGAATTCCTTCCAATGCATCATTAGACTAAAATTAAGGCTTCGATTGTTCTGTATCAAACTCATTTAAATTTACTGTATGAACTATTTAAACATTTCCACAGTGTGTTATGGATATTCTTTCCCATCTTCTGTCAAATTCAAATGCACGAAAAGCCATTTATTTGACTTACTAACCAATTAAGAAGTGCATGAGCTCATTTATTACGAAATGCTGTTTTGATATTGTAACAATAATAAAGTATTAACATTTTATTTACATAAATGAAAGCACCACATCATTTTGTATAATTCAATATTTTAAATGGATTAAGGGATTTCTCTTCAACAATTTTGAATTTCTTTTGAACTAAACCTTTCTTTAGCCAATTTTTGTCTTTGTCTAATCTAAACTTTCTTAATGTATAAAATGAAAATACATATATTCTTACCGTGTTCATCACCAACCAAGTACTGCTTCATATAAAAATAATCTTCATGCGCATCATGATTAACAGTACAAGACTTTGTCTTCCCATCAACTACTTTTGAATGCCTTGTTCCCCAATGGACGTGAGCAAATCCTTTAATTTTTACATATATTCCTGTAAAGGTATAGGAAATATAGTCAAACAAAATTTCATGATCCTAAATTGAACACGGAATAAACATGTTCAATCTGATAAAAGCCGGTTCGACCGATGAAATATCAAACTCTCAGATAATACATACGTAAAGTTGTAGTTTCCGCTTGGCGTTTCGTCAAGTGAGTAAGAATTCCGGTGGTCAACCCCCTCCGTATCAGCCCACATCCCCCTCCCATCAGATACCCTACTTCCTCCCAAGAGGCCGGCAATGCACCAGGAGTGGATCCAACCTTCGAGTCGTATCCAACCTTCGAACTCATATGTGTGACCTCCCCGGTCACAAATATGAGTTTTAGTCAAGACTGGCTGTAATTTCATTGCAACAGTATGACAAAGACCCAGACCGGGGGGTCATGATCGCCATGACCCACCCCTTGGATCGGTCACTGCAACGCGCTTACGATTTCTCTGGATTTGCGAGCAGCGATGATTATTTACTCGTTGATCCCTGTAATGTTTGCTCATTTTCCCCTATATATATTTACACTTGAGATTTGCAAATGAGATAGTGTTATTTTGTATGGTCAGAACTTGGGAAAATAATAGTAATGATAAATGGAAAGACAAACATCATAAATTAGAAAAACATCCACTTCTTTAGACAAATGAATACATTTATCCAGAACAGTTATAACACAAAATGATCCTGTACGCAAAAAAAGTAGAAAGAAGAATATTTAACGGCTGGGAGATACTGGGACTTGAAAGAGCCTATGAAAAGTAAAAGGCTTTATATTAATATAACAGTGAATTATTTAACACCGCGCAAACTACCTGTTTTTACGTAAGGTAGCCCAACATGGAGTTTACACAGAACAAACCTACTAAATATCTAACTTTCCAGGACATAAATCATTATGTTGAATGTAAACAAGCCAAACAGATTGAAAAATCATGTCATCAGACACAAGACTAGTTCTAGACTTAATGTGCAAAACCAGACGGCTTAAATGGCTTTAAGTAGGCCACATGATGAAAGGGCAAGACAAATGAGTGAAATTGTGACATGATGGTATCCTATAGAAGGTCAAAGGAAAAGGGATGGTTCACAAAAAAGTTGGAAGGATGAAATAAGACAATTGAAGGAGTCACGTGGAGCAGAATTACTCAAGAAAGACATAAATGGAAAAGATTGGAGGAGACCCTTGCCGGTTGGCAAACAGACCTTCCTAAAATAAGCAGGATTCAATTAATACCATGGTAGACTAAATTTTAGGTTTTAATCTTTACATATAATAGAATACTAAGTTAATCTGAATAAAAGGCTAAATTATTTTACATATATAAACAATGAAACATTATAATCACTAACAAAGCGTCATATTTTGTCGGTTTTTTATCTAATATAATATAAACACTATATATTATATTAAATATATATATCTAATATAATATAATATAAAAACAAACTTTCGCCTGCGGTTGCATCTGTGTGGATCAAGAATGAATTCCATTATTTCTTATATTAATTAATTAAGCTATCAAACATGATCCCGATCGTGGTTGAAAAATTAAAAAATAGATCCAGACATTTGAAATCGAAGAGCGTAGAATTTATTACAACTATATTTTGAGTTTGGAGAGCTCGAAAAAACATTAAAATCAATTTTTAACCATGATGAGTTTAAGAATTTAATGCTCCTTTATTTATTAAAACTTTTAGGTCAAAAGTAGTAATAAGTTTTAGGGATAGCCCGCATAGCCCGATATGGTCAACTGTCTTTCAAATTTTTAAGCTCAAAAAGCTCAAAAACTCATATAAAATGTTTATAACTCAAGGAGCTCAAAGACATCGACAAATATCATAGCGACAAGTTTGAAGGATGGTCAGTAAAGTCAAAGTTTTTGCTGACTTTTACATTGAATTAAATATTATTGCTTTTCAATCTACGTTAGTAAATACTTCAGCACAACCAACGGGAAATGATTAACGAAAATTATTGTCGACTAATAAGTCGATAATTTTTTTTTATTATCGGCTTTTTTTAATTCGAATACGAATTTATAAAAACCGGCTAATAGCATGTCGGACCATGCTCAATATAGGGTTCCGAAGCCGTTACTACAAAGAAATACACTACAGATGAAAAAACTACATTGTTACAGTTTTTTTCATGATCCCATACATAATAAGTATAAGCACTTTAGTCGCCTATAACTAGAGAAACAAGTAGGTATGTCAACTATCACACATAAACTAGTGTAAACTAAGGTGCACCAGCAAAAGAGTGTATGTTCATAGCACTTACGTCCTTTTGTTGAGAAGCGCAGTTGTTCGGCAGTAACTCAAAAACGGTTTATCCGATCATGTTCAAAATATTTTTCGTTGAAAGTATTTATTAAGCGTTACCTAAATAATTTTTATTAATAAGTAAATAATAATAAATAAATAAGTAAAAGTAAATTCTACAAATCAAAGATCATAAAAATTTGTGCAGCCGTTTTTGACTTATAAATGGTGTAACTACACAACTCTATTTTATATATGTAGATTTACATTTTCAAAGAGTGCATAGTAATGATTTTTTTTATTAATATCTACAAACAGCGCAATCACAGATCGCATCACAAATCATTCAATCATTCAAAACAGACGTGGCTATGTTAAATGGTCAAACCGTAGTGAAACTGGACAGAATAACTTCTTAATCCATTTACAATTTTTATTTCATTTATTTAAACTTGTTTTGTTAATCTATTCATTGGATTATATTTATAAACATACGGAAATTTATGGTTAAGTAATGTGACGGCTGATATGCATAAGTCACATTATTTATGGTTTTTCCTATAAGGTAATAGGTTCTCAATTCAAAGTATTAAAATTAATGGGTTAAAATAAAGTTTTCTGGTGGTAACACGACAAACGAATGGACCAAATGAAGTGTCAGTATATAGGAGATTATGTGAATGACTTTAACCTATCAAGAGTTTATCTCGTCATGGCGCCACCGTCGTCGGTCTGCCATTTTCGTGCTTCGCTGCGCCGTGCGATAAGACTAAATTTTTTTATTTCTCGTATAGTTTGAACTAGGACCTTACAACTGTAATATATTTTAAAAATATAGATAAAATTTGCTAATTTTATATAAAGATAACTAATTGAAAAAGGTGTCCAGTAATAAAAAATGAAATGTTAAGCTTAGAAAAGCTGTATCTTCTAAGAATTTGCTCAAATACAATGAAATAAGACCACATTTTTGTTCTTACTTATATTTTCTCTGTTACTTATTAACTTCTTCACAATAATATGTAATAAAAAATTAACACTCCATACATTTCTTTATGAAGAGAGACATTACATTGCAAGGCGTCGAAAGACCGCGTTCAGGTAGAGTATTTTTTTAAAGTCCATTTTTATCCTGGGTCTGTTTCAAACAGAACGATTTATTGTTTGCACATTTGGAAATCTTAATAGACTAAATTAAAATGTAAAGAATAGTATATTTTTGTTGTTTGCTTTGCGAATAAAAATTTAAAACTACAATTAGTCGAAAAATGGCGAGTCTTAAAATTAAGTTTATATAATGAAACGTATTCATATAAGTGCAAATTTAAGGCATAATATAAAAAATATAATAACTATTCTATAAAAGAAACTTTGAAAACAATAAACTTTACATAGAAATTTTTTTCAGTACAGCTCTATGAACAACCATAAAATTATCGAAATTCGTGACGAGTATAGTATGGGTATGCCCTGTGAAAAGGACACACGAATATTCAATGTTGAAATGCTTTTATATATCCCGAAATTAATCAAACACTAACATAAAGTCAACGTTTATAAAATTTCACGACATTTTCATAATAAAGGGACTTCAAGCGAAATAGTAACGGTTTGGTAAGACTAGCTTGTCTATTGAAATTTTATCTGAAAAAACTGGAATTAACTAAAAATGTATATAACAAACAAAAATATATACTACTTAAGTGTTCATGTTAAACACTTCCTTTAACTCTATTATGCTTTTAAAAGATTTTATTAATAACTAAAGTTTACACTTTCACTCCATACAAAACCACGAAAGAGAATGAAAAGTACACAGATCAGCAATGCCACAGTTCTTTAACTACCAAGTAAAATTGTAGCTTCATTCTTAAAGTAACCATTCTGAGCATTAAACCTACCAAATACATTTAAAAAAAATAAAAAAACAATAAAGACAATGTTAAGCTCGGTTGTTAGAGTCCTGGAGTAGAACTTTAACCGTTAAGGATCGGTAGAGGGTTTGTAGGTAGAGAATCAAGTTAAGAATAATATATTTAGGTGACAATTATTTTAAAAATTATTTTATAAAAACACTACCTACATACTTGCTAGAATAAATAGATTTTCCCTCCTGAAACTGTTCAGATATTCGAAGCCTTGCAATTTTTCCATCTATTTTTTCTATATTAGACACGTTCTATTTATAGTTTTATTGTGTTTGAAAAACCACAATAATTAACTCAACAAATTTGAAAATGAAAGTCAAACGATCACACGTAAGGGTTTGAGTTTAAATCAGGGATATCACATTCTATAAAATTAAAATTATTTTAATTGTATTGTAGTTTTTATGGATTTAGCGTATAAAACGATGTCAGAGAGCGATGTAGTGACTAGGGCAGAAAGAGGTATGTTACGGCGGTTTGGCCATATGGAAAGGTCGGCAAGGGTCGCCTAGAAAATCCTATGCAGACCATATTGGCGGCATATCAAAAAAAGGCCAAACTTTAAGCATCCGAAATCGATGAGCTTGCATGAAAAGATTAATGGATATGAGTGAAGCAAGAGAGATATGCAAAAATCGTACCATGTGAAATCTATACCTACCTGTCTCTTAATATAATAAAACGAGTAATAGTTCTTAGTAAATATACTCACCTCGAAGTGTCTCAACATTATTTTGCTGAAATTTCAATTTGCCAAAAATCGTTTCTCCAGCATGGTAAGTATAAATGTTATTATTCAAAATTATTTGTGCGTCATGGAAACCCATAGCGAATGGCAATACAAAAAAACAATCTTTTTTGGTCTGTGACTTATTATAGAACTATATCTAGTAAGATATCAAACTTTAAAATATCTAAAAACCAAAGATTAATATCACGAAACTACTTTCTTCCTATAACAAAATCTTTAAAGTACTCTGCACTGTACCACTATATGCGCCGCTCTTAATTATACTACTAGTTTACGGCTATTAAATTTTTTATTGCCACTATATAGACATTAATGAATGTAAATGAAAGTGACAATCCTCAGCACTAGTTTAAGTGTGACTGACTGTCCGCTAGAAATTTGTCAGCAATGTGAACATCGATGTATGTATCTATGTGCACACACATGTTTTTGGGTGTATATAAAGAGTACATTGTTGTATAGATAAGCTATATCGTGCCCATAAGATAGACCGATATACTTGACAAATAAAATTGTGTTGCCATTAAAAACAAAATTTCCTGAATGCGAACATTACTCACAACTAACAAAAAGCTAGGTAAGAGCTCGTAATTTTTTTTTATGCGTCTTTAGTGTTATCAGGATGCGCTTGAGTGTGTAGTGCTTTTATAGTGCTCGAGATGTTTTTACAGATGCTCATGTGACGTCTTCTCTGCCATACAGCCCAGGGCCGCTACAGCTCCAACACTATCTTAAACATGATCACTGGTCGATGACGAATTCAAGTATATGTAAACAAAATAAATTTGTTTGAATCCAAGTTAAATAATTTATTATAAGTATTTTAAACAATTTTGCAATGTAATATTAATTTCGTACGATAATTTTATAGCCAACAATCATTATTAAGAGTAAATTTTTAATAGAATGAGCTCTTAATATAAGGATTGTATTAAATAAACAATTCGACAAATAATTTTCAAACTATTTGTAACATTGCACAAAAAAATTCGTTCATGAAAACTACACAAACAAAAGAGAAACACATAGATTCTATGTATAACATCATTATTGAACAGAAATAAAAATATATATAGTTATTTCCATATTTTTTAATTTAAATAAATATACTTTTAATTGTGTAATTTCCAAAAGATGTTGATAATAATAGAATAACATTATTATTAAAATTAAAAAAGAAAATATTGTCACATATTAAACTATTAAACTACACATATCATTACGATCTATTTATTTGTAATCTAAAATAGCTCAATCGATTTTGTAAGTAAACATTCTAGTAGATAATTAATAGTAATAAGTAACAGTGTAGTTGACAAAACATACACATTGAAGGATGTCTTATAGTTCTGTAATTTTCGATAGATATGTTAATATTATAATTTAATAACTTTAAACCTGAATTTAAATTGCCACGTTAAACTCCAAATCTAAACGTGTGACAGTTTTATCATTTTTGTGAAGTGTACCACAGGCGAGCGAAGCCAACCCTCATATCAATATCAAATATCAAGTTCAATAGGATCTTAATTTTCATAACTTCAAATGATTAATATAAAATGGAAAAATGAAATTATTGGTAGAAATACATGTATACACAATCATATCATAAACAGATATCATTTATTAAAATTATTTAATTCTATTATTTTCTTAAGAATTCTTTAACAAGGCCGAATATAATTACATACAAAAAAGTTATTAACCCTCAGGAGTCTAAACCTGGGAATGGGATATATCGCGTTCACTGTTCTCTTGTTTCAGCAATTTTTGTTCTTCTGTTGATGTGGCAGTCATCTTATTTGGAGAAAGCATTACTTAATGTTTTCATATACATATATAATACTAGCTGGTTCGGCAGACATTGTTCTGCCCTTTCTTGTGGGTGGCTTGCCCATATAGTTAATGTTTACAGCTCGTGGATATAGAATAAATTTTTTCGTCTTTTGTATAAATAGATCTCAATTTCAAACCCGATCTCAGTTACACTTTTGATTGTGAACCCGACCTCAAACTCGTTTTCGACTCCGGCCTCAATTTTAATTTCGATCTCGGTCCCGCTTTCAATTGTGATTTTTGTCTCAGTTTCGACTGTGTTTCTCGGTCCGTTTTCATTCCTAATTCCGCTACCAGTCACAGCTCCGATTTGAATAAAGCCAAAGGGGGTAAATAATTACTTTATAGTTTGTATTTCGATCCCGAACAGACCCTTGATTCTGATGTCGATCTCACGCAGAATTTTGACCCAGGTCTCATTTTGATTCTAGTTCTTGATTCTGCTCCCCGTTTCGATTTCAATTTTGACATCACTACCGCTCTAAATTTAATTGTTATTGTTGTTTTAAAGTACAACAATGAATTAAAATATTATGTACTGTGATATGGTGAAGAATATTTTTGTCGATCCGTTTTATGCCAATGGAGAGGCGAGTGTCTAAAGAAATAAAAACTTGTGTTTGTATGTATGTTTGGATAAGAATCTAAAAAAAAATGAAACTATAAAATAAATTTGATCTCAATCGGGATAAAAAGAGTCCTATCTAAATACATCAAGTAGTAATGGAGTTCATCGCGGACAAATACCATGACACGAGATTTTTATAAATGTGAAAACGAATACAATGATTGTTTTTGTTCTTAAGCTATTGAATTTTCTCAGATTTGTAATAATAAATACTTTAAATAGCTCCCTTTTATAAAACAAATATTGTTCAAATAGTCAGAGGCTCTTTCACAATAAAAAACAGTGGCACTCCGAAAGTGCCACCGTGAGACAGAAATAAAAATTTGAATAATAACGTGTGTACTTTTTGAATCATCAGGAAATATTTTTTAAATCGTCAGGTTATATTTTATTGTGCAGGAAATACTTTTAAATGAAGTGTTCTTTTATTCATTATTATAAACTACTCCTACAAAAATTATATTACAATTTTCATTTAATGCAAAATTAAATATAATAAAATACATGAAAAATAATGCATATAGTTTTACATGAAAAAAATGTAATCTATTGCTTAAAACTCAAATTTACAAGTACAATACGAAAAGTTTCGCCAAGAATATATATCTATGTTGTACCTATATTATACACAATACATACATGTTTATATTATCAATATATTTCAACCCAAACTCAACTCTCGTGTAAACGGGACCAATGTATGTAGATACTTATATCCATAGGTGTCAATTACGGCAAAGGTAACAGTGTCACCAGTTCAATGGTTTTTTCCCATCTCAAAAAATGCCCCACGCGCCTAAAGAAGTTTTCACTTCAAGAAATATTCTATGATTCTCACCATGTTCACGTCAGTCAATTATTTTAATCGCCATATTGAAAGATCACAAGGGTCAGCTTATCAGCCACCTTCATAACATTTGGATCTCAATTTTGGGGGACTAAAAGCACAGTCACTAATTAAATTTAGTAAGCCATCCTCGATACATAAAAGGATATTAACTTGGACGTTAGACAAAATGTTGAGATATATAAGAGAATTGGAATGTTTTGTAGGGGGCAACATTACATATGTTATGTCAAAATATGGAGTCAAAATAAAACTGCGTAGTTAATGAGAAAAATCTATTGTTTAAAAAAAGAATCTTCTTCTGCATTAACAATAAAAATAAATTTTAGACATTTTGAATTGAATTGAATTTAAATACTTAATGGTCATTGATCACCACTCACGATACTATGTATGCCGTTATTATAAAAATTAATATTTTATCAAAAAAAATTGATTGCATGAGACAAAAGTTAAATTAAACGAAAAGTGTAGCATATTGCCGGTCGAGCGATACACCTCCGTTAAAAATGAGAGAATATCAGTTATTTTTAATAACTTCATGTGATTAATTGTGATCTCTAAGTAATATCTTCTCAGGGTGAAATGTACGATGTAAGTGCAAAACAAAATTACATTTGTCCATAATAATTAGATACCATTTTAAAAAAATCACTCAGTACAGTTAAAAGTAAAAAGTACTTAGGGTTTTATCTTCTAAAAAAGAAATATTTCTAAAATTATTCTTGTCAAGAATTCAAAATTACGTTAGTACATTGCGGCGATTATTGGATATAATTCTATAATGAAAATTATGTTGAAACAATGTACTTTTCTTAATTACAAAAGCATTATTTCAACATGTCTTTCTTATATATTTATACCCATTGTAGCAAACTCATTAAATTTCTTTTACATTTTGTTTTTAAGATACTAATAAGAATATATTTAATGGAATAGAACTATTTCTTGATGACAGTTACTTGAGTGACTGTACTGTTAAAATTCACAATCTAGCGAATAGATTGTCCAAAACTAGGTTTATGATTAATCTATTCGTCGAGTTAATATAAGATGCAGTCAAAACCCAACAAAACGAAAAAATAAACTAAAAATTACTTAAGATCTACAATACCTATGTGCAAAACTATTTTTATTAATCAAATTTTGTATTATGCGAACTTCGTATTATTATATACTTTTTATGAAAACAAAAAGAATTGAGTTACTACAATGTCTGATTTTTTTTATCATATACCTGTTTAAAAATAGGGCTGCAATCTAAATTAAGAATAGGATTAAGATAAATAATAATTCTCCTCAAATTGTAATTAAGGTACAGCAAAGCAGGCGAAAAATTGGCAATGTGTATAACTATACAATAATATACATTAAATAAAATGAAAGCAATATAATAAATTCAGCAGATGCTACAATTTTTTTTATTACAATGTACATAATTTGATGACTTACAGACATTAATTACATTTTAACTCTAATAAAAGGTCATACATCAATATATATAGACATACACACCAAACATAATTTAACAAGTCGAATTAAGTATTATACTTAAGGATCATTGTAAGAGAAGATGTATATTAAAACTTCTAATACACTTCAAGCACTTAAGCTTTATTTTATAATTAAATCATACCAGGGAAAAATATGAAAATTGTTATGTATTGTATAATTATAAATGTGTCCACGCCGGGTAGGTTAACGTGTGCATGGTGATATTATAGTGTGCATACTTGCCTAAGTCGTATTTATAGTTTGTTAATTGTCAGATCAAATAACTAGAAAGAAAGGCAGTAGACATTTTGATTTGAGTAGTTCAATGAGGAATTTCCAGAAAGCAAAAAGAAAACGTATATTCAAACAACTTGATAGAAGGTTTATTAGTAGAAACTACGAATAGTCCCATAAATTACTCCTTACAATGGTTTTATAGCTGTATGAAAATATTTCCGAAACCTTATTCGGGGTGGTATTTTTTTGTTTTGCTCTGAATCTGACACATTCGATAAGAAAGTATAATTTATAGTTTATCTTGCTAAACATAAACCATAAATTTTGTTAAACAATATTGTTTTTTCATTTAGTTTCTATATATCATGAGTTAGTATTGAAGCTCGCTATAATTTTTTCTTAGGGCAAACTTTAATTTTAGGGAAATATCTTTAGCCAGCGCCATCTACAGAGCTCTGTTAAACTATTTTTTCCGAGATGTGCGAAAATTCTTCATTGCTGTTACAGATCTGGAAAGTATAGAATCATATGCATTTAGTTTTGTTTAGTTTATGCAATTTGAAGCACTTACATACACTAAATATAACCAAATGTAAAGATCCATTTACGTGAAAGTAGAGCAGTAGGTATATTTTACATAAATATTCAAGTTTCTTTGTTTTTTAATAATACCATATGTAAGAAAAACATCCGAAAATCGGGCTTTTTGAGGTTGACTAATTTTGGGAAGTTATTATCAAGTAAAACCACTACTACGTAATAAAAAGGTATTTGTCAAAATTGAATGTTGTATTGTTTGCATGTACACATAGAAATTAGAAAACAAACATTGTTTTAGAATATTCACATGAATCCTCAAGTAACAAAAGTTTTAAAAACCACGCAAAAATCTATTTCTAACAGTATTATTGACATTAATGTTTACCTAACCGTTCAGTATTACTTATTTCATATGAAAGAACTGAAGATGAAAGTGCATATATCTTACATATATAGAGTTAAGCGACTGAATTATGATATGTAGTGAATATAATCAAATTCTAATTTTATAAAACAATTAGAAACTTAATAAATGGCAAATTGTATATGTCATGTGACATATGAAATGGATAGATTTGTTATGAGAAATGCTAAATACAATTTTTTTATAATCTTAAAATGCATGGTTCAAAATTAAAAATATAATTTTAAAATTAGACCTATAACCAAGAGCATAACCTTGATTGCCAACTTGTCTATCCATTTACCTACCACCCCAATATAAGCTTTTCTCTTATACTATTGGTGCAATCAATAATAAGAACGAAAAAATTACAGAAAAAGTACAAGTAAGCGATACACAATAACTCTTGTCGAGCCCACTTTTAAAAATGAACTGACAGCATTTGGCAAATAGATTGTCATAACAAAAAATTTAAAATTACAAATAATTAATAATCTTCTGACTAAGATTTTATAAATATTGTAAGTTTGTTTTTTGTTGATATTAAAATTCAGCAATTATTTAAATTACTAAAAAAAAACATTAATCGTAACGTTTTAGACTCTATTCATTTTATAGTACTGGTACTACAAGGAATTATCCAAGTAAATGTTGTTAGATGTCATTAAAATTTCGTAATATTCTGTAAACTAAATTTGAAATGACGATAGTGCATCAGTACAAAAAATGAAAACAAATACAACGAGTGGTGTCGTGGGAAACTAGGTAGGAACGAAGTTCTTCGGCTAATGTAGAATCGACACAATTTGCAAAAAAAAATCGTGCTCAATTTTATGAAGGTTTTCTTGATTATTCTCTTAAATTTTGCTGATTAGTTTTTATTTAAGTACAGGAAAGTATTTAGGAAATTCAGTATTTTAGGAAATAAAATAAATTACGTAAATTATCAACTAAAATAACAAAATATGTCTCTTTATTTTTGTTTGACAACACAAAATTACATAGAAATAGAATAATTTCCCACTATTATCACTGTCAATTGCATTCAAGTCACTTGTTAGTTCACTTGCCATTGTTACTATATTTATTATTGTTTTGACGACTTGAAATTATATGAAAATAAACGTGACTACTCACGAGTAAAATGTATCTATAATGTGAATATTAGCCACGTGCTTGTCCATGAATTCATAAGTATATAATGAAACATGGAATCATTGGCGGGGTGGAGTGGTAATAGAGAGAGAAGGGATGAGAGAACAAAAAGAAAGAGGGAGAAAGAGAAAGGTATTATACACTACTCGCTTGTGTATACGACTGTCGCGCCTGCGCACGTCTCATTTAACGGTTTTAGTCCACGGACTTTTTCTTACGGTTTTACTATCACATTTTTTTCAGTTCGATCGCGTAGCAAAATCCCTACCTCCTCCAAGCCCGCCGTAAGGAACTTCGTTCCAATTATAAATGTTACACTAATTACGGAATTACAAAATCAATCGAACATACATCTAAATTACCAAATATAGAAATAATTATACTATTTTTGTTTCTCCTCAATAATGACATTATACATAGATTTTTTTTTTTTTGTTGAATGCAAGGAAATGAACTTTCGCATATTCTGTTTTATTTGTAGAAACAAAAAAATAAATTGAGGAATTCGAATGCAGTTGCAGGTGTTATTTCACTTTGGGTTTGGCAACACAAGCCAATTAGTTTTTTTTTTTGCTACTTTATGTATACTCTGCGGCTGTGCTCTGCGGTCTTTTCATAATCGGTATAAAGTGAATACGTTTTATTCTATGGTGTGACTCCGCTACGTATTCTCTGTGATCCGTGCGATTGCTAGAATCGCCTGTCTGTTAGGTATGCGGTTTTTTTATTGCGCGCGCTTTGAATGTTTAGAAATTGTTAAACAGAAACGTGCGTAGATTTTCTTTTATTCTTGAGTAAAATAATAATGTGTAGTTTTCTTGGTAATATTAATGTTGTTTTAATATACATGGGGTATTTTTTTTTAGGTATATAGTTTAATAAAAATTATTAATTTTTTTAGCTAACTAAATGAAAAAGTAATGGACGAACCGCGTTGCTTATAATATAAATTAATTCCGATAGTTCAGGTGTCGCATTTGATAACATACCCATCCTAAAAGTATATTCAATTAGAAAAAATAATGGAATTGCAAAACGGTGTTGAGTTGAATTCTATAAAGTCCAAGCCAAATATAAACAGTACTGAAGAAAAAACCGATAGCAATCTGACTGCTCCAGACCTCGAAGAAGATGTTATAATTGGGAGATTTCGAAAAATTAGTTCCGCCAAATCTATGGCAGCTACCAATGGGAATGTACATTATCCTGTGGAAAGTGCACCACGATTAGACAATGATTTGGAGTCAGGTATCCATGGGAAGTCGAAGGAAGCCACGGAACATGATAAACTGTTGTCTGTTTCCCAGAAGCCAGTACTAACAGAATCTAAATTACCTTTGACAAAAAGTAGTTTCCGTGACGTAGAAAAGCCGTCGCGTTTTAAAGATCAACCTTCAATAACCAGATTTCAGGTGAGCAACTTTGAAAATCGCTTGTAGTATGCATTGTAAGTAAATTAATATTTTCATTGCCAACCTTTACTCAGATCTGTTCTGTAAATGTTTATTTTTTTATATGAAATAAAAAATATTTTTTTACGTTTTTATAATGAATAAAAGTAATAAAAATGCGAAAATGAAACTGTCATACTTTCTTTTTACTTTCTACTTTTGAAGAAAAAATCCAGTGATGCCTTTCTATTGCCTGGAAACTTTTTACTTGGCAAATAGTATTTTTGTAACATATATAAAAACAAAAGTTTGTTTATTAATTATGAATAATTCATTGTAACATGGTAAATGTACTTTTAGAGTAGTTTTGTTCACTTACAATCCTGATATTCAATTAATAGTGTTTCATAATGAGTGAGCAACAATCAGGAAGGAGTGAATTATGCTCTTTCTAAGTATTTTTAGCATATGTTTTATTGAATTTAATGTCTGCTTATCTGTCTATCATAGTCAATTCTTCTATTAAGTTTTGTTTACCATCTACGTGTGTTATGCTTAAGTACTAAAAGCATTATAAAAACTTGAACACACTGGCACAACAGGCACAGCTCAGCCTGGGAGGTTCTACTGCCTACTGGAGTATTCATTTTTGTGTATTGATTGGTTTTACAAAACAGAACAAAACTACAGCGTGGGCCTTATTGCAGTACATACAATTATATAGGTGTAAATCGTGAACAAATGCAATTGAACACTAGTTTGAGTGAGCTGGGGTCTAAACCAAACCAATATTGAGAATTAGTTTAATTTCCAAGAATTTTTGTAATACTTAAAACCCATTTGTACATTAATGGTGTTGATAAGTAGATTATAGTCGTCATTTCTTGTGCTTTGCGTAGGGAATTGACAGATGTAGTAAAGCAGATATTTATATTATTTACTAAATCTGTCAATACCATACTAATGTTATAAATATAAAAGTCTGTATGTTTGTTACTGAATCACTCTTTAATGGCTGAATAAAATTAGCTGAAACACTACAGTAATAGAGCTTATACATCAGAATAACATTTAGTCTACAATATATAAAGAAAAAAAGAGCTTTTTCCTGCGGCTTCGATTGCCTGATTGTAGAATAAATTTTTTACTTATGCCAATTGGTTATTGGTAACAATAATGTCCAAAGAGGTTCAGCATCAGTTCAAATTGGAATCGCAGGATCAGGATTAAGAGCATAAATGAGATTGTTTCATAATAAAAAAAATAAAGTGCATTAGAACCATATTTGGTAATGTTATTGACCAATATAAAAGATGAGAGAATTTGATATGTGACCACATGAACAGAGCCATGAGTGATTTATATATATTTTGAACAGAACCAGAATCTATATTAAGACTACAATCGGAAACAAAAATGAAATTAGGGCTGACATCGAAAAAAGCAAGACAATTGAGATTATGGTTGACATCATGATTGGTTGATATAAAATATTATAAAAATTCATTGGATGTCCGTGCAGGTGGAGCTATGGGTGAAATCTAGTATATAATGTCTCTATAACGTATACTATAGTAAGAATTTACTGCAGTACATCATATTTTAAGATTATATATTTATATTCATAGGTAAAAGTTTACTACATATTAAAATGATATCGTAAAATGTTAACGAACACCAAAATATATGGGTTATATATATATATGATATTTAGCCCACTTTCATCATGAATGCTTACTTATTTTTTTACAGTTGTTTATTCTTATATAACACTTATATTTTCAGTGTCATAGTAACTGAAATGAGAGGATATTATTTTCGACTAAATTAAAATATTATCAAGGAAATATCAAAGGTTATCTTTTATTTCATTAGTAAAACCGCCAGCTGTTGTCCATTCATTACAATAAATGGAAAAGATAAAACTGATAATCCCTTTGTATCAGTCATTATGGTCTGTTGAAGCCAGTTCTATATTTTTATGTGACGTATTGAATAAAATGCAAACCATATTTATTGTTAGAGACTACCTACATTTATATTTTCAGACAACACAAATGCGGTTTGTTTCAACTGATCGGGATTAGTATATAATGTACAATTTTGATTATAGTCCTTTCATAATGGCAGTATAGTAATATGACATTTTTAATGTTTATTGAAAAGTTTAAACATACATTATAGATTGTGATGGTGGTTTCATAATTAATTTATTTAATAATGATGTTTTAATTACATAAATAAATTATGTATTACAAAGTTTGCTGAACAGAAATTAAAATTTACATAATACTCTGCGATAAAAAAAATTGTCAAAATAATGTATGTATGGTGTTCCCAAATTGTAAAAACTGAACAGTTATGAAATACTTTTGGTGTTTGTCAATCATTCTTTGACTTACTAAATAGTATTATCTCTATAATCATTTGTAATTCAAAATAAAATAAAGGTTCAATGTAGGGGGTCAAAGATTAGGTTGTCATAACTAAAATCGATTATGTTAAAAATATCATTAAACTTACTAACATATAAAAAAAATAGAAAGAAAGAGTAAGGTTTCTTTCAAAGAGCTCTGCTAATTGAGACTACTGATAATTTCAGATAGAGCTATAATAGTTATTGCATTAATTCTAAAAAATTACAGGCAATGCGAATAATCCTATCTCAAATATAATGTTGATCTAGTCCTGCATCTATTTTTTTTTAATTTATTTACGTGAATGATGGCCATTTTATCTTTTGCATTCTTCTATTGTCCGGGAAAGTGGTCTCACTCGAAAAAGAAGCTCGTCTTTGCGATCAAGTATCGCCTTGACGCCTATCAAAGTAACGTATGGGAAGACACTGTGCGCCATATTTTGCTTTTAAATAGACTACGAACCCCTTAAATACGCTGCTTTAGGCCCCTAATGGCGGTCAAATTAAACGGGGCAATGATCAGCAATGAAGGCCTGAGGCGATAAGCGTTCCTCGTGGACGACAACATCCATATGCTGCCGATTATGACGAACCGTTCCAGTCACGAGGCAGAGCCTTAGCACTCGGCATAGTCACAGTGGGGTAGCTAGCCTGAGTGTCACCCGGGGCGGATTTGAAGTGACACCCTAAGAATCAAAACTGTTGACTTGAAGAAAAACTGTAATGATTAACAATGTTTTATATCTCGTTGTGCAGTTTTTGTGAATCAAAATTTGCGGTCAGATGAACTCGGGTGCCACCCCTGAATGGGTGGCACCCGGGGTGGGCCGCCCCCATCGCCCTCCCCTAGCTACGCCACTGCATAGTCGTACATTTTGTTCAGCCACCCCTTTTGTCCGCTAAGGTCAGAGGCACGTCCGGAACGGCACAGACGTGTAGCGGTAAAATACCCACTTCGAGTTCCTCATGTATTCTTCCGGATGTGCCGATTTCCTGAATACTATATCCCCGACAACCTACTAGGAGGTCCTAGTCCCGCATCTAACCTCCTACTACATAGTCCTGATTTGAAGTTGGTCTCTGTTACTAGATTTATAACAGATACTAGACATGCTTACGATCCCATTTTAGTTTTCAATTCATATCTCGGGCGTCAGTCGCGATTCGGATTCCAGTGGTTGATCAATGATTTTGATGTAACGATATGAACACTATTAAAATTCGTAACTAACCGTATGAAGTTAATCTGTGTCATTGCCGATTGTTATCAAATCCACAACTGTAGTTTAGCCGCAATAGTACGGCGATGTAACAGACAATTCGCTTTAGAGTATGATATAAAAAAATGTGATTAGGATTGGGAATTAATGTAAGGAAAGGTAAACGCGCAAAACAGAAGGCGCAAAACAGAAGGTGTACCTATATTTCATCCTTCACACAACTTAATGTCACTAAAATGAACTGCAGAACCAGTTGAGCGGTTTTCGTTTGATCCCGTTATGCTTTTCATCGTATTGTGTTTGTTATGATTTCGATCCCGGAAAAGCTCGCGCCAGTTTCACGTCTTTATATTTGCGATCCGTAGTTCTAGAAATTTCTGGCCATTTATCATTGTCATCTCTAGTTGCAATTCATCGAAATGAAAAGCATAAAAGTGTTCCTACATAAATAAAATAACTAAACGAAATTCTCTTAGTAGACGTGGCACACGGTATTGGCTTCGCCGTCGTATAGATATTCACCATGTGTCCTTATTCTTTCTCTCTCTCTTGTCAACGAGTGTTTTCATTTTATCTCTTTCTTTTTCTACGGTTAAAAAATAACTGTCATTCGAAATTACATATAAAAAAGATAATAATAAGGTCCTTTGTAAAAGATTTCTTTGGTACAAAAATATGTCGCATATTCTCATTTACATTTGTGTGAGTTACGTGCCACGAAAGAACGTAAATTTTATAATTCTACGCTTCTCTATTTCGATGTTGCAGTCATAGCTTTATCTAGTTACCTTTACATTTTTTGCTTTTTCGTCTATAATAAATTAGAAAATGGAAAGTGAAATCTGGTCAAGTCTGCTTCGGACTGCGCACATGCTTATATACACCTGATTGCTGTATCATTATCGCCAATGAATGGGCAGCTCGGTTATGACCATACCGTCTGCGTCCTATCACGGGCACCTTAGTCTTGAACTAGTCGTTCAAATATATCACAATGACCGCATTGAATTGGATAAACGTCGCGTGTTCACGTTTCCGATAGCCTCGAACGTCATCGCGGCTGCGGGGTGAAGTCAAGAAATATAAGAGATGCTTAGTCCAAGGACTATTGGTATTTTGATGTTTGCGTAAATGTATTTTATGTAGGTCATGTATCAATTCAAGTATTATATGGCGACCTTACAGATTGATGATTTTTTTTTTAGTTTTTAATTAATTTATTCTACAATTATAGGCGAACTGGTTTTTCTTATAAGGTACCGCCAGGGTGGACATTAAATTACTTAAATACATGGTACCATCCACGTACCATTTAAGTCCCATGCTCAATCTTACTATCAGTCCTGATCGCGATTTTCGTTCTATTTGTTTTGATTCTAATCCTGCTTACGATTTCAATCTCGGTAGTACCGTACAACGCACGAAACTATGCCGCCGTGAAGTTAGTCAGGAAAGCGTCGCAATGGCGTAAAATAAAAATGCGAACGAGAAGGAAGAAGGGTCGGGAAGTGCTAAACGTGTGTATTGCATCATTCGTAAACAATTCAGAGCGGCAGACTTTTGTGAATTGTACTGTAAATGACACGTTGATAAATGTCATTATAAAATCTTTTTTTTATGGACTTGACAACGACATCTACAGAAAAATCTTACGACAAAATGAAACATCTTCAAACATTAGATGGCTGTTAAAATGTTTTTTAATAATGAAAGTATCCGGCGTATTTATTCTAAAATATTAAGGTATCATATCATAAGGTATAAATTTAAGTAGTACTAAATTGCATCCAACGTGGTGGGTTTTCCGTAAAATATACCAAATTAAATTAAAATATACCAGACAGAGAAACGAATCATAGATGGTTCGTCATTTTCTTTCACGCAGCAACGGAGCAATGTTTAGACGTGAATTTTGCGTAGTCATTTTATGGTGCGAAGACTGAATCCTATTTAAACTCTTCGAATCTGTCCTATCTAGAAAGAAGCCTATCTACATTTTATCTCTTTCATATGCATAATTCCGAGAGAAAACTTTTAGACTATAATTATTTCTAAGATTAGACTCGTAAGTATACTTATGAGCTTCATTATTCAAATCGAAACCATACTTGATATTGGGGAATTACACATCTCAAAAATTTTGGTTACTTAATTTTAAAGGTGGGCCTGAATGAACTCACAAATTGCATAGTCTGTACAAAACTAGGATATGCCTTTTGGCAGACCCCTTGTATGTTATCTATATGTTACCTATTTATTATGACTCATTCTACTGAAACGTCATTGGCTGAGTTTTAAATGGTGAAAATTTTTAATATAACTTCAATTCCATGTAAATCCATCCATAAATATTATGAACAACAACGTCTTTTTGTTAGGGTGGGATAAAATTTATTAAAATAATTATATCGGAAGGTCAATAGACGAATTTCACTTATGGGGGTCTCACGATGACATCAGATTTTTTTTAAATTCCAGATTATTATGTTAAGTGAATAATTTTGATACTCACTTAATAATCTCTATATTATTACGTTAAGTGAGGAATTTTTAAATCGTTCGAGTTGTATAACTCGAATTGTTTTTCCACGTTAATTTCTAAAACATATGCTGTTTTTATGTAACAGTAGTGCTATTTTGAATAACAGGAGGACTATTTCGAATGCTCCCACAGTAATCAGTCATCATATTTACGTTTTCAGCATTCTTGATATCTCTCCTTCATGGTGTGAATATCTTGATGAAAGCACTGTCCTTGTTCTTCGCCTAGGTCACCGAGATTTTCAGGAAAATAGTCTAGATGGCTGTGAAGGTAGTGAAGCTTAATACTCATGTTGCATTCAATCTGCTGGAAGTTTATCAACAACTGTTCAACGTGCTGAATGTAGCCATCAGATTTTCTATTTCCCAAAACATTTCGCACTAACCAAACAAACTATTCCCATGCACATTTCTCGATAGCTGTCATATTGTTGATGAAATTTTTAACATTTATCAAGTTCCTGATTTGTGAGCCATCAAAAATACCAGCTTTGATTTTTTCACTTTTCAATTTTGGGAAAACCTTTGCAAATGTAATTGAAACATTGGCCGTCTTTGTTAAAAGCTTTTACAAACTGTTTTATTAACCTCAGTTTTATATGCAAAGACGGTAATGTAATTCGGTCTTCGGTCAGCAATTTTTATTGTTTATTCCTATGATTTTCGTGAACCAGAAATAATAGTCATCATAATGATGGTTCACGCCAGATCATTGTAGATTTATATACTATATATTTAAAAGAGGGTCTATTTTTTTTTCCCATAATCGCAAAAACTCAACACAATTTTTACATACCAAAATAGGTATCCTGAATTTAACATTCGTCAGCAATGGAAACCCAAAGTAGTCCAAGTATGATTTTTTTCACGAAGTCCGACACATTCAAACGGAATTTTTTGAGCATATATTCTCCACAAATAACACAAAAAAATCAGGACTATTTAAACACGATCTCCTTGAAGAAGACAATGAAATTTATACAGAAACTAGTTTTGTTACACCACTCTAGATAGAAATTATCTACTACTCGTGCAAATTGAAGACGGCACCTGTATCGCACTAACTAGAGCTGCTACAAAAAATCCGAGGGTAGATTCGAAATCGGCGTACCCAAATTAGTAAACAACAGTAGAAGAATATTATGCAACAAAAAAAAAGTCAATTCTTTTTTTCTGTGTTATAAGCGTACTTTGTAAACAATAAAATCTAATAAAAAAATAAGGGCGTTGGGAGTGTTGGCAAGTGCTGGTGTCAAGCTGCCATCGTATTCTTGTACAAGGAGAAAAATTTGGATGGTTTTATTTAGAAATTACTATGACTGTTTGTAAGAAATAATTATCATCGTAATACGATCGAAATGGAAGTTGTGCACGAAGGCTAAGTTGCGGTTTCACTGACCGTTTATTTTTATACTA
The DNA here is from genome assembly GCA_005406025.1 of Eumeta japonica. Classification (NCBI taxonomy): domain Eukaryota; kingdom Metazoa; phylum Arthropoda; class Insecta; order Lepidoptera; family Psychidae; genus Eumeta; species Eumeta japonica. The sequence goes on from BGZK01000231.1 coordinate 391,602, forward strand.
ATAAAAGTGCAGTCTGTGTTACTCTACCTTATGTCATCTTATACTCTATACCTATTAAGTGAACGATATACATGTAACTAATTATATCGATAAGTAGTGCTTACTATTTAAGGGGGTAGGTTCATTTAGCACAGAAATTAAACATAAGTCGACTATACTGACATACGTTAAATAAGTTTCAAAATAGAACCAAAAGTTTTAAGTTTATATTTATGTTCCGTGTTTATATCTGTGTCTATATCCTTGACATTATTCAAGAAAATTAACCTGTATAACAGAATGTGACAGTTTCTTTATTTTTCGAATTATAGAGCATAGATATTATTGGGCTTCCCGGTCATTGGCCCCGGAAATGCTCGCTAAGTTTGCATTCCTCACGCTGAACACGTCTCAGTTTCCTTAATACCGTGCCTACGTCGTGCTTTTAGCCATCACTATATGGATAGTGCTTGGCGTCGTTTTCAGTTGGAATTACTGCTGTTTTATATAAGCTGCCTTTACAGATAATGACAAATAAAAAATTGTATATACGTAGGGCGCACTGAAAATTTTTGGAATCAATGAGGAAAAAACAGGCCAAGAGCATGTTGGTCCATGCTCATTATTTCAAATAAATACACTACAGATGAAAAAAGTATGTTGTTACACTTTTTTTCGTGTTTCCCGCACACATTAAGTATAAGCAATAAAAAGCAGTCCTTTTTTTTTTAACTTCTTTATTTCTCGCTCTGACTTATATTCTATTCCATTTTCAAGTTTGAATAAATAGAACCCAAATGGAACCCATATTTGCGGGACCTAGCATGGAGGCCGGATGCACAAAATAAATAAGCCCAGAAGGTCCACTCCGTACAAAGTACGCCAAACGATGACGCACGTGCGCCGCCGGCCGAACAAAAGATTCCCAAACCATCCTAAACGTGTCAATTGCGAATCGCGCGCACGAGAAACAGTAGTGATACTACGTTTTTTTTAAATCAACAAAACGACTGCGCCGGATGCCTCACGTCCCACCTACATTACTCAGTTACTACCATACATATAAGCGAAATACCACTGACTAACTGACTGACTCATCACGAGATCTCCGAAACGATATAGACCGTGAGCCAGATAGTATATTTTGTCAGATTTCCTCTCAAGCGTTAACTAGTGAATATTTCAGAGTTGTATTATGTAGCATGGTGACGTCAGTTGCCGCTCCATGGGTGGGTGGGGCAGCGGCAGCCTCTTATCTTAATCACGTAAAAAAAAATAATTGTTTTGCAATCATTTGGGGCCATCCATAAATTACGTCACATAAATTATAAGGTTTGTGGCCCCCCTCCCCCCGTCCTTGTCATAGGTGGTCACACGTAAATGAAAACAGCAGTTTTTACATTTTTTTTTGTTCATAATACTTTAAATATTGGACAAAACCAAAGACAAACCTTTTGTCGTTTTCGTATTCCGAATTTGACGTCACAAAGCTTTTGACCTGCTTCTTGTCGCGCATTGTCATATTTCGTAGACCGCCAAAGTCAACGTGTGACGTAATTTTTGGCGGCCTTCAAAAAAGTCAGCTGGCCGTACCGTGGTGGGTTATACGTCAGCTGGTCACGAACACGCTAAACGAAATTCTTCGTTTAGTGGTGTCCTCTCACTTAAAAATTTGTCAGATGATAGCTTACATGCAACTTTGAATAAATAAAAACGTCAGCTTCCTCTATGTCGGTGGAAAGGTCGTCAGCTGATGCAGCGAAAGGCGGATAATGGGTGCCAGGCGTGAGTGCCGATCGCTTATTTAAATACGTCAGCTGACGACTTTTCCATCAGCATAGAGGAAGCTGACGTTTTAATTTATTCAAAGTTGCATGTAAGCTATCATCTGACAAATTTTCAAATGAGAGGAAATGACATAACTACAGTTATTCGACATTACGCTCCATGCACGCGCAGAATGAAATAATTTATATTTTAATTAAATTAATATTCTTGATAAATTTTCAAATACTTTAACAAGGATATATAAAATAAATTTTCTGAATTAATTTTAACATTGAAAAAATACATCTAATATGTTTGTATGTGTGGATGTATTATATTATATCTAAGGCAGCTGCTCAAAATAAGTGCTGCTGATACATTCTCTCTATATCAATATCGACAGAATGTAATAAATAAGCCCAAATGCTCTACAAAAGTGGCCATTGCGCGTAATTGTAAAGTGGCGAGGTAGTTCGGAGTAGTTCGGGTCACTAAACCTTTATTTTTATAACTTTTTTGTTTTTCTTTCATTATCTCGTTGATAACGAGACCTACAGAAATAATTTAAATGACAAACTTGTAGGAAATTTTATTTTCTACAAAAAAAAAAAAAACTGCATCGACACGATACAACTGCTAGTTTAAAATTATTTAGCATTTATAAAATTATTTGCCAAATATCTAGTTTTCGTCTTGCAAATCATAGAAAAAGCTATTTAATCGCCAGCAATTAGAATTTATTTATTCAAGAATTAAATTAATTGTAGTAAAAAATTCAAGTATTATGTAAGCAGAATTTGTGGATTCTCATAAATTCTGCTTACATAATACTTGAATTTTCCTTCATTACTGAATGTTAATTTACGCGAGCTGGTAACGGTTTGTATTTGTATAAATACTAGAAAAAATGTAATTGGGAATGGTGTTATTGCTAAATTTTCATTACTCTCTAATATTTAATATTTTTCTATTTGACGAACTTTTATAGACAAAACAATATCTGTAACTTCACTGGTGTGTGTCAAGTGTCATCTGGGTAGCGATTGTATTCAATCGAGTAAGGAAGTCTTAGTGATGATGCATGGGTTGAAACAACTGTCTGTTCTACATTTCCTTTGAGATCGTTATTGATATAAACTGTAAATCACATGTTTATTCCTGGCACTGTGCAGACCTCATGCAGCATAACAGATTTTCCTTACGGGAACAGATATCAGATTGTTATGAATTTCGTTATTTTTTTTTCAAATACATGCTTTATGTATGTAAATGTTAGTGTATTATTTATTATTTAAAATGATATATAGTAAAAACAATACAGTGTTAAACAATCACATAGGTGCGATCGATTGCAAATAAAAAAAAATCTGTATGAATCAATACAAATAACTCAGGAATAAAATACTGCAGGCGGAATCCTTGTTCAAATTCTGGGTGGTATATATGTCAGTAAGTAAAAATTGTTTCATGTAAATTTTAACTATAACTTGTTCCTTACAATCGTTTCTATTTCAGTCTTTGCGTCATAAACTTCTATGAACTTAATACAGTTGGATTTACACTTCTAATTTTATCATATACAATCCAGTACATTATAAAAATAACTTTTCTATTCCATGATCCAATACACGGAAATAGTGTTATTGCATTATAGAATTGAGGATTGTATGCCGGTCGTGCGCATATGCGAGTTCTTAAATCTTTTCCCGATAGAGGTTTATAGATAATATTGCGGGTTATCCAATGCATACCTAAGCTATTCGAGACTAGGCTAGTATGTATGTGTCTCGACACACCATTTAGGATTTTAAAACGGATATGATGTTCTGGGTCAAAATGAAAATTGTCGGTACGTATAGAACTAAAAATAGTCCTATTGTACTATAATTTCTGGGATGCGTGAGTGGTGCTAATATTAGGTCTACCGGAGATGTCGGTGGACGACTTTAGGCCTTAACAGTGCCAGTTCTGGGTTTAATTTAGCCGAACTCCTTGATAATGGTGGGCGTTTAATTCAGCGGCGGGGACTAATATGCGACCGAGACTTAACTTACTCCTTACCTAAGGACGTTTTTTTGTCTTTTTTTTCTCACTCGGTTATCTTTTTAAGTGATAAATAAAAATTAACATAATATGTTGAGTTAGCCAAATTAAATTGGCTTTGCCAAACAATTAACCTTTTCTTGAGGTTACAGAAATTTCGGACATACAATGTTCTTCTGGGTTTCATGATATTCCAATGTTATAATAATATATTAATTTTTGGATTTAAATATCTTCTCTTTTCCATACCCACTAACAAAATATATACTATTTATCAAGCGTATAAAAATTTTGTGCAAGGGAATAATTTCAAATAACGTGGACACCATACCTTAAATAAAGTGTAAATACTTTTTAATTTTTTTTTATTTTATTTTTAAGACGTGTAAAACTATGTAAAACGATTACCTTCACTTAACTGCGTATCGGTGAACGTAAAAGAACTTCGAGTTCCTATTCAGAATAGTTGTATTATATTTCAAATAACATTCAGAAATATTAGACTGCCCAAATAGATAACAAACACAGTTGTACGTACCGAAAAAGTCAACAATCTAAAACTTAATACGGCCAAATGACCAGCTATATTGGACGGAGATTGTATAGACATATCGATATCGATTGTCCCATACGGGGAAAAGTCATAGGATGATCGTAGGTGTTACTCATGCGCGATAAAAGATGCATAAATTATGCATTAAAATGTTTTAAACGTATTTAAAACGTCAATTAAAATATCCAATATTACTAATGTTTACCGAACAGTGTTTCTTGGGATCAATATGAATAAAGTCACGAAATGTGCGTGAAAACGTGTTTAACTCGGAACACAATGTGTAAATTGTGGAACAATGACGTCTTCATTGGACAGCATTCGTGATTTTGTATTTTATGGTCAGTAAATGGCGATAATTGAGTTACATGTGGTTTTTGTGGCATCCATTTATATCTTGTCTATTACTACTTCCTGTTACAAGGCCATAGGAATACATCACGAGCAAAAATTAAATCTATTTTGACGAATTAGTTTACTATATTAATCAGTTTTTTGATATTATATAATAATCTATTAAACCTCAAATTTAAGACATATAGTTCTTACGTTCTGTTAAATGCACGGTCGTGACATTTATCTTATTAGTCTAAGTGATCAATTCTCAATTATTCAATATATGTAATATCTTGAAAATGGCCTTAACGAATTTAATGGCTTGTATTCGATACTATTTTGCTCGTCAACTTTATTTATGTAGGTGTTTTTCCTGGAAACGAGCAATTATACAAAAAAAAGTCTAAAACTCGCTTTATAACTCCATCTCCTACAGTATTACGATTGGACCTCCAATGTTAACACCCTCAATCAGAATTCCTTCATTTACGCTGTATGTTTAAGATTGGGTCGCTTAATACATACATGTACCAAATAGCAATTTTTTTATTTACTCGGCTCGTAGAAAATAAAGTGTGACGGACGGACAGACAAACAGACGGAGAGACAGACAGACACGAGAACGATTCTTATAATGGTTCCTTTTTTCATAAGATGTACGGAACTCGAAAACGATAAGCTTGATAAGGTTTTGCTCCGCGCCGTGTTCTTCGACTTTGACGCGTCCTTTTTTTCCACATTCACATAATCATCAACCTCTATTCGACCTGTTCATATCCTATCGACATAGGATCGACGACCTTAAAATAATTTTAGCTAAAAATGTATTCTGAGATACGTATCATAAAAATTAAAAAATAAAGTCATAAAATTAAAAAAACGACACAGATCGTTCACATGCGAGTTTGATTTGCATTGAGCCACTTTTTTATAAGTTAAATATTGTAGACGATCGAAATTTTATCTTCGTCCAGGCACTGATGCAGTTAAAACTGTTGTTATCTATAGAGCGACCCATACATTGTGTAACGTTTTGTTTGACCGTCACTGGCGCTCTCTCCCTTTATGGTAACCCGTAGCAACGCACGGCTGACCCTCCCCTATCGTAGACGACCCTATAGTCTTAATCTGCAGTACAGAAACTGAGGGGCGAAATTTCTGGAGGGTTTTAGCTACAAACAAATTGAAATTCCTAGAAAAGTTAAGTTACTTTAATATTGTAATTGTTAGGAATGGAAAGTATAAGTGATATATTCGTAAAAGTGAAACTGAATTATTTTATTATATATTTTAAAAAATCAATATCTGGGTATAAATCCTAAAATCTCACATCAATTACTAAAATACATTTAGACTATTATTCGGAGATACTGTAACTTTCTTTGAGTGAAAGAATTTTTAGTTTATTAGTTCCGCTCAATACAAATACGTAAATAAAATCGGGGACAAATGCAATTGAAATAGATCGCATAAAAACCTTCCTCATGAAAAATCACTTAGACGTGTCAAGTTTGACGATGACCAGTCAAACGGTGTTGTAGTTTAGTGATCTCATATACACAAACGTCTATTGTCATATACATGTGCAGTTTTATATATAAAATTTCAAACCACACTGATCATTTACGTCAGTCTTTTGATATAGCTAGCTTTCACTCGCAGCTCCGTCTACGTGGACATAAAATGAATGCTTTCGTCTTTTATGTCGATCGATGACGCCGGTCATGCTCGCGTTCTCGATGCTTATCCCGGTCCTGCCCTCAATTCCGATTAAATGGTCCTAGAGCATACTTTTCACAGAAAATACTTGCCACCTCCAAATTATTTTATTTTGAAACTAAAGTATTGTAAACTAAAGTGCATCTGCACTAGAGCGTATCTTTATGGCACTTACATCTTTTTGTTTAGACGCACAGTTTTTCGTCAATAACTCAAAAACACTGTATCCGACCATGTTCAAAATAATTTTCTTTGAATGTATTTATTTTTAATAAATAAATACATAACGCCTAATGCAGGGTTTCCCAAACTTATTTTTACTGTGACGCCCTTGGGACTTTGCCATTTTTTTACGACGCCTCTCAACTCAGCCCCCAAAAGTATTTACTAATTTTAGTATTATCCTAGGGATGTTTATCAGGATGCGCACGGCGCTCACTAAAGTACACCTTTTATGACTCATTCGACTCGGTCGCATCGACATGTGACGCCCCTGGGACAATGTCGCAACGCCCTAGGCCGTCGCGACGCACAGTTTGGGAAGCCCTGGCCTAATGCGTTATCTTCGTTATTTTTTATAAATTTTTTGGACATACGGTTTAGAAAATAGAGGACACAATTTCTGTAAATTTCGGAGCGATTATTTCCGAAATTATTTCCAAAATCACAACGATTGTTTAGAAACCGTAGTGTTTTTGAACGAACTGTCGAAATATGTCACTCATTGATGTTTGCTGAAAAAAATTCTTTTCGGTTTCTGTTACATGTATGGGGTTGCCCCTCTAGAAATATTTATTTTTGTTATTTAAATATCATACTAAGTAGTGGTTTATACAAGACACCTATACTATAAATTTCACCAATAAATATCTTGTGATTTCTTAGTAAAATGCCTGTGGCAATCGGACGGACGGACGGACATGACGAAACTATGAGCGTTTCGTTTTTGCCATTTTGACTCGGAACCCTAAAAAGGATCCTGTAAATCGGACTAACGGTTTCCGAGTTACGAGCACAGAAACTGACATGCAGAGAGACGTGTTTTATAACATGCAAGGAATTTTTTTTACTGATGTAATATTTTTATAAATTGTGCGTACATAAATGTTTGATGTGTATAAAATGAGAATAACACTCTATTTAAAAGTGTACCTATGATGGATATCCTAATTTTATCTAAAAAGGTGCAAGCATTTGTTATGTCGTAAAAGAGAAACAGACAGACAACTAGATAACCACGCTCTTGGATTTTATTACTAAACATTTCTCACATGCTTCGTCGTAAATGAATCTACTACGGTAGCAGTCACGGCATGCATCTCGGTCACCATGCATCTGTACAATATAAGAAGTCGTCCAAGTCTTTAGTTCACCTCGAACGTTGCCGGTTCAGTTGACTCCGTTGAAATTCCTACAAACAAGGAAATAAAATTTTATATCCATGTCCATATTAGGATACTACGGCCTACATTTATACGGGCGAACGATACGGCAGTGCCGTAACGAAAGTGGAGCGATCGCACATGCGTATTCATTTTGCATGCATTTGTAAGTTGTACATTTTATGTGCCAGATGGAGAACGAGAAGCACGACTCCGCCGAGGCGACAGAAGATTCCGAAGGCTCCGGCGTCGACAGCGACGATCCGCTCACCGTCGACACCAAGTATGGAAAAAGTTTCAGGTAATATTTGATATTGCCTGGGCTTAAATTTATCCATACCGCATGGGGTGTTACGGTATAATGTTATAATGCATGGTAGAATTGACATTACAACATATTCTCTTATTTCTTAAAACTGTTATAAATACGAAACGTAAATACTACTCGTAATGATATAAACTTTGGATGCTGTATTTGCTGAAAAGTGTGGCCGTTTTACTATTGGTATTACTTTTCTAGTAATACAAAACATTATAAGTTCGTAGGTTTAAGTAGAATATTGTCCATCAATACAAATATTTTATTTGCAAAGAAATATATGTAATTATGTATATATATATATATATATATGTGTAAATAGACAAACATTTTAGTTTTATAGTATCAATCAAAAATATGTCACGTTTTTGGAATTGTTTTGAAGAATATCTATACTTTTATATTTTATTCTACACAATGGCGAATATAGACTTACGTAGGCCAAAGGTTGTTAGTGAAATTTTTAATATACCTGTAAAAAGTATTCAGAAATATTTATTTGCATTTTGAAATGTACAATTACAGCACATTATAAGAAAAAACAAAACCAAGTCAAAACAGCGTATGGTTATGCAGTATTTTGTATAAGTGTGCATATCTATATATGTTCTTAAGAGCTATAAATCGAACATCGTCTAATCTATCTGTTGCTTTGAACGTTACATAAAGACTGCTCTACCAATTTACATGAAATTCGCTCATTTACATTGGCCTTTAAAAACTAGTTTATATTTTATAATGTTACGATGAACGGGCCAGGAAATATAAAAAAAGACGTATTTTTCTTTAAACCATAAACCATTGCAAGGTCGGTCACTTTTCGTTTTACGATAGCGCTATTTTTGCTGCCTAAAACGAGGTAGTTTTGGCCACCAACACAATAATTCTAGATATGATTGAAACAAATTCGTCGACGTATTTAGTTATTCATTCCATGCTGGATCAGGAGGATGCGATCAACAATTCCATAGAATTTTTAAATACTTGCATGCATCTCGATTCCTGACGCTCTGTCAAGACTAAAATGTAGGTTGCTAATAATTCATACGACATATTTTACTTCATAAAATCTAAAACTGGATTAATCTGCGACGAAAAAAATGCCTACAGCAGAACGCCATCGAAGTCACGATTCTGAATGGGAGCGTCCGTGCAGCGGACGTTTTTACGTCTTTAATACCCGCATATTGAACCGATTCCATTTCACAAAACTCCGCAATTACTATTAGTAACTACTACTATTAGGAACCACTATATTATTACGAGTGTGTATTCTTGCTCTTACGTAATAATATGTTTGCACTCGTGTAAACCACATATACGTTTTCGCCAAGCTCAAGAAGACACTATTTAACATAACATAATTTTCTATGTTCAATTTGTTATTTAGGCATTTCACCAGAGAAGTTCTGCCCCGATTGGACAACTACAGGAACGTGCTGTCGTTGCACGCCGCGCCCAGGCCCACCCTCGACGAGCTGCATAACGCTTCTTTATCTAGGAAGGTTCGTTGTTTGACTGACTTCCATACGCGTGATTATTAAGCATGTCTCGCAGAAGAAAAATGAAATGAAAGTAGAATTAATGCAGTGGAGATGCGATCTCTGCATAGTATGTGTGGAGTGTCTTGGAAGAAGGATGGATGTAGAAACAGTGATGTTAGAGAGCGGTGTGGTCTGAAGGAAGAGGTAGTCGCTAGAGTAGAAAGAGGTATATTGCGGTGGTTTAGTCATCTGGAAAGGATGAATGGAAGTAGACTGACAGAACAAATATACAGAGCGTATGTGTATAATGGTAAGGTCGGCAAGGGTCGCCCTAGAAGAGCTTCCTATATACTGTTATACTGAAAATCGATGTGATTCACGTTGGATAAACAAATAAACTTAAAAAATTTTCATCGCATCGCGCTGAAGCTACTAAATAGATTTGAACTAAACTTTGCATAATTATAAATAACATTATTCTTAGATTCTTCCTATTTTGGAAATCGATAGAGTACCCGTGGAATAAACGAAATTTTCATAAAAGTCAAACAAATTTTCACAGATGAAAGTAGAACATTAATTACAAGTCGATACGAATTTCATGAAAAAATATGTGTCGATAATTTAAATAGCTTAGGGTTCCTGTGGGATTAAATTATAAAAAAAAATCTAAGAAATTCGTTCGATATTCACGCGAGCAAAGCCAAAAGCCATTGTGAAATCTTATGAATTCAAGAATTCGCCGTCTTCGTCGACCAAGAGAAGCCACGAAAAACTTATTAAAGAAAGACTATAAATTTTTGATAGAAGATGTAGCGATAATAAATAACATAATATAATAATATTTGGCAACAACACGAACAGTGACTTAATCGTACCCTTTCATATTTCTTACTAGTGTATTGCATTAGAATCAATGAACATTTTCGTATATGTTTGTATTCATTTTGGTCACTGAACATGTCTCTAAGTGAATTCATAACGATATTTGATGACGTGGAATTTAACAATTATTATTGACTTAGCAATAAATAATTGGATTATTGATGGCATAAGACGTCGTTAGGTACACACGTCTCGTAGAGGAGGCGTCAATTGACAGCGATAGACCGAAGGGCAAGTGATGCTTGTGTGGCCTGGTTTAATTAATTGCTCCCTAAGTGCCTCGTATATACCTACGTGTCTATGCGGGTATATACGAGGATGGCTAGGTGTTGTCGCGTTGTCTACGATCATAACTTGGCTCTGACCTCACCATGCCATGACCTTCTAATTATTCTATGAGATCTTGATCCTTTTGTTTTTTGCTAACTAAATGTCCCTTTTTCTTGTCGAACAGTTTCTTCTTAACTGTTAATTTAAAACATGCCTTATTCAAAAATGAAATCCTAGAATAAGTCTAACGTGTTTCGTGTTTGAAGAAGTGAAATTTCTTTATGACATCATTTTTCGAAAAATGATCCACTACTTACAACTTTACAAAAATTGGTTAAATGAAACTAAATTAGATAAAGGTTAAGCAAAAAAAAATCATTTTGTATTAAATTAATGCTTTTTCATTATGTTTGACATACACACAAATAATATAATTATTTCACCTTAATATTGCTATTAGGATTATTCTAGTATTTAATTAATTATGATAGAATTATTATTATCATTTTTATTATTATTATATATTTTTTAAATTAATGACTTATGATAACTAAAATATCAAATACATTGTTTACATTCCATGGAATTTAGTGACCTAGTAAAACTCCATCAATTGTAGTGCTGGATCTTGTCGTTGATGTTTGAGGATTGCTTTTCATAAAAAAGAAAATGTGTTTTCATTTCTATGTTTTTATTTTCTAATTATGTACAGTTTATTTTTAAATGATTATTTTTTATTATTACAATTAATTGATATTTACTAGATTAACAGTCGTGCTAATTAAATGATTATTTATTATTATTATTACTAGATTAACAGTCATTTTAATTAAATGATTATTATTTTTTATTATTATAATTAATTGATGTTTACTAGATTAATAGTCGTATTAATTAATAATTGTTAGTTTTAATGAAATTACATTTACCGATACTTAAATCAAAAACTGAGATTAACTTGAAATAACTTAAAAAAATAAATACCTCAATCACGGCCACGTGTTGGATGTATTAGAAAAAGATATAATTACTTACTTTTGTTAGAAGTCCACTGGAATTAGAATAAATCCTTTTAATTTTTTGCTTATCACTTTATTATTGAAATATTATTTTCACGTCACTACTGAGTTTTAGAAATAAACACGGCGCGTACTGAAAAACGTGATTTAGAAATAAATATGGCGCGTAACAGAAAAATGTGATTTACAAATAAATATGGCGCGTAACAAAAAAACGTGACGACGAAAATTTCTCTCATACGTCGATAAAGAAGTTTCACTTCAAATATACACAACAGAAATCGTATAAGTGGAGACCTTTTCTTTAGAAGAAGGTAGGTGTAGCCCTACTTGATGTAGACTTGAAGGGCTTCGACTACGATATATATATATAAATTCAATGATTTCAAGCACCGAAGCGTCTTTTAGAATTTGTTTTTCTTACAAAAATCATATACGTAACTCTTGTTTTTCTTTTGCTTTTCGGTTATAACACTTGGTTACCGTAGTCGGGAATTTATTCGATTATTCAATTCAATTAATAAAATCATTTTATATACATATATCAAAGATATATAAACGGTCAGTGCCAGAAGCTCAGTATGATCCACATGTGAATTTTTGCGGCACAAATTCTTGGGATTATAATCAATCGACAGGAATTTCATTGGTAATTACCCATAACCCAGTTATGACAATAGTCAAACAGTTTACGAGTGAGTATTATTTATGTATTCAGGTCGCGTATTACGAATGCGTGCAAATCGCGTTACGATAGTAATAGCCTACTTAAACATGCGTACGTTATTGAATAGTTTAAAATCAATGACATGCATTTATGAATGGTGTATGAAGTTAGTAAATATTATTCAGTCTATCGTACAAAGAAATAGTTTTTTCTTTTGCATTATTTCTGGTAAGAATATGATTTTAAAAAGCGCACAAATCGTGCGACATCTTACTTGTTTTGTTCCTCGCACTGATTGTATTGAACACTAAGATAAAATGCGTCAATAACTTAAGCAATAAAAAGAAATAGGCGCAACTACAAAATGTGAGAATTTCAAAATTATTGTCATCGTTTAATCTCTCCTGTGCTGTGGCACCCTTTCCCATTTTTTTTTTTATTTCAAAACGGATGGTTTCGAATTCATGCCCTCGACGTTAGCGCGGAGGTTGCTACTGGACTTTGATCCTAGCGCGGTGACGACGTCCGGGACCGACGGCTTAACGTGCGTTGAGGTATCGAGCAAACGGTTTTTATTTTGATTTAAGTTAAAAATTCGTTAGTCATTTGGGTCGTGGTCAAGATCTAACCCGGTACTTCTGTTTCGAAGGCTTTGCGCATCACCACTAAGCCATCACCCCCGGTTTATGTGCATTTAGCATGATCTTCGTACGCATCCAAACAAGCAAATAAGTATTCCGATTATGGTAGGCGCGTTAAAATTTTAACATATATACTACATCAAAATTAATAATTTTAAACGTACTAATTTTTAATTTAATTACTTTGGTAGACATTAACAGAAAAATGTAAAATAGTCGACTAAGCTTAACACATCGATTGCGTTCCATCCACGACTGTTCACAAATAAACTTATAAAAGCATTGCTGAGCGCATATCATTATAATGTATATTATCGGTACAAGTAGCATTTCAAAGGTGCATTATAATAAGTGCAAATACACTTATAAAGTGGTCCCTTTTTCGCTTTTGGTTCTAATGAAACCATAGTTTTGCTTCTTGATCTCACCAAAACTGATTTTTGCTTCTTGGGATATTTTCAAACTCACTTCTTGAAAGACTCGAAGTACTTGAGCGTGGCGTCGAGGTCATTCAGTCAAACTGCTAGTATTACTGTCACTCGTTTCGTGCTACGTTCTGTACTCGGATTCTTACATAGTCATAGCTGAGCATTATTTTGTTTGAAATTAGTTGATTTAATTAAGCGAGTTTTTAAAAATTTGACCGGGACGAGCAGCGTCATCGTGGTTGTTTAATTTTTTTATGAATAGTTCGCCTGACACGGGTGAATTGTCTGTCAATTTCCTTCTAAACGCCGATGACCAAGTAGGTAATGTTTGCGCCTTTCGAATGTGAGCTGCAAGAGACAGTAACCAAAGAACGATTCTGTTGAGAGATATAAAAGTAAATGTCAGCAAGGTTATATACGGTCAAGGTATTTGAAAGAAGTAAAAAGCATAAATTGAATGCAATATATGTATAGCAGATGAAAGTACAGAAGAGGTAAAACAGTGCATCTGTTTGGTGCGCGTAGTAGACTATGGGTAGTACGTTCACAAAAAATTATGGTAAACATAATAGAGATATTGGAACGCGACTTAATGCGGAAAATAAAGTGAATTTCAGCAAATAAGAACCAATCCTCAGTAAATAAGAACTTATCAGCAAATACTGATTTTATACACTATTCAATACTTTGTGTTCATGAGCAAAAAAGAGCAACTCTTGGGAGCAATCCAAGAGTTGCTCTTGTTTGCTCATGAACGAACGAGCGAGCTTATGGAATGGGTGGTAATGTCGAAAAGAATTCAATAATGACATATTTCAAGTGTAAGTCCATTACCTTTGAAATAAAAATAAGAAAAAAAAAAACAAAAACTAAATAAGAAATTGCTGATAATGGTTTACATACCTATGAATATAAAATACATATGATTAGCTAGGTAGGAGTAAAAAATGTTCATGATTTTTTTACGTGGTTTTTTTTTCCACATACCTTTCTCGTGTCATTATTATTCCCATATCTATACAATTCTATGTATTCAGCCAGGTCAGACTCTAGAAAAGGATACCGCAGCAGTCCCCATACCAATGGTAAATGTCAAGTTCGGATGGATCAAGGGCGTGCTGATGCGATGCTTGCTCAACATATGGGGTGTTATGCTGTTTCTGAGGCTTTCGTGGGTGGTGGCACAAGCTGGCGTGGGTACGTACAACCATGTAAAATGTAATCACCTTATTAGTTGACTTTCCATTGCTCCATTTTGCAAAATGTTTTCTTTGGTTGTGGCATTGCAATATTTGAATTTGAAACACAAAACATACTCATGACTTTGACGAATGCGTAAGAAAGTTATCTTACACTATAGATTAGGTATCTGGTGTTCTTTGCTGGTTAATTTGAATATTTTTGTTTCAAATGCTCGAATGTTGTACTCTATAAATTGTGACAATTTTTTTAGCAGTATTTTTTATTATAGTTTTGTTCCTATCTTGGTATATATTTGATCATAGTTTTATATGAATGTACAATAATGCGTTGTCAAAACTCAACACTAAAGGGGAGTGATTCCTTTAATACGGAAAATGTACAATTTTTGTAATGACTTTCTCATGAATTATCGTCTGTCTAATCTTCGTTATGAAATAGGTAATTCACATCTTACACGAGGATCAAGTTTCAGATACAATAAATTGGTAATGTAAAAGCTTTGATGGCGAACCATTAGTCAATATGTGTCACAGATTTTTCGACATATATCGTAATGAAGATATTTTAATATTCATCTTTAACAGTAATAGGACTTCAATTTTAAAGCCAAATTATCCGTCAATTTTTTTTTTATCGTGTTCTTATTTAAACCAAATGTCCTCTTTAACGTTTAAAGGTCAATCCATCCTTCTCATTCTCACCACGTCGACGGTGACGACAATCACGGCGCTGTCCATGTCGGCGATCAGCACCAACGGGGACATTAAAGGAGGTCAGAATTACGTAAGAGAGTAATGTCAGTTATACGAAACTCTTAACATGTCATGTATTTTGTTAACCGCAAGTCATAAAATATTAATAAATAAAAAAAATAGAGGGTGTATTATTGTTGTATTAAAATAAGAGTTATACAGTTTAAAATGTAAATCGAACACAATGGAGCCTCCAATGGCAGGACTTGAGACAATAAAGAGTTGTTTGTACAAATGGTATTTATGGCGTACTGTCGTTAGTAAACACAAACGTCATACCATCTAAATTGTGACCTAACAAACCGACGGAGAGTGTTTCTACAGTTATGCTATTATTTTACTTTATTTATTTATATTTGCGTTTCACGCGATACATGATGTGCACACCGCTAGACATCGGATGGATGTGCCTGTCCCATCAAATAAAGTTATGAGTTTCGTATTCCGTCTATTTTGATCCATTTAGTTTTATATATTTTATAAGACCGATATTAATTTGTAAAGGTACGTTTCAGAACCCGTGCGTTTTTTTATATTCTTATTTTATAATAGGTACTTCTTATTATATGTTACTTAAGATTTGCCCATTCATTTTATTTAATAAAAAATAAAATTATAAAGTCTGACGGTAGTGAAATATTTAGTTGCAGAAATTCAAGATCGAGAGCTTTTTCAATTTGGGTCCCAATATTTGTAATAAATAAACATATTATTTCTTACTCAAATTACCAAAGGTTTGATGATGACCAGAAAAAATATAATTTGATTTTAATTCCGGGAACTTGAATCCAACTATTTAGTTGCAATGCATTATAGTTCTGCAGCAACTTAGTCACACAAGTAAGAAAAATGTGTCCTTGGATCTAAATCCTGCATAAGCAAATTTGGAAAAGATCTAGGCGCTTTTGGTTAACCAAACGCGCTGGATCATTCGTGTTCGAATGCATTAATTTTTGAGGCGATCAAAACTTGATCAAGCAATGTCTTAATATATTTGAAGATCTAAATATACATATTTACAAAAGGGGTCATCCACAATCTATACCATCTATACGTCGTTTGGAAGTAAAGTCAGGTTTGCTATGGGACACTGGCGCGCATCTTTATAGGCGGTTTGCTCAGACTGAAATATTTATTTGCCTGTTATTTTTAAGGTTTTGTATGGAAATTCACGTCACCTGTCTGTATGTGTCTGTTCAGCTTTAAAATGGCTCTGTCTTTAGAAAAGTAATGAAGCTCTATGAAGCCAATAAAACATGCTCTATGGAGCATGTTTTATTTGAGCAGATATCCTAACAAGTACGCATTTTAAAATTACATTTTGCATCTTAATAATGTTTGTACTTCTCATAACAAATCCGTTCGTTTGATATATCGCATGATGCACTTCACCGAAGTCCTTTTTGATAAATCAGAATCAGAATTCGTTTATTTACACTATATGATCGTCATTTCGTCGCCTTACTTTGTATTTGTATCAATCGTAATTATTTTGGACCAGTAGGATCGGATCGGAGATCGGATACGACAAAGGGACAGACACAAGAGCGATCCTTTAAAATATAAAAGTTTTGTTTTTCATCGGGTTTTATTAAACTTAGAAACAATAGAGCTATAACGCCTAGAAACTCTAAAGCTAGGGGCTAGAAACTATAAATTATAAAGACCTGAAATTGTAGACATATAAGTTTAATGGGGTGTAAGTAACCTGATTTTTTCTTTAATTTTTTTTCTCTGTCGTAAAAACAGTAACACGACAGACGTTAAACTTGGCGTGATTACAGTGCATATTATAAAGTGTAATAACAAATAATGAAAACCGTAGAAGTGCTAATCAAACTCGTGCTAAGGATCCCAAATTCAGAATAGAAATGTATTTTTTTTTTTTGGTAAATCATATAAATGCAATGATGTTGGTGCAGAACCGTCGGTGCGCGAGTTAGACTTGAACTTGTCAATTTTTTTAACCTTCTTTGTCAGTAATCCATTGTACTGAATATGCTTGCAATAAGACATGTAAATTTAATGCATTCAAAATTATTTTCACATTACGCATCATAAAACTGTATTCTGAGCTAATGCAATGATCGTAGTTTTGTAAGGGTAGAAAATCATTAGATAATAATGTTAGGATTATGGATGATTGGCGGAAGGGAAGGGAGACGGTCGAAAATCGTCAAGAATCGTGACGTTATATATGGAAAACCCTGACAATGTTTAACTGATGTATGTCGAGGTTCGCACATACGAAATCGTGCCCGAAATGTTAATTGTACGGGAAGGCAAAGTACAATATATCGGATCTAAGATCGATATTGAAGCTTACCGTAATAGTGTACCATTGATATGCACAATTTGAATACATTAATCAATACAAAAATACATTACTTTCACATTCAGGTGGGACATACTACATGATATCCCGTTCCTTGGGCCCCGAATTCGGTGGATCTATCGGACTCATATTCTCCCTAGCGAATGCTGTCGCGTGTGCCATGTACGTTGTGGGTTTTGGAGAATCGCTCATCACATTGATACCCGAGTCGTCTTACATCGTCGGTAAAGATTGGGTAAGCGACTGTTTCTTTGTGTCGTATTTTAGTGCTAACATATAGACTATGTGTGTTTGAAACATGTCAAAAGGGTAAGAACGGACGAAAAGTATTAGATCTTTTCTTCGAGTCTCGATATGGCTGTTGATTATATTAGTCACATATATTTAGGTACAAGTTGATATAAACACACCAAAATACATGCGATTGACCTTATCGTTCAATAGCATGGATATTAGTGTTCGAATGTTTATTATATTCACAGTAAAACATTTCCTGTTTTATTTTAATCCTGTCTTTTTAATTTTCTTTTCATAGAATCAGGTTCATTTAATTTAATCGGTTTTTTTTTAGTAATAAATAGAAATTATATTTTTACACATTTCTTTACTACAGTACATAAAAAGGTAAAATTTATCTGTTCTGTTAGAATTTATCGCCCCACTGTAGGGGCGTATCGTCTCATAATCTTTTTGTTCCAGATTGAGAAGCTTGAGCTTCGACCGTCGAACATCATGAGAACATCCGGGACTGAAGGCTTAACGTGTTCTCGGAGGCATGTAGCGAATGGTTTAACCTAAGTCGAGAACTCATTAGTCATTTTGCCAATGATAGAAACGACCCCGGTGCCATCTGGTTCTTGAGGCGACGGTCCTAACCACTGAACCATCACAGTTCTAATCCATCTGATTGTTATTTTGTTCATCGCACCTAATATAATAGAATAAATAACACTTGTAATTACAAAATATCTATAATAGTGTCACAATTCAGCTGCATAATATTAAGAGTTCCTGAAAGAAAAGGAGTTGAATGAGCAGACAGATTCAAAACACTAGAGATATATTATTTGTTGACACTGAAAATTTGAAGTCTTTTTGAATCTTTTCTAAGATCATGTTTTCTGCCCGAAATAATCTTTTACTCGTCCAATATATCTTTAATATGACTTGTTAATATATAATTATGAAGTGTATGCCACAATATTTATTTCAGGACCAAGCTATCTACGGTTGTATAACGTTGGTGGTGTTGACTGGTATAGTTATGATCGGCATGGAGTGGGAAGCCAAGGCTCAGATAGTTTTGCTGGTGATACTGTTAGCTGCCATTGGTGACTTTCTTATCGGTTCATTTATCGGGCCCAAGTCTGATGAGGAAAAAGCACAAGGATTTATTGGCTATAATAGTAAGTAGTTTCCTTGTGTCACTTTAAATCAATTTTAGATATTTGTATGACTGGTGTTAAGGTATTCCATATGAGGAATTGCCAATTGTGAAAAAAAAATGAAAATTATATGTATAATTTTTTTAGTAAAAATAAGTTAAAAAAAAACTACAAAGAAACATGTGATAGTGGCAGGTTATCAAAAAAAATTATTGGGATTCCAAATATAGTCAAGTTGCACAATTCTTTAGAATCGATAATTACATATAGATACAAGCAACAATATATTTTTTCAGTGTTAAAAACGAAACTCAACATCTCTTACTATTGTGTATTTGACTATGGTGCGAGTATTTGCGTTTATATGTAACGACTAATATTGCGCATATTATAGTGATATACTGGTGTAGGGTATGGATATTATAAATAATATACCTAGTGCATCATGTAAGTTTTTCCTGCAATTGTAGGCGAGAGATGCTTCTGTCCACTAGTGACATCCAACAGCTGAAAAGGACGAATATTATCGACTTTGTACTAGTTCTTAGTAGTAAAGTTATAATTAGTAGAGTTGAAATTTCTCTGAGGAATCCCTTGATCAATGAATTGTACAAGTGGGAAATTGCTTATCAATTTAACCTTACCTGTCATAACATCATTTTAAAACTAATTTTTAAGGTATTTTTTTTTAATTAGATGTATTGCAACATTTCAGTGAGCCTGTTGAAGATCAATTTCGGCCCCGATTACAGATATTTTGAGGGTGTGGATCATGATTTCTTCTCAGTTTTTGCAATATTCTTCCCAGCTGCGACAGGCATTTTAGCTGGAGCTAATATATCTGGTGATTTAAAAGTAAGTTTTGTAACTAAATATTCAATTTCTTCGTAATAATTTCATTTACATTTTTTAAATAAGTAACTCTTTTTTTTTTGACTGCTATGAAAAAAACCGGTTAGTCTTGAGTGGGTAGGAGTCCATACTATAAATCAACGCATTAGTTAATATTGTGTTTTATTGTATAGGTATCTACTGAAATTTGTTTGTAGCAATTAAAAATAAATCACCGCATTATCTATTTACCCAATCACCTAACTAATTAAAAAAGTCCATTTAATACGGACAAATACTATTTATTGTAGGTTATGAATTGGATTTGATTCTTTGGTATAAGTAGGCTATAATATGTAACCAGATGACAAATTGAACTTATGACGTTAGGGAAGTTTATTCTTCAGTGAAATTAAGTAATATACACATTTTCTTTTCAGAAATATTTTCTGTGGGAAATTAAAGAGATAGAAATTTAATTAGGTTTCCTATAAACCATGAGTACGACCCATATATTTAGTGTATGTGTCAAAAAATATTAGGCTCGTAGTTGTGATGGCGATGATAAGAGGGGGGATGGTCAATTTATGTATATTTTCCATAATACCTTCGTATCCATGCATTTTAAAATAATAAAAAAAACCATTAATTGTATTTGTCGTAATAAACCCTTTATTATATAATACACCAAATTTTGCATTGTTTTTAGAAAATCTATGTAAAGGGTTTATAATAATTTAACAATTCTTTATATTTTCTGAAGTTGGAAAACCATGTACGGAATCACTTCGTTATCTATTTGTCACAGTATCACAAATTGGTTCGTTATAGATAACGAATATAAAAAATTTTTGAATTTTTTTTCTAAAGACTGAAATGCATTCCTCCTTGTCGGTAATTGTAACCAACCCTGTCCAAAGTACTAATTTAATATTTTGTAAAATTGATATGGATTAAGTAATGAATTTAAGACTTTCAAAATTCTATTACAATGTTTTTATTTATGGATTTTGGAATAAAATTTAGTAATAAAATGATAAAACTATTTTGTACAAAGAAGTATGAATGATGATAAACCAAAGAACATGTGAAAAATTTGCATATATCTTCGATAATTTTGGATTTATACATAGAACAACACCACCTTGTATTACATAGTACATATCTAAATTGGATTAAGATCTGTTTATGCGCAGAAGTCAAGCAAAGAAAAGGAGCAAAGAGAAAATAATTTAAAATTCTGTCTTGATCATATCATTTGTTGTTTCAGGATCCTCAAAAATCCATACCGAAGGGTACATTGCTGGCTATCATGTTGACGACATTTTCCTATCTCTTGATAGCAATCTGTGCTGGATGGACGGTCATGAGAGACGCGTCGGGCGACGTGAATGACTTAGTTAACATGACGATGTCGGACTGTGTGTTCACACAGAGCTGTGAATATGGACTGCATCACAGCAACGATGTGAGTCGCTTGTGAATCGATTCAGATTTACTTGTTTACATTTCAAATATGTAAATCATTTATTGAATATTATGCGCAAGAGAGTGTCGATATAGCTCAGTTGTTAAGAAAATAGTAATTCATTGCTTAACGAAAAAAGATTGTGGTATTTTTGATTTTTAAATATGTATATACCTGTATGCAAATATTTTTTTTATTTAAATTGTTTTAATAGAAATTAGTTAATTCAATCTTTTTCACTATAGAAATTAGTCTTGCAATGGGATAGTTATTTATATTTTATGTAATGATACTGTTACCAAAAATAGCACATTTGTGAAAGCTCACTACATATGATTTCAAACATAAATATAACTTAAAATCAACAAAAAAAAAAAAAATTAATTAATAAACAATATTCTTTGTTATTTATTTTTTGCAAAACGGTGTTTAATCTGTATTTTATATGGCTCTAAAAGTGCTGTTTTGTTGGGTTTTCTCACTTCAATGCTTATGTACTCGTATATCCCTCCCATAATATTTTCATTTTAAATTGACTGATATACAGTAATAAAAAAGGTACCTTATACAATTTTTAGAATTTGATTCGTGAAAAGTTTAAAATTAATTACACTCTCATGATGAGCACTAGAAAAATAGTTTGTTAGATTTTGGATTTCAAAGAATTTAGTATTCTCATCATAAATACTGGAAAAAATCAGTGTTGTTTTTGATAATAATACCACCTTAAAATAAATAAAGTTTTAAAATTTTGAAAATCAATTATATAACGAAATAAAATAATGGTTTGTTACTGGACATTAAAAAGTGTAAATAATCTATATGGCGTTTGTAACCCATCATTTTAGTCTATTTACAATATTATTTTTTTGGTTTTTTCAGGATTTCATATTTCATTTATTATCGTATTATGTTTTCTATTATTCTTTATTGTGTGCTACCAGGCGCTTAATTGTGTAATTGCATTCATAAGGAATATAAATTCCTTACCTTATGCCATAAAAACACACACAAATAAATATGTATTTTCCCACATAATAAAAAAGTGATCTGTGTACATAAACAATGCTACCAACATAAAAATCGCATCTCTTATCATCAAGGGCTCAAAATTAACTGCTGGGTACGAATGAGTATAATATCCGACTTTTCATAAAACAACTATTTCCAACAGGTTATCCGGCTGGTTTCTGCTTTCGGGCCTCTTATATATGGAGGGTGCTTCGCGGCGACACTTTCATCGGCTCTTGCATCCCTTGTCTCGGCGCCGAAAGTTTTTCAAGTCTGTATTGAGAATAGAAATTAAATCAATCTCTCAATTTCGTTACATGCCCTGTAATATATTTGTATCATTTTATATTTAACCCTTGTTGTTCGCAGGCATTGTGTCGAGATAAATTGTATCCGTATTTAGAGTTTTTTGCTAAAGGTTACGGAAAGAACAACGAACCTGTTCGCGGTTACGTCCTCACATTCATCATCGCCACAGCTTTCATCTTGATGGGTATGTTGGGACATGTTTTGTCTGAGTTAAAAAGATTGTAATTATTGAATAATAGCATTTGAAAAAATGTTTTATGCAGTCGTCCAAGTTTAAACGAAAACAGATTATTATACACGCAATAAAAAAAAATCCGGGCAAGTGCGATTTGAACTTGCGTGGAGATAGTTCCGTGTGATGAATTTATTTATTATTAACCTGAACCTATTTTTGTTTGTGATAATTGAAACAATTGCAAATGTATTTATCTTTTAATTTAATGTGATCCCCATTTAAAAATTCAATTATTTACATGTCTGTGTCTGCGTTAATTTACCAACTTTTCGAGTTAGTCGGTCCAGTAGATTCGAAGTAAATTTGCTGTGATAAATGGACAGTCAGGTACGTGAGTGATCCTATAAGGGTTTAGGTTTTTTTTTTAGTTGGATGTACAGAACCCTACAGACATGTTTATTTATCCATTATACTACATCAGCGTGATAAATGTTGGTTAAGATACTTGTGTTATTCATAACAGATATATGAACATACATATGTGTATAGTGTATATATTTTTTATTTTCAGGTGGTTTGAACAGGATTGCGCCATTAATTTCAAATTTCTTCCTCGCTGCATACACCCTCATAAACTTTTCTACTTTTCATGCGAGTCTTGTAAAGCCTGTGGGATGGCGGCCAACTTTTAGAGTACGTTATATTAATAGTTTTCAACTGAAATGATCAGTTTATTTAGTCTTTCAACTCGGATAGGACTTAAAGTCAGAATGTTGAATAAGTTTTCGTTGCCATAGTAATAATTTTAAGAGAGGGACTCTGTAACCTAAGATAGTTACATTTAATTGTTTTATTTTTTTACAAAATTACTCAGTTCGATATTTATTTATTCTCTTTACAAACAAAAATAAATTATAAACTCAATAAAACTTCGCAAATGCTGTTTATTTTTTTAATTGTTATTTTAAGCTGTACAACATGTGGCTGTCTTTGGTGGGCGCGGCGCTGTGCGTGGCCATCATGTTCGTTATATCGTGGAGCACGGCGTTGGTCACCTTTGGAGTTGTAATGATGCTTTATTTGATCGTCGCTTACAGAAAACCTGGTAATGAAACCTCTTTATGACTTATGATAAGATAAACAATAACATTCTCTTAATAGCATTTCCAGTAAATCATTACTTGGTTGATTTGAAACTTGTGTGTGTCGAAAATGTCGAATTTTATCCAAAAAGCAATATATGCCTAACATATAAAATATCTCAAAGTTTATTTTATGCTTTATATACCAATAAATGTAATGGACACCTGTCTGCATTCATCACATTCATATGATAATTATTTAACAGCCTTTCAATAATATATATGTATAATTTAAATTAGACCTATCCTTAAATTGGCTGGAATTCTGTCATCTACCAAACATGACAGTGTTTATAATTTATGAGCTTGGATAGATTTGGTTACATGTAGTCACCCTTAGTTTTGTATTTTTCTTTTTTATGTTGATTTGCTTTATTCAAAATACTATTTTAAATTTTTTAATGAAACTAAGATGTGATTATTTTAAGTATATTTCCTAACTATGGCAAAATCTATAACATTGTCATTTTTATATTCTTATATTTCGCAACATCAGAGTGTGGTTATTAATTTTCATTTAATAGAAAACAATTTTGTAAAGGATTGTGATTATTTTAAATAAAATTGTAATGGTTGGGATACATAATATAACAATTTTTACAAGCGTCCTTTATTTTGCCCAACGTTTAGGAATTTAAAGTCTAAATTTGAAATGCAGAATACTATTTCAATCAGTTATTGATTCATATTATGATTTTTAAATAGGTGTAGAGTAGTGTCTTCATAAGTGGATATCACTGGGGATTTTATCTCTATATGGGTGTAAAAGATACTAAAAGATCTTATTCTGTTATGTTTCAATTTGACAAAAGGCTAATCTATATATTATGAGCATTACTAAGGTAGAGTATAGTATTTGTTAGAGGGTGGTTTAAAATATTCCGCCTACGTCGATTTGTATTGTAATATGATCATAAAGTGATGAAGGAATCTTATGAGACATTTTATCTAATTATCATTTAAATTTATATTAATCATTTAATATTGTGTCATATTCCATGTTATTTATTAAAATGACTTTATTAATCAACAAATATATTTTTCTAGACGTGAATTGGGGATCATCGACTCAAGCGCAGACTTATAAAACAGCTCTATCTGGAGTCTATCATTTGAATAGAGTTACAGAACATGTGAAAAATTATAGGTGGGTGTTTTGTTGGCTATTTTCAGTAATTTAATTATAATGTATTCATGATTTTTCCTATTATTATTTTGATAATATTATCAATATCGATGATATTATCACATATATGATCCGCAACATATTTATGTTTTTGAAATATGTTATAATTTAACATATTATATTAATTCTCTAACATATTATTACTTAATTTAAAAGTAATATGTGATATTAAAGTCTATTGCAAATCTAGTCAAATAATTTTTTAATATATTACATTCACATTGACAGACCACAGATATTAGTGTTGACTGGATTTCCTGGAGAACGACCCATTTTAACTGACTTAACCTATCTACTAACAAAGGGTTTATCGCTCATGCTATGTGGACATATAGTTAAAGTAAGTATAATTCTTCTTACAATCTAAGTTATTAATCTGTTTATTTGTTAAACGTCCAGTTTCTGTGAAACTAAGTTAGTATTGAATATTAAAAATCACTCAGTCACTGTGTTCACTTAATAAAACCTAATCTATTTAATTATGGTATTGTGTATATCAGGTTGATACTTTGATGTTGAATACGATTAGAAAAGTAATATGTGATACAATAAAAAGTAGGAATGAGGAGCACTTGAAATATTTGAAGACCTCACGATGCAGTGCTGCCTCAGCAAACAGCTACTGTAAAGAAATGTGTTTTTTTCCCAGATAAGTTTAGGGATAATTATTACTTATGAAAAAATATAAATCAACATAGCAAAATAATAAATCCTAATAAAGCAGAGCTTAATTTTAGGACTTTATTTATATTTGTATATCGCAGAATTCATTTACTTACAGATATTCACACTGTGATTGTTAGTAAGATTTTATATTTTGTAGATTATATTCAAAAATAATACCTAAGAAAAGTTATTCCTAATATAGACAACGCCTAATATATCTTTAATTTTTCTATAAAATGTTGGTGAACGATTCATATTGGTGATTCGTAATTTTTAATTTTTCAAGGGGCCCGTAAGTTACAGAACGCGCGAGGCCCTCACGAACAGAGCGTACCACTGGTTTGCCAGGCGGAGGATAAAGTCGTTTTATGCATTGGTCGATGATGTAAATTTTAAGGAAGGTGTGAGTGCTCTGATACAGGTAAATATATTTATTTTTTATGTACTAATTGTTTATAAAAATTGTGAATATTATTTAGATTATTCGAAATTTACAAATATTTTAAAACAATATTGAATTGTATTTGTAATGAAGATTTTTTTAAGGGGTACCGTGTAACAAAAAGGAAATGTTTTATGTTTGTGTACTTATGTTATATTATTTAAAATATGTACAATTGAAATTGTATAGTTTCATTCGTCTACATTAAAGAAAACTAATTTTATTCGTGTTTGTAAATCGTATTGTGCTTGTTTCATTATTATTTATATGTTTTCAGGGTAGTGGCTTAGGAAAATTAAAGCCCAACATATTGCTTATGGGATTCAAAGAGGATTGGCAGAATTGTGAACGATCAGAATTGATCGACTACGTGGAAGTTATGCAGTAAGTTTTTTTTTAATATTTTAACAAGGACACGATCTAAAGAATCTATTCAATATGTACTTCTAATTCCAGTTTTGAGCTGATAGTTCTTTATATAATCACTTAAGATTGTACTAAAATTTTTTAGAGGATGAAAGTGTTTATGACACATTTTGCTAAAAATTTATATAAGTATTGATTTATTTTAGCAAAGCTCTGGACATGCATATGGCGATCGCAATATTGCGCGTCGAAGGCGGCCTTCAGTCGAGCGAAGCTCTAGATGAAGAACTGCAGGCGTATTTGCACGATATGAACGTTAAAGAACTAGATCCAACTAGTGAGTACTTATTTGTTGTCTAATTACTAACTTTTGAATCGACTCCAAAAAAAGGAATAGGTTCTATGTTCATTTATATATTTTTTTGTGGATGTTCTGTTATAACTTTGTCAATTGCGGATCGATTTGTAAAATCCTTTTATTGATTGAAGGCGTCTTGGTGACTGAGACCACCTGTCAAGGTGGTCTTCTAGTCTGCGTGACCCGGGCTGAGTAGCTTGACTTAGTAAAATTATGAGACCACTTTTAGAGGAGGTCTCATAGTCACCAAGTAAGGATCTGATAAAGGGTTATTAGCGTGTTTGAGCTCTTATTTTGTTATTCAAGTTTTTGCGACTGGGACTCATTATCTCAAGCTGTCGAGCTGATGATGAAAGCCACAGTATTCCTTGACGGTTAGTAACTCGGGGATAGTACTGCAATTTGTCGCCAGATACCATTCTTCAAGGGCTATTACTAATACCTAGTAGACAGAATTTGATTTCCTTTTTAATCTACCTACATCTTTTTATTCATGTAGGTATGTAATTGCTATGTGATAATCTAAGCAGAAAAATATCAGTATTTTTTATTGATAACAGTGGAAATACAGTGGATTAATTTAATGTGAGAGTGAATGCAAATGTGATCGCATAAATTGTAAAACTTTCATATTATAAAGAATAAGAATAATTTATATACTTTTATATGAATAATTTGGTAGATGCACTCCAACTAAGAATGTAAAGACGCTGAAATAATTAACAGTGGACAATAAATTCAGGATCGGAACTGTTTTTCCATGTTCTCTGCATGTACAAAGGTAAAGGAAATACCTGGCCAATTGTATTAACCATGGATTAATGCACATGCAATGTAACTAAATAAATTATAAAATCATAATTATTTTGTAACTAAATATGTGAAATGAAAGAAATTTTATAAAATTAAAATAACAACCGTCTTTAAAACCTATTAAAATAATTAGTTGTTTTGGACTCTGTTCCAGTTAAAACAAGACAAAAGAAAATATAATCTATATAAATATGAAACATGAAGTATTTAGTGAAAAGGATGTTATCCTAAGGAGACATAACTGTGTCTGATTTGTGTTTAACTGGAACCGACTCCAAAAATAACTAATTGTTGAAAGAGGTTTTCGAAGGCGGTTTTTATTTCAATTTCATAAAATTTACATCTATAAATTTCAATTCAATTTCATAATTTCTACATCTATAAGTTCACTTCGTATAGCTTATATTCAAAAATAAAATGTAACTTACAGAATCAATGGGAGATAACTACAAAGAGGCGAAATCCATGGAAAGTCTCAATCTGCATTCTGGAGGTATGTATATGGGAAGTTCCACATTTCGGATGAATTTGAATTGCCAAAAAATATACAAAACCGTGTGTAATAAAATTCATATATTTCCAATGTCTGTTATAAATGGATCCCACAAAGGAATACTGCTGCACAAAATTCAATGTAATAAAAATTTTACACATCACGCAATGAAAGTGTGACCGATTATGACCAAATTTTGTATGATATTAGCTTATGTTCTGGTAGAACATAACTCTAAAGTAAGCGGAAATGCCAGTAGATGTACGCACTAACCGTAACTTCGGCGACGTCGACCATAATTATTAATTTTTGTTCTTTTTGCACTCTTCTGTATGGCCGTGTAATGAAATATAATTTAAAATATAAGTAAAACAACTCTTAATATCCTCGTTCATGCAAAAGTTTTTGCGCGATGAGCATGCAAGGAAGCCTAGTGTAAATTGACATACAAATGAAAACTTACAACCATTTTACTTGCCTGTGTTGGTATTATTTAAGATCTAAGGTATATGGTTTTTTAATAATTTAAAAATATCTGGGTCATGTATGATTTTGTTATATTTAAGCATAGCTTTCCCGCGAAACCGCGGACGATAGCTAGTATTAAATGGATCCTTTTTGCGGCAGGAAGTAGTATGTCGGACTTATCGGGCTCGCCGCGCATGAGTCGGGCCGCTGTCTCCGCGGACCCCAAAGCTGATAAGAACTCTACCAACGCAAATACGCCTGTGAAGCAACGGTAAATTCGACAATATATAAAGGAATACTTATTGATGTTTTAAAAGTAAAAACAAAGTGTTTAT
The DNA here is from genome assembly GCA_005406025.1 of Eumeta japonica. Taxonomy (NCBI): domain Eukaryota; kingdom Metazoa; phylum Arthropoda; class Insecta; order Lepidoptera; family Psychidae; genus Eumeta; species Eumeta japonica. The sequence continues at coordinate 420,832 of BGZK01000231.1, forward strand.
CAACTTCACGCGCCATCTTATTTTATTGACCAAAAAGGGCCCAAGAAATATGCCAGAACATTATTTACAGTCTGAAGTATAGTCTCCAGTAAAGGTCATAGATGTCGCTATTGCAACTAAGTGAGGATTGAAGTGATTAATTTGCATGATCACTTATTTAAAAACGACAACTATTTTCTTTATTGAAATCGTTTTATAATAATAAAAAAATGAACAACTACGGATGCCAGACATGGTCCCTTAGTGTGGGTCTCATAGACAAATTCAAATTCACTCAATGTGCGATGGAGTTGGTCGCGCTCGGATTTTCTCTACGAGATAAAGCATAAGAACCGCAGAGTGATCGAAATAACTCACAGAATCAAGTTAAATAGGCAGTAGGTAGATCGTATCGCTTGTAGAACCGATAACCGTGGAGAAGACAGATTCTCGAGTGACGACCACGAAATGAACGTCCCGGCGTGGGACGGCTACCCACCAAGTGGAGTGACGAGCGGGTCAGAGTCGCAGGCCCAGAACCGTGTGTCGTAGAAATCTAAGGGGAGATTTACATCTAGCAGTATATGCTTAGGGACTGGAACGACAACACAACTAGACATGTCGGGTTTTTGAAATAATGTTCAGTTGTATAATAAATAACAAACCACTTTTAAACGCTCAAGTGGTACTACGCGACGGAGTGGTTTGTAAGAATGCATTATCGTGATTAAATGAGAAAAAGCCAACTGGCTAATTTTCACGGTCCCTTTTATTGTGGCGTATATAGATCATAAAAACGTAATAAATTGCTCTGGTGTAAGTGAAATATTTTTTGTGTAAAGTTAAAATTTGACAATAAGTCTTGAATATATCCTCATGTTTGAAATATATTTTTTTCTTGTGAAGGAATGTAGAAAGTATACATATCATTAATTTATCCGGATTTGTCCGGCGACTTTATTAGTGTCCATCAGTTTCACAAGATTGACGTTATTTTAAAAAAATGACATCTTGAGTTTTTGATAATTCGCTTTCCTGCACTTTATTCTACTATATGTTGCGATTATTTGTCTTGCTATGAATACGTTCATTTTAATATTTGTATATTTTAAATTAGACATGTAATTATATTATTTATTATAAATAAACAGATTTAATAAATATTCCGATAAAAGTTAATATATTATCGAGAAGTCATGTCATTTGTCGACGTGGACAGCCGGCGCGGCATCGGCGCGGTGGTGAACGCGGCCGTGGGGCTGGCGGCGGGCGGGCGCGCCGCGGCGCGGCGGGCGTCTTCTTTTACATGCGTAGACCAGTTCACGCGCCGACAGAGCGGCACCGTCGATGTCTGGTGGATTTATGATGACGGCGGTGAGTGCGTCATTAGCATTTTGCAAGTTGCCATTCGACAAAAATTCTCCCCCAGACGGGTAACAATCAGTATTACTTGGAATGGTTAATGCTGTTTGGAATAATTATTGTCTGTATATATCTTCTAATTGAAATGATTTAACTTTGCGTTTTTTTTCTATTATTTTAAATTTCTATGTGAACGAGACAGTGATTCAAAAACTGAAAATTGAAATGACTACTTATTTAGCACGAAGTTCAGTTATCGATCTCTTCGATGTGTACAATCTTTATGATAATGTAACTATTTCCAGGTTTGACCCTGCTGCTGCCGTACATCTTATCGATCCGGCGCGCGTGGGCTTCCTGCCCGCTGCGCGTGTTCACGCTAGCGAATAAACAGACTGAGTTGGAGTTAGAAGAGCGAAAGTTAGTATTTTATTCATACACTATTAGATGTATATTTTGTGTCACAGTATAATTTTTTGTTTGCTTTTGTATGCATCACTTTTTTTGATGAGTGCTTTTTGAGCTGCGTGATGTATGAGAACGTTCTAAAGTCATACATCGTTTTCAACCTTATGCTCATAACAACACGTAAGCTGACATTATAAAGAGGGATTTTTACTTAAAATACAAAGTAGCAAATTTATAACTTGAAACTAGCACTCGGATTAAAGTTTCATTTGTGAACTTTACGTGTAAGAACACTTTAAGGTTTATAATTCGTGAACCCTCGTCATTGCAAAATTATAATTGATTCTTTTATTGCGCATAATGAATTTTGAGGTACTTTTTTGACCCATCTCCCCGGTTAATGACGTCCACGCATACACACGTTAATTCTTGAGACATGAAGATCTATTCTTCTGTTCTTAGAAAATACTCATTACTTTGCATTATAATCCTTAGATCACGAGGCATACATAAATATTCTTTGGCGGGGACTAAGTTACTATGGAAGCTTTTTTTATAAACATGTTTTCGTGTTAATTGTGCAGTATGGCGTCCTTGCTGTCAAAATTTCGCATAGACTACTCGGCGCTGAAAATGGTGGCGGACATCACGCGCCGGCCACGCGACTCCACGCTCGCCTACTTCGACACGCTGATCGCCCCGTTTAGAGATAAGAACTCCAATTCGCACACCAATGACGCCGAAAGCAATGGTAATGTTACTTTCGAATAATCTCAACATTTTTAAATATGCTACATTCTTCAAAACAGTGTTCAGTTTGTTAATTACAATTTCGTCGTGGTTATTAAGTGTCCTCCGAATTTTTTTCTCGTTTCCTATTTTCTTCTCAATACTCATGTTGATTCCTGTCTCGTTTTCGATTTGATTCCCGATCGCGCCCTCAGTTCCGTTTCGAGTTTCGCTTTCGTTTCCACTCCCTGTACGTTTTTCGCATGGAACTAGTTTCCCATAAGAGATGACCATTTCGATCTATACGTTATCCAAAAATAAATAAACATCACTCCTAACACAAATGTTAAACTTATTAGACCTTGTAATAATTGAACCCTATCAAGCTCTGTAGTCATTATTTTATAACTAAAAGAAATGTTGAAATTGACGTAATTGCTCATTTTATTTTTAAACCTTTGTATTGAGTTTAACTGATAGTAAATACGTGAATTCTCCCAATAATTATTGTTCAATAAAACTATTTTGCACAATAGCTATATGTGATACGCGATATAACGATATGTGAACATGTATTTATGCTATACGTTATGCATATATACATATTTAGATACAATTTTCATTTGTTTATGTCCACCGATCATTGATTCAAAATAGTTAATATGTAATTGGACACCTGTATTGTACGTTTGTTACAGCGTATATCACGGACGAGGACCTGATGGCCGCTTGCGATCGCACTTACCGGCATCTCCGTTTGCGGGAGCTGATCAGCGAGCAGTCCTCGGGCGCTCGGCTGGTGTGCGTGACGCTGCCCATGCCGCGCCGGCGCGCCTTCGTCCCGCCGCCCTTGTATCACGCCTGGCTGCACGCCATAGCGACTGCCGGCGAGAGGGTGTTACTTGTCCGAGGAAATCACGCTGCAGTGTTGACTTTCTATTCTTAGTCCATGTATATTTTTTTTGATTTTAATGAAAGAGAAGCCATAATTTGATTTTGACATGCATTCGTAAAATTATGTTTTTGTTTTCAGTACGATATATTTTAATGACCCTGCTTCAACTGTCTCAAATCAAAATGATTGGAGGGACAGAGAAGTACATTTGGGTTAATCAATTAAATCTTCTTAGTAATCAATACATAGATCATCATGGAACTGATTGTGATGGAGAAATTTTAGATCACTATAGCTCTCTGCGGTGATAACAAACTTTGTAGAAACTTCTATTAACATATAGATAATGACACTTTGTAAACGTGTGTAGGACACATCAAATTTATCATAACTTGGTAAATATGGTAACATATCCTAACTTTTGCTATTTACAATATTTGTTAAAATCGTGTTCTTCTCAAATTTAAGTATATTGTCAATATTTCATAAATGGCTTCTTATATGCTTGTAGATTATATAATTAGTAAGCTCCATTATACAATCTACAAATCTAATTTACAATATTCCAATGACAAAAATGATCTTGAATGTATTTAAAAAGTACAGTGCAAATATTTAGTATTATTTATGACAAGTTAATTTTTAGTTTCTAGGATATATTTTAATTTATGGAAATAAATTCTTGTAATTTATGTACTAAAATTTTAAAATGGATTTGACCAATCAATTGAAATGACTGAAAATCGTGCCTGATTATTAAAAAAATTGTATGAAATTCCATTTGCTATATTCTTACAAAATAATATGTGAAATCAAGTATTTTAGAATTAAGATTTGGGGACATTTTTAGAATCCAATTTTACATCAACATCATAGTTTTGTGTGTTGTGTAGTATTTATACAATGTGTGGATGAATTTGACATTATTGTATTTATTCCTTGTTTTTAGTGTAACCTTTAATCATAAAGAACTATTTAAAGATATTTTTTCGCATAAGCAGACGCAAAAAAATGCCGATTGATAATGAATGATGGAATGATAATATGATTTCTTTTTAATTTTATTGCATTAAATTTAAATTATATTTAATCTTATTTATCATTAACTTAATCTTATATTTATTTTATTTATCCATTATACACTTTATTTTATATGGATATTTGGACATTTCAAAATACACTTTGTACACTTTAATTCCATTAATATATTTATTTGTGAGAATAAAATGTTTGGAAAATTTTATAAATAGGGTTTTTCTCCAATTTTCTCCCTCCTTTCGGCGGAGCGAGGCGTTATTTAAGAATCAGTCTATTACGTATTTATACTTTTTTCTTAATACGTACATCGCTGTAATATAAATTCTCATTACGTTTATGCAGACATCACTGACTTGGGTGACTTTTTTTCGCGGACTAGCGGGATATAGATCTGAATCAGTCGCGATGGTTTCATTCCAATGAGATATACCATTAAAATGCTTATAATGGCTCGATACGATTAAAAATGTCCCAGTAGTCGACAAGATTAAAATCGCCAGTGATCACTCTATGGTCAGGTTAATTTTATTTATTGTCACCGTTTCCATAGAGCGATGTCATATGGCATTCGGTTCTGGACAAATGCCGCGGATACTCATAGAAATTTCGTGATACAAAAGCGGACCTTTAGCGCGATTAACAAGCTTGGATCTCGTGGAACTCTTAAGAAGTTAGTTTAAGAAAATTGTAATTTTAACTCTGGCATATATCACTATATATATAATCTCCATTTATATATGAAGTGATATATTTACTACATTTTCCACTCGCGGCTTTGCTCGCGTACACATGAATGTATTCCTTCATCTTTTATATTGAACGATTTTGCTGTCAATCCCAATTTCGTCCCCGTTTTCAAAATTCGCGGTACTGTTCCTGATTTCAATTCCGGTCACATTTTTTATTCTAATTCCGGTCCCACAGTTGATTTCGACCCAGTTCTCTTCTCAATTTCTACCTGTATTTAAATAAGTCGACCACGGCGTAATCAGAAGGTCGAGTGTAGGGTTGATTTTTCTTTTGAACGCTGTTGTTTGTTCGCATTGTAACATGTATAGGCCTTCGACGCTAGCAATTGTTATTTGCCTTGTAACTTCTCAGGCTAGATCTTTAAATAATAATAATTTTCTTTCCTGACGTTCGATTTAAATGAAGTAAAGCCCTTATTCTGATTCAAGCCAAGCCTTATCTATTCATGAAAACCGCATTAAAATATGTTTTGCAATTTCAGAGATGTGCGCGAACAAACAAAAAAAAAATTTTTGTTTTCTCTTACTTTTCTCTTATCGATCCCTCTCCATTTTCCATACCGCAATGTGCATACACACTGCGGCTGGCCACATTATAAAGAAATAAATGCACTCGACATTCTTCATTCATTTATTTTTTTGCTTTGTTTTTTTTCATTGGATTTTGTAATGTCACACGCAGTTAATTTATTTGGCCATTACAATATCTCTAGTAGGAATGACATACATCTCAATTCAGTATTGTGTATGGAGCCCAAATGTAGAAAAACATAATTTCGAAAGAAATAACAGTTATTTTATATATATGTATAAGCGTATGTTTTGGGCAGCCGACCGAGTTCTGCTGTTTTATTTTATGTAAACTACACGTGGCCTTGCGAAAAATTCGCACAAATTATGTATAATAATACTAGTTTACACGGTTTTCATACCCCAGCTGAAAGTTGTTATTTTATTTTGTGTTCAGGTAGAACTATCCAGAAAAAATAATAAAAAAATTCTGTCACGTCTGGTTTAAAAATATTTATTTTCTTGAAGGAAATACAAAATTTTAGGATTAATACAAAAATAAATTAAAATGACTAATTTTGCTTTCTTTTATAGTTATTTGAATCAGTTTCTCTTATGATAGACCAACAGTAATCCCCTAACATATTTTCATCCCAAAATCCTTGATGTCGTTCTTCGAAAGTCCTTAAATCTTGGTGGAAACGTTCACCCTGTTCGTCACTCATACTTCCTAAGTTTTCAGGAAAAAATTCAGATGAGAGTGTAGAAAGTGAATCTTTAATGACATGTTTACTCCCATATCATGAAAGTTTTCAATAAATTGTTAACAATTTCTTCATAATTTTCACTTTTTATTTCCCAAAATTTTCTACAAGCATTTTAAATGAGTTCCAAGCAGACTTTTCTTTAACCGATAAAAGGTTTTCAAACTGAGAATCTTTCATAATTTTACGGATTTGTGGACCAATAAATATACCCTCCTTCAGTTTTCTCTCTGTAATGTTTGGAAATATTTTTGCAAATACCGGAAAGCATCACTGTTTTGTCAAGCGCCTTTACAAAGTTTTCATGAGCCCCAGTTTGATGTGTAAAGGGGTAAAGTGACGTTATTTGGATCGACCAACAGCTCGTGATTAATGTTCATTTTGCCCGGAATATACTCATTTCGAACAGGCCATTCTTTCCTTACATAATGATGTTGTTTCGCTCTACTGTCCCACAAACAAAGGAAACAACAGTACTTCGTGTAACCACCTGCAATCCCACTAACATACCGATGACTTTGAGGTCACCGGACAATAGGTCTTCTCTTTTTGAAAATATAAACTGTCCACAAACATAACAAAACGGTCAGAACTTTGTTTGCACTTTCTGCTAGCCATTTTAAATCAATCCAAAGCAAAGTAACTGTCGTTTGAAGCGAACGAATAAACAATGAAATATCACCACCACGTCGGGTAGTTAAAAAAAACAATTGACGGCAGAAAAAAATTCCGACGTGATAAAATATTTCTGATAACACTTTTAGGTTTAGGGAAGGTAGATTAACATATTGACATACATTCGGTTCGGGGTATAAATAAAAAGTAAAATTTTGTAAACTAGTGTAATTATCAGTTTACAACATTATTGTAAATATTAATTTTATTTCCTTTTTATTACAAAACTTCTTCATAAACAATATTATAATTGATATATTATTACAAACAAATAGTGTTTGTGGCATTATAATATTAAATATAACTATCAATTTATCTTTTTGTCTCGTTTCGGGCTATAGGTTGCATGTAAACCGGTCGGCTACCTAAGCGTTTCATTACCCATCCGAAGTGCAAACGTACACTTTTTCACAATCACGTTCTCGTCGGTGCATCGGCGTTTCATCTCTTTCAGTCTGTACGACCGACTGAAGGCGAGGGAGGCGCTGATGATGAAGATGAAGATCTACGTATGCAATAAAAGCTATTTCAGTTCTACTAATTCGAATAACACATTCAATTGAAGTTAAATTCAGTTTTATTTTAATAAAACCCCGCAGCTATTGGCAAATAGGATTCTATAGATTGTTGTTATTCATCTATCTAAAATTTTAATTTAATTTAGGGTTAATCAGTGATAACGTAACGTACATGTAAATTTCGTAACGAGAGAGCGACAAAATTAAAATCGAATCAACAAAATAACGCAATTGTAAACTACTAAGGAATAATTTCCTGTTTGAAGAATATGCATAATAGAGTTTTGGTTGTACGGTATTACGTCACTATTTTGAGGTTTGACGTCACTATTTTGTAGCAATATCTACACCATCGCTCCATTTGTAATCGGCAATTTCATCGCGTGTTATCTGTAGTTAGGTATTTAAAAAATATTGTATCTTATTTCGACTATCTATAATTCAGGTGTGGGCAACCTTTGACATGTTGTGGACAAACTTTAGTATGCAAATACGTTCGGGGGCCGCGTTCAAAATTAGGTGCATTTTAAAGTAGTGCTTTCATATTTTTAGCGATAGATATCAGACAGGAAATTTTTCAAAATGTCTCGCGGGCCGGATCAAATCTTACAGTGGGCCGGCTGTTGCCCACATATGTTCGATATGAACGCCCAAGCGATTCGTTGTTAGACATTAATAAAATTGAGTTATTGTTACAGTCGTCTCGAAGTTAGAAATGGCTTGGGAGTCGTTTTAGATAAAGGGAGGGTTTTCATTAAAATTAAATGTAATGAAATTAAATTAATATTTCAAAAAATATTTCACTCTCTAATTAATTCTACACTTCATGTGATTTTTGCGAATGTATAACTTCGCAAAAGCGAGTGAATATGTCTATATTTTTGATAAAAAAAAAATCTTCAGGCGCGGAAATTAATTCAGCGAACAAAAGAACTAGTAATCGTAGTGTGATATTAAGATCACTTCTCAATATCACATCATTATCACTTACAATCGTAGCTTTGTCCCGTATTCTTGAAGATTGCCTTTTTTAGTCATAATAGAGGAAAACCAGAGAGACCCATGGTCTGAAAGAAAAGGTGTAGGTATTCATTTTTTTTACTAAAATATTGTTGTTTTTCATTTTCATGGTACTGATACTTTTCATGTGCTCGCGAGTTGCATGTATAGTTTCAATTTGTGGGCGGTAACAAAATATGTAATAATTAAAGCTTATTTAAATTGTTACCGCGCCATACTAGCTTATGATAATTCTCGACTTATCAACTTTGCAAATATAATAGTGTGTGCATAATGGCTATAAATATAAACAAGATTAAGGTGGAACAATACATCAGGATAAGCAAGCTGCTATTTAAAACGGTTGAAAATTAATTTTTAGAATTAAGGCGTCAAGTGTCAAATTAGGAAAAGTACTCAATTATATATATCAATCGATAATTGAAGCATCTTTGCCTGTCAAAAAAAAATATCATCCTATCCTTAGAATATTTATAATTAAACTTCCCCAAAGATTTTTTCTCTCACAATTTCAATGGAATTACTTTGATTTTATGAATAAAAAAACAATAACTAACTAATTATTAATAAAGTGAACTGACTAATGTTTTGAAATTTTTACATACCTTTCAATAAAATAAATTTTGTAAGACTATCCTATTGGTTATCTGTGGCGTGCTTGTGGAAACTGGACCTTATTAATAATAACAATACAGCGTACGAAATTCTGCCGCTGTGAAGTTAGTCACAAAAGCGTAATGGCATAGAATAGGAACGCGGGCGAGAAGGTACGGTCGGAGAGTGTTGCATTGCATTATTCGTAGGCGCTTGAGAGCGACAGAGTTTCGTGCGTTGTACTGTACAAGATTTATAATGTAAAGTATTTGATTGCTTTAGGATCGAAAATTTTTTTTTGCCTCTTGTTCGCTACTATTTTTATCTTTGTATTCTCGTTAGTACATGAAAATGGAAAAAATTGCAGGCCATTGTATAGTTAGTTCAGTCAATAAAGATTAATTCTGTCAGCTTCGAAATAGTTCGGAAAATTTTCTCGTGAAAAAAATCCATTAATTTAGCCCTTCTTTTTTTATTAGTTCTAGAATTATAGCAAGTTTATTCTTATTAAAAATGGCTGTTTGATTCGGTGTAGTTATAATTAGTAAAATGTTAGTATTGATAAGGTTTTAATAATAATTTATTTTAATTTTCAAACATTTCTATTTTTGTTTATTTGATATGACTTGAATAACAATATTTTGAATTATCCTTTCCCGAATAAACGGCGACTTCAGATATGAATATTTGGTCTCAAACACGCGAGCAACCCCGTGCTAACTAAGACATCCAGACAAAAAGAACAAATTATTATGTTTTAAGATGGAATTTGAAGTCATTATTTTAACGCAACTACTTTTATCAGTTAATAATATCAGTAATTAACATTAATCTTAATTTTGCGTAATTTTTGGCACGCGTATCTTTTATCTACGTTGTGCTATAAATTGATGTAACGCACTTCATGAAGGTGAAAATAATAAAACAATAAACAGGTATTAATTATTAAAATTTATTTTCGTCATTATGAATATATTACATCTGATCACAGAATTCTGTGATTTACTTTTAACAATTGCAATATTCTGAAAATCCCTCAAAAGCTACAGTGATTAAATTAACGTAAAAAAATCACAAAACAAAAAAAAAATGTTTTATTGTAACGTATGAAATTACCTTTAATGAATGAATGAATGAGTATAGATATTTTTCAAGAAAAAAATCAGATTGATTAAATCGCTTAGAATTATTTTCCCGAACAGTTACACCCTGTCAGATTTTCATAAAAAACTTGGTACCTTGAGGTACAAGATTATATTTACAAAGGGTCGTTAAATCCTTATGTTTCGCATTAGAAATTGGAAATAATTTGTTACAACATTTTACCAGATTTATAAGTTTCAAGTCAGGATTTCGGTTAAAACTATTTTTTGTTTTTCACGTTTGCCGTGTTTGTCGTGATACGTTTCGTCAATGCGTAATTTAATTTTTTTAGCCTCTGTTTCATGTAATTCATATTTGTAATTTATAATATAAGGGTCCCCCACTTTAACTACTATTTCTAGGACTTTACTACTTCACCGTTGGTATTTTTTGTCCATTGCATTGCCTCCAAAGACGCCTTAAAGTCGAGAAAATTCCTGTGTTACTTTTACTACTACATAAGGATTTTCATTTCTATACCATCTGACAAGTGTAGACATACTATTCTTCAGGTGAATAAATTATTTTTCCTTTAGATGACTTTTCAAACAATTTTATTCCTGTTTTGGCCTCCACAGTTATCTGTCTCCACAGTCGAAAATCTTTAATACCTTGTCTACATTTTTTCAGTATAAAATCATATAAACAACTCGCTACTTCATTGGATCCTCATCTAGCTACCATTTCCGGCCACTTGTAACAAAATGCTCTTTTTTATGTAACTCAATAATAGTAATGTTGTAACGGTATTTGCATTAGAACTGGCATAATTTTAATCTTCTGCTTTCAGAGATCTTGATATGTCTTTGTCTTTTAGATGTTTATCATAGTTGTGAATAACAGTTTCTGTAGGATTCAATTTGAATGCAATACAAATATCGCATAGTTTTTTTTTTTTGCATGAAAAAGCCCACATTCATCTTATTATTTACAATATCGCGATATTGTCGCGCTGTTTGTACTCTATTAATTATATTTTCCTTATTCGCCCAACTTTCATATAATTTAAACATTTTCTGAATATTTAAATCGCCGTTCAAGTACAATTTATTTGAATCTTTTCGTGTATAGTGCGATTCCACAAACTATGTGATTACATGATCGCACACACTTTGTTTCGCAGTTTCTGTACTCACCTTAATACTAAACCAAACTATATTTTGGGTTGAACGAAAGTTTTCTTTTTATTATATCATTTATGTATTTATATTATTATATGTTGGCTGGGTAATTCAATAGAATTAGATCTATTTCAAAATTATATTAATAGCATACACCCCAAAATTCAATTTAAACTAGAGGAAAAAACAAACAATTCTATAAAATTTTTAGATTTGACCTTAACTAGAAAAAATAATAGACATGAATTTAAAATATATAGAAAACCCACGTGCACAAATACGACAATACCCATTTCTTCTTGTCATCCATGGCAACACAAATTGGCGGCTTATAAATCAATGATACATCGGTTATTCACCATACCCCCTTAATAATCATAATTTCCTTTTAGAATTAAATACCATTTACAGTATAGCATTGGCAAACGGATATAGTAAAAAATGTATTGATGGACTCATTAATAAAAAACAAAAAAGTATTATAAAGAAAAGTATCTATCCAGCACAACCAAAAGAGGAAAAGAAATATATAGCTAGTTTGACATATTTTGGTACAATTTCGGAAAATATTTCAAGATTATTAAAAAAACATAACATTTATACGGCCTTTAAAACATAACAATTTGAAAACTTTATGTAACAATAAAGATAAATTACACAATAATAAAAAATCTGGAATTTACAAATTAACTTGTGATGACTATAAATCGATATATATATAGGACAAACCGGACGTTGTTTTGAAAAAAGATACAAAGAACATATTTCGGCCTTTAGAAATAATAAATCAGACAGACCCTATTTTGTCAAATATCTATTAGAAACCGGTCATAAGCTTAATAACGATCACAAATTCGATGTGTGTGAGAAGGGGGGTTACGTTTGAATGTTTTGCAATCCTTTGAAATTTTAAAACATAAAGATAATAATAATATGCTCAACGACCAAATTGACGTTTTAAATCGCCATTATTGGACGCTTGCCTGTAACTATTTGATTTTTTGGTCAAGTAAAAACATGTGAATTTTAGGTTTAAATGCGAAAAAATCGTGAAAAACGCGCCATTTTCAAGATTCAACCCTCTAATTTTTAGGGTTGTTTTCATTTTCCCGAGGGGTGCTGTTATAGTATAGATAGCGTTAATCGTCCTCTTTCGAATGCTGGCAACTGGACTCAATTTGGTCAATTATGGTTAGCGGGGCGATTTTTTGGAAAAACCTCGAATTTTCAACTTTCGGTAAATTACGGCGCGTACTTGGTATAATGCGTCTTTGCTATAAAAATACATCTCTATAGAGGTTTTTGAGGTCGCTGATCACGAATTTGATGTCAAAAAAATTTTTTAACAACAAATTCACCCATAAATATTTATTAACACAGGTTTGATAATGTAAAAATATTAATGAAAGATTTTTTTAATTTCTCTCAATTAACTGTTTTTTAGTTTTTATTCCAGGAAAAGTTAATTAATAATATTAACATTAAATTTAAAAAAATTATGTTTCGTTGAATTTTTATCGTTATTTTATTTAGTCAAAAATATAATAATTACCGATAACGTAATATGAATTTTAACTGCATTGATAATGGTAATTTGGAATTCATATGAGTTGACTGAACCGCCATCTGGTAAAAGACTACACTACTAGGCTCACGACTCGAGGCGTTAGGCCCAACCCGAAGTCATACTACTGCGCACGCGCCATAATTCAAAAAATCGCCCCGCTCACCAGAATTGATCAAATTTAGTCCAGTTTCCAGCATTCGAAATAGGACGATTGCCGCTATCTATACTATACAGCACCCCTCGGGAAAATGAAAACAACTCTAAAAATTAGAGGGTTGAATCTTGAAAATGGCGCGTTTTTCACGATTTTTTCGCATTTAAACCTAAAATTCACATGTTTTTACCTGACCAAAAAATATGAAAAAATCCAGGGGACTTCCACACATCCAAAACAAATTTTTAATTGCGTTTAAACCATTTAAAAATAAATTAAACTGGTTAAAAAAAAATTAAAATCACAAAAAATCATATTTTTCGCCATTACTGTGTTTTCGTTTGGGGTTGTAATGTCGGTAAAAAGCTTATACTGCTTGTTTTTCGACCCTCTTCAAGATTTTTGGAACGATTTTACCAGATTCGGTGGGGGCCGCCAGACCCCCCTTAACCCGCTACCCCCTATAAAATGAATTTGCGTCGTTTCGCATTCATCGTGTAATAACTCGTATACGTAATTGACAATAACACACAGTCGTTAGAAAATTAACTCGACAAAACAATTTTTATTTTTCATAAAGGCAACAATTTAAACTCACCAGCCTAACGAACGTCAACTAACTGATAACTTTATGTGTCGGCACGGGTAATCCCCGCACGCCAGAGTACATGCGAACAGCAATAGTTGTATCTATTTACGTAGTCAGCAAAAAAAAAATATTCGCATTTGTCTTCAAGTACGTGGCAAAATAATAAGAAATATTATGAATTTGAAAATATATTTTTTAGTGAACTTAAACCATTTATTGTGATTAATAAAATAACGAATAAAACAAAAAATCACTACTTTTGTAGTCGGCTTCTTATACTTTTACACCCATCGCGTTTCACGAATGGATATTACTATTTTTGGTGGCGAGTTCCAGTAGTAGTAAATCTATTTTTTTATTTCTCGTCTGTTCGAAGAGATTGGATTGTAATAGTTGCAATAATAAAACTCTAGATGGCGCTTTACATTTTTTTGTTTCTTATTGAAAATTAAACGACTATTATAAGGCGTACACTTTTGGATTCTTGAAATGTTTTGTTAAGTGCATATATCGATTGTAGACTAACGTTCACAAGGATACAAAATTTATTTTAAAACATGATCAATTTTGAACGTGAAACAGTTTGAAATAATGAAAGTAAGATGTAATATCCCGAAAATACAAGGCAAGCTTTCATTTATTCAAATTTTTTTTAGTATTTCAAATCGTAAGAATTCGTCCGTGTTTAGAATCAAGTCCTATGCCTTCTTGTTCGAAGGTAACACTCTTATTTACTGAACCATTATCGTTATCCAAACGATATTATTATAAATACTGTTATACGAAAATTTTAATAATTATATATTAAGTAAAATATTCTAACTTGCAAACACAAACTTATGCGTCCATGTAAAAATAAGTGTTTTTAAAAAAAAAGTTTGCTTAGATAATATTTCATGAAAAATCAATGTTATAATAAGAAGTTAAATATTATAAAAAAAATCCTTATATAGTGCATTTCGATTTTCTCGTGTATTCCAAAACTCTAAACTATACCTTTATAAATATTTTTTCAATGTTGATTTAGTAGTATTCAATAATAATATTTACCGAATAATAGTATTTCTAGTAAGGTAGAAATTTTTACACTAGCCTCTTGATGAACAATTATATAAAATTTTCGTTTTCAATTTAAACTTAATATAACGAATTTAAATTTAATATAACGAATGCAAAAACCAGTATATTTTTTTCTAGTAAATAATTGTTTTGCAATTTTGGCAAAAACACTAAAAGAGGGAATTTCAAGTAATGAAAGCGTTAATTCCCTGGTTGTTTGATGTTGCAAAATACTCCAGTGTTTTGTTTTCACTTTTAATTTCCGATTATCGCTTTGTTACCTCGAACTTGTCGGCATTTAAATGGAATTCCGATCGTAATGTGAACAAGAAATATGCATATTTTTTAGAATGCTTTTACAGAATACGGTGTATGTTTGCGTGGTCGTTATTTTTGGAATATCTTTCGGCTTCATATTTTTTATTTACTCTAGGAGTTTATAAAATACATTCACAGAAGCATTAAATAATATATATTACAAAAAAAAATTATTAAACAATTTAAAATTGTTTAATAAAATAACCGTGATATTATTTCAAAACTTATTGTAGTACATATTATCGAGGCATATTCTCAACATTCAAAGAAAATTGTTCCGGAACATTATTTTTGTGTACATATTTATTATGACCGTTTTTCACTCGCTTCGCTGTATTTAAATTAAATTTAGCAGTGGTTGTTTCTGATGTCGATTTCTGTATCGTTTTCGATCCCGGTCCTGTTCTCTATTTCAGTGTCAGCCCCGATGCTAATCTTGGTCCTCCTTTCAGCCTTCGATGGATATGATGTTAAAAATTATTGACATTGTTACGTATCGTTTAATGTGGAGTTTAGGAATTTCAGATTATTATTATCTCAAATTATTTCTGCAATATGTTATAACAAAATGTGAATAAAAGCTGTATATGCTTTCAGTATTAGAAGCGATGCGTTTATTTAGCTCCTTTACCAATCATATATTATTATATTCCAATATATTTCATATATGTATTTATGTTTATTTATTTCATATATTTTATCCTTAAGAATAAAGGTGTGCAATTTTTACATAAATATTGACAAGTTTGATTGTTTTCTTGTACCTTAGTAGTTTTAGTAACGGCTATTAAGCTAGAGATGTAAATTGCAAATCCGACAGCGTGCGACACTGACAGCGGTGTGCTTGAAACTCTTATTTGCAATAGTTAACTGCTAACTGTTAAAGTTAAAAACTAAACATGTCAAAACATCTGTAATTTTAGAGATATTGGAATTGGTGACGTTAATTTAATGTCACAAATATATCTTTAAGACTAACTTAGTCTCTTATGCTACTGTGAAGTTAAAACAACGTATTTTGACGTGTTTAGTTTTTTGGCTTTAACAGTTAACAGTTAATTATTTCAAATCAGAATTTGAAGCACACCGCTGCAAGCGTTTTTTAACTTAGAGATAAACTGAATGTAACCATTAAAACTCTCTTAACAGCGAAGGAAAAATGAAACCTATATGTGGAAAAAAGTGCTTTAGAATTTTTAATGTTTGATCAGTGTGGGGATTATTATAACTTAATATTTTTAGAGAAACCTCAAGCCTAAAAGCGGTACAGGTTGCATGTACCTTGACGCGGGCAATTTGCAACGATTTAAAAATGAAGTATATGAAATGGTATAGTCAAGTGTCAGAATGGCCGTGCATAGAATTTATAACGTTTTCTAACAATGCAATACAATCATTATCTTGTTTGATCGCCGTCGTACGGACATTTCGGCCCGCCGGCATAGACAGTCGGTTCGCGCTCGCCGTGAGAGGTGCACGCGCGTTTTCCCGCCATCGGCGTTCGAATTGTCAAATAACTGTCAAAACGAGTGTGTTTACGATTACCCTTTTCTGACTGGTATCGCTATTTCGATCGTGAGCAGTTGAACTCTTTTATTTTGTGAATTTTAATATTGTGCTTATTGGTGTGTGTTTAGTGAATCAACTAAACCGGACCCGCTGGAGGAGTCGAGGTAAACATGTGATTATTTTGTTTTGATATTATTGCAATTTGTCTTTATAATTCTGTAATACATGAAATATAATAATATTTCAGTTTAAGAATGGCCGTAGGTGGTAGTACTAAACTTGAAATTCTTAAGAATGAATCACCTTAAAAATTCGCTCCGTGCACTAACAATTCTAATTATATTGCCCAATTTTTCTAGATCTGAGCGGAGCGTAAGTCTTTTTTTTTGATTATCGTTAAAACTGCTAATTAATTACCACAATGTTGTTTTAAAATAGAGTCTTTGCGTTTTCACGTTGTTTTGTAAATTCCTTTTTCACACTACTTGCGCGTTGAAATGGAAAGCGTGCGTAGGGCTCGCTTAAAAAAATAATAGAAAGCGTTCAGCCGGGTCGGATCTGCGGTTGACAATCGGAACATAAAATATTTTCCTACATGTACAAGCATTCAGAAGAATGATTTTTTATTTTTTGTATTTCTAGTAAGTATAAATAATAAGGTTCAATTCGATTCTAATGTATGTAAGTGAATCGATTTGAATAATTTGTTTTCGAGTGGAATTATATGTATTTAATTGAAGGTATCGGAGCATTGTTTTCAACTGTTCGTTTATCGGAGGGATCGCGCAATGACGCTAATTGAATTAGGAAATATTGGGCTCTTTGTCTTTAGTTGCGCGTGCTTTAAAACTTTCGCAAAACATTGAAACCCAATGACAGAGTGTTGTGAAACTAATGAATATACTTCAGCGTCAGCTACAAGTACTGTTTGTTCTTTTTTGAATATGATCTCATTACGTACTTCTTAGATATTATCTGTAGAAAAAAAAGTTTTGCTTTTTCTCTGAAGATTCATTTTGCAGTACTAGCACAACCTGCTTTTTAATTCAGTCGTATAAAGTCATATTTATTAAAGTCACATGATTTTGCTTTAATTATCAAGATTAATAAGAGACGAATTAACGATGCAATCTGCGAAAATTTGTAAGTGCTCTCGGTTACGATCAACTTCCTAAAGTACATATCCAGTCTATGGATCCAGAGAGACAGCGGTCAAGCCTCTTCAAAACTGAGCACACCGAAAATTGTGCACAATAAATAGAACACTTAGTAAGTAAAATAATTTATTTATTTGTTTATCAAGGATTTCCTACAAGAAATGCATTTATGAGTATTTTTTTTTTATCTTATTACTTCAATAAAATATATTACTCACATTCTCATTAACTTGAAACATTTTTCAAAAGATAAAGACCACAAGATCGAGGGCAAAATTTTCAAATGCTTGTTGAAAGCTGTCACAGACTCTTCCGGTTCCGTAAATGTCAAATCTTCACGAGAGGTTTGATTTTTGCAAAATAGAGTTTTTGCAAATTTTGTCTGGCTATCAATTTCGAGATGAACTAAAAAGTATCGAATTGACATTACATTCAACCCGTGATACACATATCTAGTTTCTATTTCTGTCTTCGAACATCGTCAATAATTAGTTTCATATGAATGGACTAATCACGAATTACACAAGTCACTACGTGATGCAGCGTTAGCTAAATAAATAAATACTGTCATATTACAGAATTCTATAGGAAGTTGTCAAGTCTGTAATAAGTAGGTAATTTAAATTGTACGAATAAAAAAAATGTATTTTAAGTCACTTTTAAAGGCGCTGTTTAATATAAAATGTATACCTATGATATGAACCTCGATAGGGTTGCTCAAGCAAGTTCTCTTGCCGCAAACAGTGTCGCCATGCAAATAGTCTCGTACAAAAAATGTACTTACTCCACGTGCTTCTGTCGAAGGCTTATTGTCGGGGCCGGGTGTCGTAATGCATCGATTGAAAATGGTGGTTGTTACGGAATAGATTCGCTATGGTGTCTGTGAATTATGCACTGCATTTGCAAAACCTTCTAACGGCGACTTCCTTCTAAACGTTCGCTTGCTAGAAATCTGTATCTTGTCATATTCGACATTGCTGCCGACGTAATTTACAGTGATGCTTGTAATGCATAGCTACATTTGAACGGGTTTTATCTCTTAAGCTCGGGTTTTTGTAGAACATTCGCTGATGATTAATCTATATAAGTTTAAAATGGATTACTATGGAACGAATCTACTTCAATGTCCGTGATCTTTGCCCGACATTCTTTTGCAATCACTTCTAATTGTTTACGTACACAAAAGTATTCATAACAATAAATATATGTAATAACAAACATTTACTGTAAGATCAACACTGAAATATAGACAAAAAAAAAATAAATTTTTCTTTAAAAATTATCTTATATTTATTCGTAATATTTTTAATTAGCATATTTTATTAATTTGAAAATAGTTATCGTAGTTGTTTTATTATTTAAACGAAGAACCGATCTCCTCTCCAATGTCAAATTATAATAGCCCATGTGCTCTCAACTCCAAAAACTCAAGAGTTAAAGATAGAGCAATATTTAACGGGATGTTAAAAATTTAACCGTCACCTTTAATTTAATCCTAATTGAAACTATAATATAAATGATATAGAAAAGTAGGAATGTCGACTATTACTCATAAACTCGTATAAACTAAAATGTACCGTCAAAAGAGAGTATTTTTGTGGCACTTACGTCTTTTTGTTGAGAAGCGCAGTTTTTCGGCATTCACTCAAAAACGATATATCCGGTCATATTCAAAATAATTTTAGTTGAAAGTATTTATTAAGCGTAACTTTTGTAACTCTTTACATTTTTTGAACATATAGTTTAAATAAATATAGTTTAAAAAAACTAAAAAACACGCTTTTAAAGCACATTAAACTAAAAAGTGAAAAATAATCCTTAATATGAACTCAAAAAAATAATGAACAATGACGAAAAATACTAGTATTGTTGTGGAAAAAGCGTGGGTTGCTCTTTATACGAAAAATGTGGCACAAAGCGCCCCACGCTTTTTCCACAATAATGCTAGTATTTTTCGTCATTGTTGATTATTTTTTTGAGTTCATATTAAGGATTATTTTTCACTTTTTAGTTTAATGTGCTTTAAAAGCGTGTTTTTTAGTTTTTTTTTAACTATATTAATTTTTTACTTTTTAGTTCGGTTGATTGGTAAAAATTTGTAATTTTTAACAACACAAGAATAGTTGAATTATTAATAATGCTTATTACTGTTACTAAATTCTATTACAAAACAGTAATAGAATTTAGTAACAATAATAAGCCACTTGTTTTCACGCAGACGATACGTGACGAAATTATTCGATCCTGCCGATCCTGATCAGGATAAGAGGATAAACTTATCAAATTATTGTATTGTCATTGCTCCTTGATACGTACGCAAAGTTTCAAATTAATCAGACTTCTTGAAGTTGGTGAAGATTAAGCTCAAAGATTCCGTTACATACACAGATACATACAACCAAAGCTTATATTAATCCTGGCGGTCCTAATAAAGATAATGGGAAACTGTTATCAAATCATTGCATTGTCATTGGTCCTTGATACGTATGCAAAGTTTCAAATTAATCAGACTTCTTGAAATTGGTGAAAATTAAGCTCAAAGATTCCGTTACATAGTTACATACATACATACAAACACACAGCCCAAGCTTATAAAAGCGTGTTAAACATAAAGGGGTAGGAACACAATTTATGTTAATTTCGGAGCGATTATTACTGAAATTACACACTTAAAAAATTCTTAGAAACCTTAAAGTGTTTTAAAAGAAATATTTAAATATGTACTACACGTTTATATTTGCTAGAAAATTTTTTTTCAACATTTGTTGGATATATGGAGTACCCCACGTACAAATATATTCTTTTGTTATGAACTACTAAATTAAGTAGCGGCTTATACACGGCAGTTATACTCCAAATTTTATCAATATACATCTTGTAGTTTTTGAGTAAAATGCCTGTGACATAAGGGCCTAACTACACGAAACTACAAGGGTTCCGTTTTTGCCATTTTAGCTCGGAACCCTAAAAATATAAATATGTGACGAGCGAATTAAATCCGGCACCAAGGTTCGTGTAAGGTTTGTTTACTATCCAAAATTTTCAGTAATATAGTAATGAAATTCCGATTTCTGTCTGTTATTTTTTGTTAGATTTCTTACAAATATAGTATACTAACCGATGGGATAAACAAACCACAAGTTGCATCCTGATCAATTTTTCTAAATATTTACATAAAAATGTTAGTCTGTCTGTGTGTCACTTACGCGCTTGAATATCACTCGATCGATTGAGCTCAAGTTCGTGGGTTTTGTTCGACATTTCGCTGGAAAGATTTAAAGAATACTTCCAACATACCCATTTTCAATCGGTGGCGTTGGATACTGTCATCTGATTGATTAATAAGAATAGCAATAAACTGAAATTCTGTATGGCTGTGATGTAAAATCATATGGTTGGGTAATTATTATTGACCGCGTTTCGTGTATTTGCTGTCAATTTAAGCAATCGGCAATGTATAAAAAGTAGTTTGAACAGCTTAGAATAAAAATGTAAGAGTTTCAACTTTTCCACACACTCACTCGTTTACAGTCATTTATTTACAGTCACTATTGTGATTTCCCACCAGTAAATCAATGTACTAACTGACACTTCAATTACGGGATATCTAAAAAAAATCTAATTTCGCTAGTTTTTTGGAATTCTTTTGATCGACGTTGTACTATGGTGTGTTTCGTCAGTGTTGCCAATTTCATGGAAAGATTGACAATTTCTTTTAATCATTACTTTTATATATAACATGTGGACAGCGATATATACACTTAGTGAAAGATTTAACAGTAATAGTCCTACTAAGGCGTTCATCATACATGAAGTATTCATTTAACACAATATTGTCTTGACGATATATTATAATAGAAGCTTTGCACCTTGGAGAATGTTGTTTCATATAAGCAGGAAAATATATTTTCGACAAGAGTTAAACAGGAAATTCGTCTCAATTAAACGATTTTTTACATACATATACGATTACTAATCTCTACTTAAAAACATACCTAAACAAACTTCGTTAGATTCATAATGTCTCCAAATTTGTTTTGAGAATAAAACTTGGATCGCTTAAGTTTATTTATGAACTAGTTTTTAAAAAATTCAAAGCTGCGATGCCTGTTTAATTTAAACTTAGCCTTGTTGCGGATTTTTCCTCATTTCGTTCACGGTACTAAACCCTGGACATCCGAGGCTGATTCGCACCTTAGCCATTTTTTACTCGACTACTGCGAAACCAAAAAGGACGATTTGTGTGCATATATGTATATCCGTTCCTATGTTCTATTGTAGCTACTAAAATAATAAACTGACTTCGATAGTTTACATCGTTAGATTTGTCTTGATGGCACAATTGTCGCTGGATATATTAATTTTATAAAAAATGAAAACAATGGAATTTTTGGTAGCAAATTCGACATCTCGAAAAAAATTTTTTTTCAAACTTATCGAGTACTTAACAAAGGGTTTTAAGAGACCAGAAAAATATTTACAACTCTTATGATCAGAAGTTATTTGTAGTGACAAACGATAATGAACTGAAATTATGACGCCGAACTTTGGCGACTTACTTTATTCCAATTAATTTATCAATCTCTTTGACCGCTCGCAATGTCTGCGCGACTGCGCAACGGCCGAGACAAGGTTATATTTTTGACGCTTATCTGGGTATGTACTGGTATGTATAGTATTCTTTATACCTTCAAAACATCCCAACGGCTGAGTGGCTTTTAATCAGTGCGGTTCCTATCGATTTGTCTAAACCATGCGATGACTAAACACTAGGTTTCGTTTTTATAAAACCAGAATGGTGGTGTGATAAAATATAAAATTGGCGTAGACCATCGAAACAGAAAAGCATTATATTATTCCTACATAAAAAAAAATGACCAAACAAAATTGGTTTCGTAGTAGGCGTGGCATACGATATTGGCTTCGCCGCCGTACAGATATTCACCAGGCGTCTTTATTCTTTCTCTTTTCTCTCGTCAACGAGTGTCCTCAGTCTTACTCTTTCCTTTGTTTTCGGTTAAGAAATAACAGTGTCATTCGAAATTACATCTAAAAATGATAATAAAAAGGTCTTTTATAATAGATTTATTTGGTTTAAAAAATATGTCGCATATCCTCATTTACATTTGCGTGAGTTACTTGCCACGAATGAACGTAAATTTGTTCGACGTTATAATTCTATGCTTTTCTATTTCGTTGAAGTTGACATAAAAAAAAATGCGTAACGAATTGAGTGACATATCATTGAATAGGTTTTTTAAAATTATAGCGGTTTTCGAATGACTTCTTTCATCTTCTGTATCGGCCGATTTTGCTGTCAATTTTGGGCGCGGTCACGGTCATATGTTCGATGTCAATTCTAGTTACATTGCCCGGGTGCAGTCTCCGGTCCGTTCTCGATTTCAATGTCGATCTCGATACCGATCTTGGCCCTCCCTTGGGTGTTTATGACAGTAATAACAAATCACGATTTCTATTGGAACGGACATCGAAATGATAACGAAATGAATAAAGTTACTGGTGTTTATATATTCTTTTACATAAAAGGTAATGTTGTTACGTATAATCTAATATAATCTTATTATATTAATCTCATATCCTATTTGAGAACATAAAATACTTCTATGCCAAATTTGATTACAATCCGTCAAGCCGTCAGTACATGACGAATATCTATACAATCATAATTTTGTCGAATTTTGTCGAATAGTCAAAGTCCCAATTGCAATTCGTTCAGCCGTAAACGTATGACAAACGTCCATACAAACATACTTTTACATTTTTTGTGTCATAAATGGTCTATAACCATTTGCAAATAATTCTTCATCAAATGATGGTAGTCCCATACTGATGCGATCAGTAGCTTTTACGTGATTGAGCGTCAAAAAAAGGGAACTTCATCATATATATACAGATTAATAAATAATTAGTAGCAATACATCGATAAAAGATTGTCACGATTATTGCATCTTAACACGACGTTGACACCGCTAATGACGAGACAGCAATTTTAATACATTGTTAAAACAGAATAAAAAGTAATAAAAAAAAATAAATACCCGACGGCATAAAAGTGAACTAAAAAGATGTTGATATTGAGATAATGTGAAAAGTCATCTAATCAAATATGGTAAATATTTACATTTCGAGGCATCAGTTTCATGTTTCCTTATTTGCTGCCAATAAGCGCTATATAAGCCTCCGACTGCAAATATTTACAAATTTGATTGGACGATTTTTACGCAGTGCGGCTTTTTAATTTTTGAATATTTTTTTCTAATACAATTGCATTGGTGTGCGGAACGAAATATGAAATTCATTGTTTGCTTTAAACGGTGAATAAATAGATCTTGAGCAAACTTTTTTTGTCACACGTCCAAAATCTTCGAAAAAAAATGAAGGTTCTTCAACACGTGTCGGGACATCTCGGGGCTAAGTGACTTAACACATTCTTCTTAAAAGAGGACAGTACTGTCGAATAAAATGTAGGCATCTTGGACGATCTTCAAATGTGGACAACCTTTTTCTGTATAGTATCACCAGTATTTTTACCTACTGCGTGTCCTTAACCTTGCCTGTACGACGAGAACTATTTCGGAATCAACAGCATCAGTCAGCTCAGGGCGGCAGAGGTATCCAAGGACGCGGCGAAGACAAGCCGGTTGCTGTCAACGTTCGGGGCTGTCGTGATGGAGTCGTACGTGCGTAACGCGGATCGTGCTGAATCCGAGGCATTCCACGAGGCGGCGCCACATTTCGAACTATTTTCTGTGGCTATTTAACTACCTTCCGTTTATCTATGGTTCATAAAATTCTCTTTTCCAGAAAAAGAGAACAGCAAGCGTTTTGACGATGTGGTTATTTATTGATTTCATGGCGGTAAAGATGAGGCATAAAAGTCATTCGTGTAGGTACGGTTAACTATGCTCGAATAGGGAGTCAGTAGAATATGGTAGCAGTAACAATAATACAGGAGATATACTTTCGTTGAGCAATAAGCGACGATAGGTTGCGCAACCGGCGGCATATCGGCGTCGAATCGATCGGCTGCGGCCGAATTCTGTGAGAATCGTGGGCCACATCGATACCTAAGCGCCGATTTCCCTACGAATAGACGTTCGCGTCGAATCCATGTATCGAGATCACCACGGGAATTATACCTATTAGTAGTTGTACTTGTAGTTGTAATTAGCAGGACAAAATACGTACGTATTCTCAATGACTGATGTCGAAGAAATAACATACTTGATATTTTCGTCACAGTTGCGTATTTATGTTGAACGTCGAAAAAAAATAAATAAAAGACGGTATATATTAAAACATATTTATATAAAAAAATAATATCTCAATATATAAAGCTTTAGACACAACACTAATCTATTATTGTCATTGTAGCACATTGATGAAAGATGAAATTAAAATTGTAAGCTATAGTGTTTGACTCGCACGCAAATGTGTTATATAGGCAAGAAAAAAACTTCAAACGTTTATGTCTTGTAATGAATTGATTTATGATATAAAAGATCGAACGATCGTGGAACGACTGCGATCCACAGCGTAACGCGCCTATTACATCGATGGGTATTTTTTCGTGTGCTAAATGTGTTTGTGTTATATCTATCGGGCTAAGTTTTCCTTATCAATTTAATCGAGACGACGTAACAATTTCGATGAAAATTTGCGATGTTTTGCTTCTATACAAAAATTATGATAAATTTTGTTAATTTCACTTTATAGCGCCACATCGCACAACTATGATTTCCTGTGGGAAGTTATCATATTCTTAGGGTAAACTTGAGAGACGCCGAACAAAGCTCGGTTGCCCAGGCACTAATCATAAAAGAGCATTGAAGTATTTTTGTTTATAGAAAAAGATATTAATTACAAAATATGAATTGTATTCATTGAAAAATTATAATCTACAAAAAAAGCTAACATGCTTATTGCATAGACCATAAAGCTCATTAAATCTTTGATTGTTGTCACATAAAATACGGTGTACCTCTACATAATACCCGGTCTTAGCGTAATGAACATCATGCATTTGACTTTGCACCATTTTTTAAAACAATAATTACTAATTTATAGGCATGAGTTGAATGATGATTAAAAGTAATAAATTGACAGTAGTGATATCCATTTCTATGCAAAGTTAAGCGCAGTTTTTTATTGTTTCGCTTCTTAGTCGGTGCACTCATTGTACAGTCCCGTTTACTGTTTACTTGTGCAATTATCTATGTAAAAAATAAATAATTATTTTTTAAGTTTTAATAAGCTACTCATAAAAACGTCTTTCCTTTTTTAATTATTTAAAATATATACTTCGAATAATAAAGAAGACTTCATTATTTTTAAGTAGCAGTTTCTTTCGTCGCGCAGGCCGATCTCATCTAGGCATTTAGCCAAAGTCATCAATATATGAATCTGTTTATAGTTGTTTTGGGTTTCTTTTTGCCATTTTTATTTCCACGAGTAATCCACAGTTGAATGTGGGTTCACGGTTTGATTTTGAGTTTTTCTTTGCCATTTTATTTCCACGAGTAACCCACAGTTGAATGAGGGTTTACGGTTTGATTTTGAGTTTTTCTTTGCCATTTTATTTCCACGAGTAACTCACAGTTGAACGTTGGTTTACGGTTTTGTTTTGGGTTTTTCTTTGCCATTTTATTTCCACGAGTAGCTTATAGTTGAAAGTTGGTCTATGGTTTGATTTTGAGTTTTTCTTTGCCATTTTATTTCCACGAGTAACTCACAGTTGAACGTTGGTTTACGGTTTTGTTTTGGGTTTTTCTTTGCCATTTTATTTCCACGAGTAGCTTATAGTTGAACGTTGGTCTATGGTTTGATTTTGAGTTTTTCTTTGCCATTTTATTTCCACGAGTAACCCACAGTTGAACGGTTAACCTTTCTAAGATTTGATAGAAGGACAAAGCTCTTATATGTAACAGAATGTGTCTTGTTCACTGAAGTAAAGCTGTGTTTTTGAGTTTGAAAAATTTGTAAAACATGTATCATGTTCATTTTCGAGCTCTATAAAATAGGACTCATCGAAAAATTTTCGGGACGGTTACTAATTTTTGTTTCCATATTAGTCTTGCTCTATCTAGTTTTGATTTTTAAATTTAAATTTTGTACTCACGCTATCAAAATAAATAGTGATCTTTTGAAAATAAGGTGGTGCGGTTTTTGTGTGGATAGTATTTTATTTTTATCGTGACATTTTATATATTTCGGGGAAATCCAGGGCAAGTCTTAGTGAATACGCTGGCTTTTTCGTTTATTAAAACTGTGCATCAACGTCAGCAGGCGTGTCGCCGTTATGAAATAACACACCATGACTTTCCACAGGACGTTATATAAGAATGACCGTCAGTTATTGCTTTTTTTTTAAATAGTCAACGAAAATGACTTCATCAGCATTCTATAATAACACTAACGTCGTTTTTGTAGCGGAACGAACAACCTTATATTTTTTCACTGCGCCGGCGAAGAAGGCCAGTTCCGGTTTTCAAATGTAAATATTTTGTTTTGTCTCTTTTTACATTTACTTCGACTGTTTTGAAAATCCCTATGCGGGTCAGTCCGTCAATTAACGGGTAACATTAGCGGAACACGACGCGTGCAAACCTTTCAGAAATGTGAATAGTATGAAAGTTTTTATTTTCGTCCATGTGGGTATAAAATGAATTCTCTCATCATTCGTGTCGATCATGATACCGATCTCGGTTGCATTCTAGTTTTTTATCCCGGTTCTGCTTTCAAGTCGATTTCGATGAAATTATTTTAGAGGATATATTTTATATTCTTACACCGAAAACACACTTACTGCTGCTATTTTTTATTTTGAAATAATCTTGTTAATATTCTTCATCCTGATCCCGGTCCTGCTCGCAAACTTGACCATAATTTGGACATTGCTGTGACCAAAGACTAATCGGCATACGTAAAAAAATAATTGTAAGTTCACATAAGAGAATTTGCTGGCTAAATTAGTTTTTTTTATATAAATAAATTATAGCGTAAATGTTATTCTAATGTATAAGCTATAGTACTGTAAAGTTTTATCAAAACCTTCCAAGTATTTTTTACGTAAAAGAGTAACAAACATCTATCCATTCTTATAAAGTTTAGCGTTTATAGTGTCGTTATGGTTGCTTGCACACTTCTCCAAGTAGTGATCACGGAGCGGACAGGGCTGTGCGGAACCGCCTCACACTTATCGGCTGTTACAGCATAACGCACGAAACTCTGCCGCTAAAGAAGTTTGTCACGAAAGCGTCGCGATTGTGTAAAATAGGAACCCAGAGGAGAAGGAGGAAGGGTCGGGGAGCGTTGAACCTACGCACCGCATCATTCGCAGGTAACTCGGAGCGGTAGAGTTTCATGCATTGTACTGCACTGTCTATCGTTGGTTACAAAGGGATAGGTTCTCGTGTCGACGAAGTCCTGAAAACTCATCACAGCAGTGAACGTTAAACATCTGAAACAAATTTATTCCCTAATGAAACTTTTACAGCATTAGTTATAAAATGTATGTCTATTCCAAACTCACTGATTGTTCACAGCACTGCCTCCGTTCTTTGAAGCTTATTATTTTACATTCATATTTGTAGCCCAAAATTAGAGTGTTGAGTGGATCATAGTATTATTTAAAACAACCAAGTTCTAACTGAATTTATCATTAAACATTTTTTTTTAAATTAATTTACAATATTGTTACTTCAATTAAAAGTAATGTCTTCGCATGGAATCGAATGAGGTAATGGAAATTGTATTCGAATTGTAATACAAATTATCGTATACCGAAAAGGTTTCGATTTTTGCTATAAACATGTTCTTTTATGCTAAACGGCTATTGAACATATAACATTTTACATACTTGCATTTGCTTGAGTTTTTAAAACATAAAATATGTTTAAATATATAATCATCCGGATCGATGGTTTTCTTTGTTTATTGTTATGATAGCAACGGAATAAAACACATTTCGTTTTACACGCATCAATAGAAATACGACACTACTTCTTTGTCGGACGTTCTTGACATACAACTCCAACATCGGAATCGGGCGACATTTAAAATTTATAAACGTAACGAGCGATCGTTATTAGCGGCGAAAAAAAAATCTAGTTATTGGTCCATTGTTGTTTGATCGCGCGAAACGTCTAGAAAAAGAAACAGATCGAGCGCCGCCGGCTCCGGCGGTGGCGCGCTTCGTTAGTTTCGAGCTATAAAAGTTTACAAGTTGTAAAATTTACGATTATCGTTTAAAATGCAATGAAACGGAAAAACCGACAGTTTCAGCCAGACAACCCTGATGTCCTTTCATCGATTTGAATAAAAAAATCCGAGATCGTATCGATAAAGATATCTCTTTGCGTGAGTTGATGCGGAGAAGTTCATAAATGATTTATCTTTTTCAAAGTAAATTATGAATCATCAGGAAGTCGTCCGCGTTTTATTTTATCCGTCACGGATTCTAGGGCGGGTAACGTTTTTTTGCGGAATACAAAGGGCCGATCGGCACTCGGGGTGTTGCAGGGAGCAGCATAAATAGCAGATAAGGCGTAAAATCCTTAGGTAATAGGCACTTTCAAAGTGTAGGTTTTCCCATATACACGGTAACAAGTTTTAAGTAAGTTAAATTATTATATGACTCATAATGACCGAGAACTCAGT
Source organism: Eumeta japonica (assembly GCA_005406025.1). NCBI lineage: Eukaryota > Metazoa > Arthropoda > Insecta > Lepidoptera > Psychidae > Eumeta > Eumeta japonica. The sequence goes on from BGZK01000231.1 coordinate 450,369, forward strand.
TTAAAACTCGAGACCATCGATACCAATATGTTGATGGTTGAGATTATATGAAATCGATGTCATACGGAGGTCATTTGAAAAATCGTAATTTCTAGCCTACCCTTTAGGCCCTTTGTCCGCACTGCAAAATAAAATTCGCTCGGTAATAAATCCGCACAGCATCGCATTTCAATTTGTATCGAATCAAAAATTTTTCCCGCGCGAATTTTAAATCGCTAGTGCGGCTACTACCATAAGAATCGATGTGTTAGAGAATTGCGAGAAAAAAAACGCTCGGTGAAAAATCGGAGTGCGGACACGGCCTCAAATTAATAGTAAAATTTCGTAATGAATTCGTTGACATAAAGAGAAACGCATATCTGTTACTAAAAATCATTCCCGGGATAAAGACATATGGATATTCTATCTGGTCTCTTACAGTCGATCTCCAGAACAAGCTCAGAATCAGTCGACATTCGAAGCCAAGGATTATGCTCTGAGCTTCTTTCTCAGCGAGATACAATCCGATACGAGGAAATGCGCAGAAGAACCCGATTAGCCGAAAATAGGTTTTTGACTGTAAACAGTGCTACAAATAAGGTAAATCGCAATTTTTTTCATCTTTATTTGTTTTAGCCGAAGGCTTATAACGATAATAGCGTCTGGTATTGTTTGAGGAAGTAAACATGAAACGTGCTTCGACAATTCAATATTGATGAAGTTATGTGGTTTTTAGAGGAAAGACCGGACAAGAATAAAAAAAGGTACAGAGTCATAATTCCGTGGGATAACAACCATCACTAAAGACTACAAATTATCTTGAATTTGGACAAATAAATATGAATTATGACCAAGAAATGTTGTAAATTGTTTATTAGGTTTTTTCGAATATTTATATGTGTATTCGTGAATACAAAATTTTATGAAAAATAGGTGTTTTAATTTAGAAAATTAAAATGTAGTTATGTAATGTAACATATAACGTCCGCCTGCATATCCTAGTTTATGATACCTACGTAAATTTTTAAAAAATATTATCAATTAATTTTAAATTTTGGAGTATGTACAGGCCTAGAATAAATCTGACTTAGAGTAGCACAGCACACACTAACTTAAAAGTAGTTTAAAACTCAGAAACCGAAAACTTACAAGAATATTTTTTGAGAATTCATCGATTCTCCAGTGCAGATCTAAAGCGCTTATGATTTTAAACGAATTTTTTTCAACATCAACCTTAGTTAGATGGTGTTCATTTAATGTTTGATAGTGTCGGAACAATGTCATCTTTTCCTTTCAAATGGTACTTTTGAGTTAGTAAAACCAGGAAATAGACGAATTTCTAGATTTCCTGAAGTGTTATCAACACAGAAGCGAGACTGCGATGGATTGTAGTAACTTTACCTTCACGGCGAACCGGCGCTTGCGCAATCGGTTGGCAAAGCGGGCACGCTCCGTCGCGCCCTCCTCTTAGCATCGGATGGATCGACGGCAAAAACCACGGTTTCCAGCCATCAACCATCTGAGCCAATGATTTTCACACTTCCATACGCCTAACAATGACCCGATTCGCTCGAAGGAGAACGATCCGAGAAATGGTTTTTATATAATTTATGCTGAAATTAAACTTCACAACAGAATAAACGAATACAATACGCGAGGGCTGTGTACCGGTAACATGATAAGGTTTTGAGAATCCATAATTAAAAAGGTTTTCTTCCAAGAGATTTTATTTAGTTCTACAGTTATATGGAGTTTCCATTCCAGTTCAATCCAGTCTTCCGCATCACTGAGTGTTGTTCAAAGTCATAGAATATTAAAATATAGATCAGCATCATACTGCTTCTGTTGGGTTATCAAAAGCTCTACTTTATTTCAAGAAGACTATCTTGGCAGTGGACTGGTATATGGGTTATACAGTCTTTTTATTTCAGATTGTGGGTCTTCAATCCTGAGCATAGTCGGTTATGGAACAGCCTTTACTCGTAGGTTTTTTTTCCGAAACATCGATTTCATGTGTTTTACTAGACGTCTAATGCTTTTATAGTATCATAACTTGCAGTCGTCGTTTGATTAATGGACCACGCAACATTTTATAGTTTTTCATGCGACTTATATACTAGAAATTTTGAACTAATTAATTTATTCTCGCTGATCTTTAAAATGTAGAGAATGTAATATGTAAATTTTAACATATTCATTTGATCAAAGGGTTCTAGAAAACTGACCAGATTAAGCACAGATCTTAAAAGATCGGTCAGACATCAGCGACGGTTGGATAGAACTTTTTCAAAGAAGTGCTTGAAAATTATGCGTTTGGAAGATGCTTACAGCCACTATAAGCGTGGACGGTATTAGAACAAGTTCAGAAGTACCATTATTCAAAAAGGAAATCATACATCAACTTAAGCGGAAGATTTGCTTTCGAATAGACTAGTTCATTTTCCAACTCACCTACAGCTAAAATATGAAATGGTAATGGTTTTTAATTTACGGTTACTTTAGCCCATAACTATCGATTTTTCATTTGTACGTCGTTAATGTAACTTAATTTTAAATTTGCGGTGGCATTTTATTTTGCGATTTCGATGTTCATGCTAACATCCTGATCAATATCTAATTTAAAATAAAAATATGTTGTGTTGAAATCTGTTACATTAATGCTCACATCATGTGTAGATATGCAATAATTAATTAACTATAAATATTGTAAGTTTATTACATATACTACTTACTTTCTTATATGTTACTCGTATATTAAAATTTTATAAACTACTTCACAGTGTTTGGTGAGAAAATTAATTTTTTACGTGAATTGAATATTATAACCTTATTTTTCTGTAATATGCCAGCCCACTGCGAAGATACATCCTCCTATGTATTATTGGACTATAAAAGTCGAATTCATATCTTAGTAAATTAGTTTGTCTATACATACAAGGGTAAATCAAAAAACATTATCTCGGATAGATAGAAAAACTTACAGTTGCAAAATCCTCATTATTTACCCTTCATATATGAAATCACCGCCCATCAATCAACACGATCAGGAAGAACGATATAAATCGCAATCGCTTCCAAACTCGGCGGCGCAAATACGATCGGAAGTGTAATGCCATGCGCCTACGCAACTTTTAAGTGTGTTGGCTGGACCGGTCGAGTAGGTACTCGTGCCCGGTTCGATGTTCGGTGAGACATCGCCTGACCTACTGATCCCGCTACAAGCACGCTTGTTAACACACGCCGGCACTATATCTGTAGGGCTTATGTCGCAAATGAGCATGTGTACAAAACCATAGCTCAATAAACAAGGATGCATAGAAGTTTTTGAAAATATTATTTTCAATGTCATTGGCTATAATTATTTATTAAAACAACTATAGTATATAGTCATTGCAAAGGTAGATATATGATAATATGGAAAAATGTTTTCCCTCTTCTTGTATCCATTCGTACTAATAAAATGTGAGTAATATATTAGTTTTGACTCGCAGCTCCGTCCGCGTGTACATATAATGAATTTCTCTATCTTTTATATTGACCGACAGAGCCGTCAGTCATGACTCCTATCCTTGTCTTGACCTCAATGCCGACTCCAGTCTCGTTTTCTTTGGCGATTTCGGTCTTGCTTTTGGTCTCGACCCCGATTTCGTCCTTGATTTAGTTCCGGTCAAATTATCGCAGAGAAGAGTGTACGTTTCTACCAACAAATCAAAACCGCAGGTACATGTACTGCCGTCAAATAATTTAAAGCGCGCTCTTGCGCGCGTGTACACACACACACACACACACACACACAAACGCACACGCAAACGCAAATGCAAACGCACACAGAGAGAGAGAGAGAGAAAGAGAGTGTGAGAGTGAGGGGGAGAATGAGATTGAGTGAGCGCGAGAAGGAGGGAGGGAGGGAGAGAATGACAGACCCCCTCTCCGCTCTCACACACAATAATTTAGGAACATATAATATGAACATGATTAGTAATACAAACATAGTATTTGGTGAATAGAAATCACATACAGCCTATCATTTGCGCGAATACATGTTTTTAATATATACCAATTTTCATCTAGATCGGTTAAATCATTCTTAAACTGTAAAAGGACATAAAGGCAGACAAAAATTTTAAAAATGGTAGAATGGCATTCAGTGAGTTATAAAACGAATATTTATCATACAATTTGACAAAAAATCGTATGTATAGACAGACCCTACAGATTTTATAGTGGTATACATTTTATCTGTGGGTGTGTTCAAACGTTTTTTAATCCATACAATTTATTCAACGTACAGAATACTTATACAAACTTATGGTATCAGAAGTAGGAGGCTGTGACAGACAGATGGACAGATTCTTCTAATAGAGAGCAAATAAATACTTCGAAAGTGTATTCTGTCAATTTAAAGTAAAACCTATTTTCTTGCATAATTATAATTATATTCGGTTTTATCGCATGCCGTTTGTTATTATTGGCATTCGAACGATACATTTTCAAACTTGTTACTTGATTTTGAAACGCATAAATTTACTTTCATACCGACGTGTCACGATATATGGTCCATACGTTTCGATTCTGCGTAGATAGCGAATCAAATCAAGTCAAATGAAATAAAATAAAATGTGTCTTTCTTTTCGTAGGTAATAGAATTATAATTGAAATAAGTCATTAATGTATTATTTTCTGCATTAACATTATCACCCATTCCAAATGCTGATTCATGTTCACATCGTTCAAAAATTACAATCGACTGCAATTATTGTTGCATATGGTGATGCAGATGCCGGTTTTTGCATATCGATTACATCGATATTGTAATCGCATTACTTTGTTTTGCATAGGAATTTTTTCGCGTTTCTGCTACATTATTTGGTATACAACAGATAAGCAGTTGGTTTGATAAATAAAAACGCAGCACTCATAATATTTTATGCATAATTTTCGAAACGTTGTTAATGGTCCATTAAACAGAATCCCACGCACATTTACTTCTAGCACTTGCAGATGATCGGATCTATATTAATGTTCGTATTTGAAAGCGGCTAAGTGTAGGGACGTATAATGATTGAAAGCATTGTCATTATATTATTGCATCAAAAATACACAACGCAATAAAATAAATTTATTAACGAATAACATGGAAACGATGCCTTAAAGCGAAAAACATTCCCGTTTCTAACTATATGTAAATGTAGTTTAAAAAAAAATATTTCTCTACATCCAAAATGTCCACATTCATTGTCGATGCATTCTGAGAAGTGTGAAGTATCCAAATATGTGTAGTACCTTTTTTTCTTTTCTTATCAATAGATTTTCTTTTTTTTTGTTTCGTAGCTTTAATGTTGTTAATAATAATTTTTGAAAACAGTTAATTTTTTTTCTCCTCCTTCTATGTAGAGTCGAAGGTTTTATTTAGAAATCTCTATTCGTTATATTTCGTCACACTTTCCACGTCTATAATCTACCATTTTTCTATAATATTTACTTAATACAGTTTTTATTATTTAAAATTCTTACATCTGTTACATATAATTTTCTATGCATTTTTCATATTATCATATTTACATTAGTTGCGTGGGTGTATCTCGGTACTGTGTGTTGTTTTTGCAACTGTTATTGCCGTTAAATTTAATATTTCATATATATGTATTGCAGGGACTTAAGGCGAAGAACATACGCCAATGAAGTATTTGTACAGGCTTGCAAATGATGTAATGAAACTGAATTCAAAAAAAAATATACAATGATTATAGAGATCTAAATTCTTTCACTAAAAAAAACTGAAGGTTCGAATCATAGAAATGGAAAAGTATAGAAGTATTCCTACGTAAACAAAATGAGCTTTGTAGTAGGCGTGGCATTCAATATTGGCTTCGTCGCCGTACTGACGTTCGCCGTGTGTCCTTATTTTTTCTCTTTCTCTCGTCAACGAGTGTCCTCAGTCTTACTTTTTCTCTCTTCGGTTAAGAAATAAAATTGTCATTGGAAATTATACCTAAAAACGATAATAATAAAGTCCTTTGGAAGAGACTTATTTGGTTTAAAAATATGTCGTATATCCTCATTTACATTTGTGTGAGTTATATGCCACGAATGAATGTAAATTTGTTCGACATAATAATTCTATACTTTTCTATTTCGATGGTTCGAATTTAAAACCTCAATGAATTATGACCAACTTTCGACCCCTGGGCGACCACTAATATATATATACATAGTTACATCGACTAGGCATGGGTATTTTTTTTCGATATTATTCCAAAAATTCCGATATTATTGCTCATCATTGCAGCAAACTCGGCATTCACGTTCAAACTACGACATCGGCAAGTCTTCGTTGCTTTATCGTGCTCTTTTGCAACAGTTTGTGCCGTTTACGATTTGCGATTCGGCTTCGCAGATAATAATGAAGTATTACGATAAATATCGGAAACACCACGTCATGACATGTCGGCCGCTTGCATGCGTCCGCTTAAAAGACAGAATATTGTTTATTGTTCAAATAATAATGTGTTTAAGAATAGCTTTTGGTCGCGATTTTGTCCGCATGGGCTACTACAGACTGTCTACCAAAGTTTGGAATTTGCCCGGTGGTTATTAGAGATCCTTGTCTATAATGGAAAAACGAGCCCATTTGGGATCACGTCGTTTTCCGTCTGTCCATGTATCTGTCGAGATTATTTATCTCAAGGACATGTGGAGATATCAAGTTGAAATTCACATTAAATACTTATGTCTGCAGTCCCTTGAAACTGTGATGAAGAAAATGAAGATTGTAAATCAACGTAATCAAAAAATACGGCCAAAATTATATTTTGAAAATCGCAAGTAAATCTGAACTTATGGGGTATTTGCCAATAACCTAGAATCATGAAATTCGGCAAAAAGAAAGTTCATACAGCACAAGTAAAGGAGAAAATCTGAAAATCAATTATTGGTAGTTATATTATAAGCAAATTTATTTTTTTAAGATTACAAACTTACACTTCCTGTTGGAGTATGGACTGTGATGTAGATTACATGGGAGAACATTTTTAATGTCGCGCTAGGACAATTTAAGAATAATTGCAGTTTGAAGTGCAGGGATTTTAATGTCATTCTATAGCATCCTACAAGTTAATATGAGTTATGACGTAACCCGGCCTGCAGGTGATATACTCAATTGATTTTTATTTTTTAGACGTTATTGATCGCATTCTCGATTAGTGAATGACGAGCTTTTGCACCTGGCTTTATGCGTATGAATATGTAATTGCTTACTTCTTACACACGGTTTACAGTTTTTCGAGGCGTTGCTTACGGTTATTTGAAATACATCGAGTATTGGTGAGAAAAATAAGCGACCATTACATAACACTACAATTTTCCATTCGAGCCTTTTAGCTGCTCGATTTGTAGAGGTTTTTAACAGACAACAATTAAAAATTCAATTAGATATTCTAAGTATAGTAATCGTCAAATTCAAAGTCAAATATAAAATTATTTATATAAAATAGGTATTTACATTAAAATGGTTACGAAAAAATTGCCAATAGCAGCATAGGTATATTCATTTTTTTTCAGCAATATGAATCGTGCTGGAAATCTTTATGTAAAAGTACATAATCTTTTGATAATGGACTACGAAGGAACCAAGTAAGGCACTATATTCTTATATGGTAAAATTACTCAGATAAATGGAATAGGTTTGCTCAAGGACGACCCAGTCGCCTGCCCAGTGTGGCGGTGACGGGGCAACGATTGTGAAGGAAAGTGGCTATAAACTTCTTAGTGCAGTTCACTGCGAAGTTATAAATAACTTCACATTTTTACAGTTTCGTAGTTCCTATCGAATCAATGCCGATAGACAAAAACGTCTGGCATTCTCGAAGCGAATCGACGATACGTCCCGCACTTCCCCGACGACGGTAACGGCGTGCCGTCCGTTGCAGTTAGCGGCCTTCCGCACTAGGCCGTAGATAGATGGACGAGGGGCTGTGTGCGCGCGCGCCGCCGACAGTCACCTCTCGTCTAGCACAATGGACCGTCTGTGACCGCTTACTGCGTCTATACTGTCTCATACGTTGACCTACTTCATATGTCACCTTATTTGTCATCACCTCTGCATAGAATAAAACAGTAGATATATTTGTTTATAGGTAAAGTTTTCCAGAAATTATAATGCTTATTATATTTTTTCAGCACAGAACCTTTTATTTTGAATTTTTTTACCATGTTTTTTAGGAATTAGAGAACGAAATGGATAATTATTGATAACCACGGCGGCAATGTAGTTACTGCCGCCGTGGTTAGGAATAATCATAGCATCTTATCATGAACAAGCTCGCAGGTATTTGGCTCTGTTTCGCCCCTACAGTTCCATTTACACGTACATAGAGCTTTTTAGAACATTGTGCCGCTGATATAATTTTATATTCTGATAAAACATTCTGACCCCACTACACAATCGGGATTAGAATAGACCCCTAAAATAAGAAGATATGGGACTACAACATGTGAAACTGATTTTAACCCATTTGAGAAAATTGGTAAGTGAGAGCTAATACAATGTATTACGTATCTTTTGATAATATGATCCATTTATATAATATTAGCTCTATGCCCGCGGCTTCGCTCGCGTGGGGGTAGAATGTATCCACATTCTGGTCCCGGTACTACTCCTGGCTTCAACACCGGTTCCGCTTTTGATCCTAATCCCGACCCACACTTGGTTTCGACCCCTGTCCGGTTGTTAATTCATTAATTATTAATTTTTTATTAATTAATTTCAATTCTAATATCGCTACCGGTTATGGTTCCTATTCGTACGAAGCCTGGGGAAGCAAGTATCAAAATAACGTATAGGCTCTATGTTACTTGGAAATAGTATAGTTTGCATTGGTGAAAGAATTTTTATGATTGGTGTAGTGGTTCGGTTCAATAACACAAAACGCGGACGAAGTCGGTGACAAATGCTAAAATATATTGAATAAAAATCTTCTCAATAAAAAAAAAAACACTTGATGTGCCACGTATGGCAATGATCGATCAAATAAGGTTGGAGTTAAGCGCTCTCGTTTATACAAACGTTCATTTTTATATACACACTAGCGACCCGCCCTTGTTTTGCACGGGTTTGAAGATAGTTCAAACATGTGTTATATAAATTTTATTATTTTATAAGCACAAAAATAGTAGGTAGTCCTTTGGGCTTACATTTTAAACTTACTATTTTTTTTACGTTGCATTGGAGATAGTTTTTAGTACTCAATGTTTATTGACATATGAGGTATCCGAAAACAGTTTAGTTGAGTGTAGTAGAAATTAAATCTCTCCATAAAAAAAGAATCGAAGATATTCCTTTGCGGTTAGATTTTATACTCACTATTCGTGATTATCGAACTTACCACTTACTATTTTTTTTAAATTAAATTACTCTCATTTATCACTAATCCCCGTCACAAACATTATTTGTTATCATTGATGTTATAAACTTATGGTTGAACGGTATAGAAATTGGTGTGCTGCAACGCCACTTGATGTCGAATTAAAACAAAGGAGAAGCCCAAAAATATACATATACGATCAAATTATTCATAAAAAATACATATGCATGCCAAATTTCGCAGTAATCGGTTGGACGTTATAAAAGTTAATAGGCTGTAGCGCCACCTAGCGGGGAATTACAACAAAGCGGTTAGCACAACAACCTTTTCCATATAAAAAATATATACTGTACACACCAATTTTCATGGTGATCGTTTGAACGGTGTTGGAGTTTAGCGATAATGAACGGTGTTGGAGTTTAGCGATAACATATATGTGGTATACAAACATTCATTTATATATATATTACATTTTACCCTTGATTACACAACCTATTTGTCGCATTTATATGTATTATAACATTTTAGTTATAAATTGCTGATTGACTTTTGATCTTAAGATTCTGATTGATAAAATTCACTTTTAAGAGTCAAATATATATAATAGTTGGTAATAATAGATGAGCAATTAAAAAGTTAATAGTAATTTATTTCCTACAATGTGTCGTGTAATCATATCGAATTTTGTATCTATTTATTGCATATTAATAAATATAATATGACGCTTTCTTTATTTAATTTATATTTTATTAAAAATATAGGCAGCCCCCCACGGTCAAACGCAGTACGGCGAGTATTGCGGCAACGCTTATGTAAGACAATGAACATCGCACGGCGTCAAGGGAAGTTACGTCCGCGAATTTCACAATCGCTTAAATTCGGTCTCTGGCCATCCCGCTCGGTACTTGTGATGTTTTAAATTAAAAAAAATAAACAAATAAAGTACATTTTTTAAATCATAGAAAAGATGTGGCGCTAGAGAAACATCTGTATGTCTGAAAGGTCTAAATAGTTACACTGCGAAAAGTAATGTTTTTTGGTAAATAACCTTGAAGGAGTCCATTTTTCAAAATAGGTTTCTTTCACTACGATAACGTCTATCTAATCTAATCACCACACTAGGTAGACGGGCAGCAATCGTAGTATCGGGTTGTTTTACACTTATAACATTACTGTGTTTCTTTGATTCAAAAAGGTACCAATTTTACAATATAGGTGTGGTCGAAGAACGTCTGACAATTAATTCCCTACCTCCCCCCGTCCGCAATGCATTTTTTGAACTGTGCTATTTATCTGTAAATGCAAGACGGCGTAATGAAGTTATAATCCACCTCTAGACGCGCTGGCGCAATCTTCAGCTGCATAACAGTGAAAATGTCTGAATCAGTTCGCCGGTTCTCGAATGATGCGCGCGACGAATAGGAAAGTTTCGAAAATTTTAAGAAACATCACAGACAGCTGGATAACGTCAAAGATCGTTATAAAAATTACGAAAGTTTTCTAAGAATTGACTTATCGTGTTCATTACACATAAATTATCTGCTTGATTCAGACGATAATTAATAATAATAAAAAACCTTTTTGTGCATATAGTTACAGTTAAACTATACTCAACAATACTTGCAAAGTTCAATATTAATTAAAAGTACTAAAAAAAAATCCTCCTAAGCCTTTTTCAGTTCACGAACCGGAAAAAGGTTCGTTCCATCGATAATTAATGACTAATATTCAAACTTTGCCTATCGACACGAATTAAAATTGTGCATAGATATATTGACAAAAGGATTAAATAAAAATGTAATTTTCCGCGATAGATATGGCAAAACACAACATCGCACTAGAAAGCAGTGCGGTGGAGCCGTACCGTTTATTTTTATATAACGCAGTTCAATGCTCGCGTGACCGTAGAAACTAAACAAGAATTAACCGCATCCAGCCAAGTCTCGCCGCGCTCGGCGTTCGGCAACATCCAATATCCGGAGGGGGTATGCACAAAGACGCCAGCGCCTACTGGCGTACTTATCGCGCGAACATGTTTCATCGTTATAATATGCTTTCTTCTCGGCTCTCAAGGCCGTCTCGATGGCCGTCGATTTGATTAAAGAGTCGAATCGACGGCGCGATGAAGGAGTGAAACTTCTTTGGACGAGGCAGGTTAAAATTTTCGTTACGCGTTACGCGTCGAACGTTACGTGGGTGAATACTTTTTGCGTCGTATATCTAAAGGGAGAAATGTATATTTAAGTATGAACATTAAAGAATAACGTATAATATTCGTAAATAACAGTTCATTTTAATAAAGTTATGATATTTGTGTGAAAACATTAGTATAAAGATGATTAATATAGTAAGTAGTCCTATAGTAAGTAGTGAAGAATAGGTGAAATATGTTTTACACATATTTTATTATACCAAATATTTAATCACATTTAAGTTAGGGATGAAACGAATCGTTTTATTCTAAATTTATATTTTATGAACTTTGTGATAAGTTTTATTCACTTTGCGAATAGGAAATTTTTTTTAACAAAATTTGGATATAATAAGCTATCGTTTTTTAGGGTTCCGAGCTAAAATATTTAGAACGGAACCCTTATACTTTCATGTCCGTCCGTCCGTCCGTGTGTCACAGGCATTTTATTTCAAAAGTACAAGACGTACATAGATAAAGTTTATAGTTCAGGTGTCTTATATAAGCCGCTACTTAGTTTGGTAGTTAAATAATAAAACTAAATACTTCTAAGGGGGACATACTATACATGTAGCAGAAGCTGAAAAAATTTTTTTCAGCAGACATCAACGAGTGGCCTATATTGTGGACAGTTCTTTTAAAAACACTAAGGTTTTTAAGCAATTTTTCTGATAACGTGAATAATTTCGGAAATAATCGCTCCGAAATTTGCAGAAATTTCGCCCCCCCCCCTCTATTTTCTTAAGTGTATATCCAAAAATATGAAAAAATTACGAAGGTAAAGCTTATTAAAAATTTTCAATGAAAGTTATTTTGAACATGATCGCGTATACTATTTTTGAGTTATTACCGAAAAACTGCCTGTCTCAACAAAAGGACGCAAGTGCCATGAAGATACGCTTTTTTGCTGATGCACTTTACACTTAATAGTAATAATCGACATACCTATTTGTTTTTCTAGTTATAAGTTACTAAAGTGCGTATAATTGTTCTGTGCAGAAAACATGGAAAAAGTGTAACAACGTATTTTTTCATCTATAGTGCAATTTTTTGTAACAATGACTTCGGAACATGCTAATGAGCATGATCCGACATGCTCTTGGCCAGTTTTTTTTTTATCAAAGCTATCTTTTACGTCTGTTTACGATTTTTTACGATAGTTCGTCCGAAACATTACAAGTAGCCTTATTTTTATTAATGTAACGATACTAAACTAGTCGAAATACAGTCACCGTGTGCTTGTCGGTCACGTTCTGATTTTATTAAGCAAGCAGGTTTTGCGCCTTCGCCTTACTCGCCGGTTGACTTTGTTTATCAGCATCGAATACAGGTTTCGTGAATTTAACCAACTATGTCGTCTCGATAGATGGCGTCATTTTGGCGTTATACATTATGATTCTTCTTGTATGTCTGTATGAGTATTCATAGCTGTCTTATCTATTACATCCATTTTTATTTGTGTTATAGAATAACTTATGTTTGCTCTCTGATTTCAATTATATTTTATAGAGAAGCTGTTTTCAAATATATTTTACAGCAAATGTAGTCAATTAAAGAAGTAGTTAACCCTTATTAAAACGTAGGATGATAAGAACAATCGATACGGCGGTAATAGAGTCATAATAACTCCGCTATGCTCCAGAAACTTAATGGTAATTTCATAGCTTTAAATATCCGTTAATTTCTTCGTTTACTTTCGGTTCTATATGCAGGTTTATGACAAATCGGCTCCAATTTAAACGAACAATAAAAATTTGCATTACTGCATAAATTCCCGTTTTGAACGTAAATAATTAATAGGCGCTTATAAATAACAAGTTTTCAACAATAGTGTCGGCCGCGTTGCAGACGCGTATGGCATTTGCTGTCATTGTTCACCAGCCTTGAGTACGTTCACTCCACTAAAGGCTAAATAATATGCAGTTCGTGACTTTGGAATCTACAGAGCCGTCTCGGATTCGATTCCGAGCCATCGGTTCGGTATTCGAGCGGTCGATTTAGGCAGGGTTTCACAATTTTCTAAACGAGCTGATGTTCCATCATCCTGTGATATAGGTCAAGTGCGGGGTCGCCATTGCTCTTTAAGCTTTACGATACAGGTTCGGATGGCTATCTCGATTCTGACCGCGATCAACATCCTCGATAGCCTGAGTACCTTTCGGTGTTAGTACATTGACGCCTTAATTAACGGCATCCGGCGATTTCTCTCTTAGTTTTGTTACTATAGCGTTGCCACAGCTGTGCGTTAGCACCGCCAGCCTGTTTAACTTATAAACCTATGGATAAATCAATAACTACAGTAATATTGTAATATGAACGTGTCGGTATATTAAATATATTAATTTAATTGTAATCAAACTATACCTTTTTGGTGACATAAAAAATAAAACGGCGACTTTTGAAATTTTTTATTTTGCTTTAATGGATTTTGGCGGTGACGACTTATATGTTGTAGTATCATATTGGATACTTTTCATTTTACTCGAATAAAACTAGTCAGATATATAATAGACCTGCGTAGAGAGAATTCTGCAGCATGCATACATCATCGAATTGGTGCTCGGTGCAATTAAGCAAATTAAGTTACAAATTTTATGCACGTCCCCTCTTCGTGATTATTTCACGCTCTCCGTTGGAATTTATAGTTAGGACGTTCGTTTAAATGTTTCTGTATGATTAAGTTTATTTAACTGTGATTAAGATACTACATTTTTAATTATTTTTTTTCAAAATGGTAGGCTCATTTTTATTAATATTTTTTAAACTATGCATCTTGTGATTATAAAAAAAATACACACGTATTTCCATTTCTCATAACAAACTATTTTATTTCATATACCCATGATGCTTTTGAAAAATGTTTTTTTTTTGAATTTACTTTCCTAAATCAATCTTAATATTTCTAAATGACTGTAATTGGTTCAGTTACCTTTGTATATATACAAATTTGTACTTTTATTGGTCCAGTAGATTTGATAAAAAAAGGCTGCGACAGACGGACAGTCAGATACGCACAAAATTAATCCGATAAGAGCGATTGAACTTTCGATTAATGTCAAAAATTGTCAGTTATGAAAAAAAAATTGTTCGATTTTCATTAAACAATGCTTATTTATGAACGCAAAGGTTTTTTTCATTTTTAGGATTCCGCAACGCGAAAGAAAAAAAAAAAGAAAACTCTTGCAGTACCACTTAAATGTTTGTCTGTCTGTCTGTACGTTTTAGGTATTTCCTAATGCATGACTGCGGGTTATATGAGGTGGTTGGGAGCGCATCTGTCGGTTGTTTTAACACTCCTTAACGCCCTGTGTATGTGACTCTCTGCATTTTCCTGAGGATGTGCCTAGTTGGCATGAAACTTACGTAGAAATAACAATATAATTTTTGGTGGTCTAAGATAAATAAACAATGAAAACTTGATTAGGTTATCGATATCTGTCAACCCTCTCGAATCAATATTCAATCCGTTGAAAAGGGATTCGCGGTGGAAGAACAGATTCAAGGGTCAGCGGTAGGTTGCATGTTGTATGTTGACACATGTTGTGGACAGGCATCTAATTATAGAATTCAGATAATTGACACCTCAAGCAATAGAATATGACGAAATTCTCTTTTTAAGCAGGCCAAGCATGAGCTCTTCAGAGAGTACAGTTCTTCTCGTGCCAACGCAATGAATGAAAGTGATAGTTCTTATAGAAATACTTTTCTTTAGAGCTTCATACTAGGCCTGCAGGAAATAATAGAAATATTATATAGAAATGAATATAAAATACTAAGGTCTACAGTCCCTTAGTAAAAAGTTCAAGAATCTAAGTGAATGCAATTAAAATACGGTCATTTTGTTACATTTTTGCAATTAAAAATCCACATTTGCAGTCGGGGTATCGACCGTGATGTATACCAACGCATGGGAGAACTTTCTTTAATTCGCGCTAAGAATATTGAGAAATTGCCAAATTACGTACATTTCAATATTTCTTTAAAGAAATCGTTTAAACGTTTAAACCTCTTAATGAAATAACGACATATATGTATAGTGAAATTTATACTGCACGTTTTTGATTCATAAAAATATTCTTGTCCCATGTGCGAGGATTTTACAAGCCAAAAAAAATGTATAATAATTTGTACTATTACTTCCGATATTTTTAGTTAATTTTTTTATATTCTTTTACTGTTTGTTTTAACAGTAAAAAATATGAAAAATTATGTTCTTTATTATTAAAATTATTTCTATTTAGCGAAGTTTAAAAAAAATATCCGTCTTAAGCGTCCACATGAATAGACAGACGTTCGCACGAGATAACAGACTGAAACCGCTTAGAAAGCTGGAGATATCAATATGCATAACTGCAGGAGAGATCTGGTTCGGGCACGCGCGCGCGCAGCACGCACGGATGACTTTTCCTGTAAACACGCGTTTATATAGATTAGTCTCGATATGATACGTTATTAACTTGAGCGGTTATTGAAGTCGTGATATGTTTGTCGTGCTTCGATCGTAAAATAAGTCTTTTACCAAACCTATGAATATCTATAGGTCTTTAATGAAACTGTAGGCTTCTATTGCAAACTATAATAGACTTATTTTTTAATTTTGTACGAAATGAATCATGCATTATAAAAATAAAAATTAATTAATGAAATGAACTCAATTTGATTAACGTTTTTTTTTTTGTTTTATGTACTTTTATTTTGTGTTAATGTCAGCATAGCAGCATTAGGTTGCTACATGTATAGCAAAATTCCCTACTTTTTTTCTATTATGTTTTTACGTATCAAACCCACTAAATTTTATTTAGGAATTCCAGTTTATTCTGCCTTCTCTTGATGTGCTAGAAAAGAAAGACATTTGATAAAAGCAGTCGTCCAAGTTTCTGTTAGCGATAGACATTAGCATTAAGTGGTCATATGGTGTTAACACTGACTTGCAATTCAACGTGGCGATTAGTGTTTTAGTAATAATTATATTTTCAGTTCATGCGAGAAACAATAAATGAAACTATTTGATTTTATTTTTTATTTATTTTTAATTAAGTTATAATTTACTACCATTTTTTAATATGAAACGAGACTGATTTTTTTGAACCTTGAGAGTAGTTCTATTTGATATCTATAGTCAATTAAAAAAATTATGTAATTGTGCAGATTGACAAATTTATCAAAGTATTTAATAAAATAAAAAAGAAGGCGCTGTTTAGTGCTTTAGTGCTTTCATAATACCGTTATCAACATGTCGATTTATTAAATATAATTTTCATTCAATTTAACTATTCCCAAACGTTAATTTATTTAATTGTGCCTGTTATTTAATACGAAATATATAGCGAAAGGAACCAGGTGCCCCGCGACACCTCTAGTGTTGTTTTAACTTTACATGGAAATTATTCTATCGATACGTGACTTCCATATGAGCGATATTAGGTATAGCGGTTCTTCGAATTTTCTCGTCGTAGCAAACCACGAGAGGCCGTCGACTCGGGGCGGGATCTTGAATTCATAATTGGGATTGTGGGTATTATATACTACTACTACGGATTTTTAACTGTTCATCTGGTACTCTAATGCCGTAAAAAATGTTGTTATATCTTATATGTATAAGCGAAATACCACTGACTGTCTAACTGACTGACTGATTCAATCCGAGATCTCCAAAACTATGTGTCCAATTGACTTGAAATTTGGCATAGTTATTCTTTTCGGGACGTAGGCGCTCATTAAGAACGGATTTTACATAAATCCTATTATCCAGAAAAACTTGAAAAGCTAGTAACAATATAAAGTGAAACTGAAAGAACAGTATGAACGTATTTTTAAGACGAAGTTATTGTGTAACATTTTTTTGTAGCATTAAAGGGATAATCGAGCATGCGAGATACCACAGGGTAGCTGGTCACCGACACTTATCGTAGATAAGTTATCGACATTCACAATGCCAGTGGAGTTACCAGTTCGTTGCCGGCCTCTCTGGTACGAACAACACATCTGAAGCAGAGAGGAGTAGGGTGACGGAGGAGGGAGTGGGTCACTGTAATTCTCACTCACTGGAAGAAATGCAAAAACAGAAGCTGTTACTTCACGTCCGTATTCTATGAATTTGGTAACGCATCGGTGGAGTTGATCCATTTTCGTGCTGCAGCCAACATGGCTCTACTACAGCCATGAAATATGCATACAAATAAAATACAGTCGAATTAAGAACCTGTCCCTTTTTTGAAGTCGGCTCAAAATTCAAATTCGAACATCGAACAATATTAAAAACATATCAAAACATTACTGAACGAACAACGTTTTTAAATAAGCGAATTCAATTCAACGAAGACAACTTTTTTATCTTCTTCTTTGAATACAAATCGAGACCGCAAACCACGATGCAATAATATCGGCAACCACTTAATCGCCGATGCCGTCGCGAAATGACTATACCGGTCGAGGGAGGCTGACGCTTCACGCGAGCCGGTACGCTCTTCTCGCTCCAACCTATTTATTTTTTTTAGCGCCTCGAGTCACGAGTTTCGCTTACGCTATCATCTCGATTATACATACAGATACACATACAGATATGTTGTAGCGATGAATGCGCATCGTTGTTGCTGTTGTTTCATCTTTCTAATCACTCCACTATCGATCCATACTTGCCCTCCCAAACCTTTTTATTTATTTCATATTTAATGGCCCGGATCGTCTAGCTCCCTTGGTGTACTGCCGGGGAGGCTGCTGACGATCTTTGTCACCAATGAGACCCAAGGATTAGCGTCTTCTCTGATGCACGGAGCGACCGGTTTAATATGTTGCATGTTAAAAGTTAGTCGGTCAATTCGCCCGTGGGATGATTTCGAAGCGGGTGTTTTACAGTTCCAGGGCGATGCCACCACCGATTTTGTCCGCTGTTACGGCTCGAGACCAAAAACTATAGAGCAGTCCTGACGTTTCCATCGATCGGAGAAAAGAAGTAGAGAACGTTTTAATTTTTTGCTACAATTGCGCAGTACACTATAACAAAAAAATGTCAATATAATATTGCATTTTTTTCCCTCGGCGATCGCTCGAAATGTTCTAACCGAATTACTTAACGCCCGTAAGAAATGTTCTAAAAGGAATTAGTTTTTTTGATGCAGAGAATGGACTCTTTACGGAGCTTTTGCAACCCGCCGCGGCCAGAAGCGCGAGCGCACGGCCCGACGCTCCGCCGAGACATAAAAAAACACTAGACAGAGTTTACTTCCTGCTCGAGACACCGACGTTTTGATCTTTCGACCCTGTAATATCCGGCCAGCTCGACCGGTCGGCTTTGCCAAGAGTTGTAGCATTTCTGTGCTCGCTCTAGCGCATAAACTACGGGAAGCGCTCTGAAGAACTAATCGACCTCATCCTGCCGCTGATATCCGTTATCGTTCCGCCACTGGAAATACCATCAGCACCATCTCGATGGCTGGCGTTCTACCGCCGTACGCTTAATGCGCAATTTTTTGTCATGTATAGCAAAAATTTGGATTGATCTATTTATCATCAGCTGTATTCTACAATGGGGGGTCTTCAATTGAAGAGCACATTCATTTCTAAAGGACCGACAACGCTGTTGGATAATGGCGAGTACCGATTTTTTTAGAGTTACTTTTTAAACTACGGCGATTTTTCAAAATGTGCCTGCCTTCGAGGTTAGGCTGCTTTCAAACTTAGTTGATAGTGTACTTTTGTTTTCTTGGATGATGACTGAACATCTTTGAAAGTATTGGAAAAAGGTTTTGCTGAAAAACGAATTAAAATTCATTAAAAGGAAACTTATTACTTACCACACTAATAAATACACTTATGAGACACTGACCCAGTTCTTATGTTATCTTTAAAAAGAATATAAATTGACAATTTGCAAGAAATGCAGACTTTTTATTTATATATCTGTAAATTCGTTTGCTTAACCTGCTCGAAAAGCTTGATTTAATGTTTATAAATAAAATTGTGGGACTTCGCGACATCAGACCTTTCAAATTTACATCCATAACTGTATTTAATGTGGTTTGTTAGTAATACGAGACAATTAATTTTTAACTAAAACAGAAACTTCTATAATGTCTTGAAATCCTTAAAATGTAATGTAGGTTGTCTTACAAGAATCTATTGTAGATAATTAATCACTATCTGCATAATTCGAATAGATTTACGTTAGAATCCTGTTTATATGATTACATTTATTTATTTTTTATTTACAGCTCTAAAGTAAAGCGACAATTCGGAATTTAATTATTAAGCTATTAGCTAAATAAAGTTTTAAAAGCACTTGCTTTTAACATTTGACATGACTGTAACATTAAAAACAAGGCATTGTTATAATGCAATACTTAAGAAAAATATGCTTCGGTTAATGGAAACTGAACCGAGGACGCTAACAAAGCAGATAGGCATCAAACGGCTGAGCCAAAATGTCAGTATAGAGTAGCGCAATGCTTTGTAGATGGAATCAAATGTTACAGAATTAATTATGGCTTTTATTCTGCCAAAATTAGAAATTTTAAAGGACGCCTCAACTCCCGTCTAGGATTCGAGAAGATCGGTGACAACCAATTAGTAGATGATCCCAACATAGCTACATCCTTTATCATGTCTTAGTAATGTGCTTGTGCGCATCAATGCATTGTGAATGCACGGTCTTTTTTTTGTAGAACACCCTCAAACAAGCTTCTGTCGTATTTCGTCGCGGTGTTGTTACAGTTTTTGCCGAATATAAGTAGTTTTATTTTATTCGAAAATAAACGGAATTGTAGAGTTTTTGTTTTTTCGTAATTAAGTCGATGTTCTATTGCTGAAGGAAAAAAATAATTAACATGTAACCTCGTCCACTAAAGAGGTATGATAATTTTATACTGTTTTATTAAAATGAAATTGATATTTATTAATGTATATGCGAATAAAATGTTACAACATAAAGTTAAACACTCCTTGAATACGGAATTTTTTTATTGTTTTACACAATCTTATTTGAAATTTATAAGTTTCTCTTTTCAAATTTAAACTTATTGAGTTTTGTAGAGTTCGGGAAAGCGGCGAAAATCTATTTCAGCAAATTTTTGAAATACAAATACTAGCCTTTTTTGTTAAAAACACTTTTAATATTTACTTATAAAATGAAAATATATTTGTTTTTGAGCGATTTTTGTTAAAATACTTTTAATATTTACTTGTAAAATGAAAATATATTTGTCTTTGAGAACTGATTACGACAGCGCCAAATCCATTGTCCTTTTATTTATTTGTGTTAGGTTATTATCGCCGATCGACTTATATAAGTATAAATGAAATGTGTGACAAACAGCGCTATACTTGCGAGATGTCATTACTCAAATGTATATCCTATTGTACCTTTTTTAGGGTTCCATGTGCAAAGGGTGCCAATGGAATTCTATGCGAAGACTCCGATGTCTGTCCGGATCTATTGAACCGTCATAGCTAGACACTTGAAATTTTCACCTATTATGTATTACTGTGGCCAATAGCGGCCACAGTAATAATTAATATTTTATGTAACGATATCCATATTGTTGATATAGATCAACAATACTAAAAATAAAATAAAGTTAAAAATTAAAGGGCTCGTCATACAAGAAACGTATTCTCTTCAGCGTTTTTAACTCTGTCTTTATAATGGCCTTAATTAGATACTTGAAATTTTTACAGAACATATATTGCTATAGCCACTATTATAACAAAAATAAAATTAAATTAAAAATAATAAAGGGGGTCTCATACAAAAAACGTGTTTTTCCGGCTTTTGTTGCTTATTTTTTTAGATGGTATGAGTAATGTCATCTTTTTGGCAACAGAACGCCAAAATATGTTTATAGTGTGTGGGGATTTCAATATAGATTTACTGACGTACAATGATAATATACACCTAAAACAATATTTTGAACACATTAGTTTAAAATCAAAATTACCTTAAGTTGTAACCACAACGGATTACACTCAAATAGACAACATATTCAGTGACGTTGACGTAAACACTGACGCATACACGACACTATTCAGTTACCATAAGGCACTGTGGATACAATTTCAACTTGAGTAGGATTTGTTTGACCGAAGAAAAAAATTATGATACTCAGCAAGCAGTACTTTGTTAAAAAGATATTGACGGATGTAATAACACCATAATTTTACAGATCTTTACGTATAACCACATATTGATATAGCACGCCTACCTATCTTGTTTTTTACTGAACTATTTTTAAAACATTGTACGGCGGCTAGGAACCTTTCACGTACGAGCCCGACTCGTACTTCACCGGTTTTATTGTTTTACAAAGCGATAAGAGAATTCATAGTGTCCGAGATAATATCACACGAACTCTGTAGTTAGGGGCGATGCAATTTAAATATAAATCATATTTAGCTCGATATATAATATAATAACCATTGTCTCAAGAAATTAAAAAAGAAATATACGGATTTATTTAAATATAACAAAGTAATACCGATACATGAAAAATGAACTTAAAGGCGAACAACTCGAAGGCATGTGAGGACAAGGTAATATGTAGGAATACTTTGTCAAGTATACTTTATTTATTTTTATTTTAATGAATCACTATAATTCATAAAATCTTATTCAGATTTTGTGACACTTTTTGTAAATGTCGAACCGATTTTTCTCATTTCTACCTATTGTATAAAAATAAATAAAATTATACATAAGAGTTCTTTTTCCTTGAAATTTGTGATAATCAAGGCCAATTAAAAAAAAAGGATAGATCTTTAAACTCGTAGTGGGGATAGTGTTGTCGGTGTTGAAGTGCTCCTACAGTTTTTTGTCGTCAAACGTGGAGTCGTAGAGCCTGACGTCAAATGTGGAGGTATAATTACATGCCAAATGTGGAATCAGCGAACGAGCGTTTGTTGATCGAAAAAAAGGCTAAATGGCACTAATTTACTGTAAAAATACAATCCTTTGAATACCGTTAGAGGAGATTCATAGATTAATATTGCCTTAAGAGACGGATCAGTAGCATCTGGATATCATTGTATAATTATATTATTTAAAAATTAAAAATAAATTAAATAAATGATATTTATTCATGGTATACCTGCAAGAGTATCAAATACACTCTATATTTTTGTATGCTTTGTTTTTGATTTGTCACCAATGACAGTTATCTTTTTGAAATACATTTGTATCAATTTTTGCTCTGGTATTTGTTATATCGACATACAGACTCATACAGACATACATCCAAGCGAGCCTATAAGTGCTGCGTTTTCAAATTTCGTTTAGAAACCCTGATAAAAACGATATTTATTATTGACACAGACAATCTATTCTACAAAAAGGATTCCACTAACTTATATCTACACTATACCTTTTGACGTCAATGTCATTTTCATGATAATACAAAGAAAACATTAGCGTATTCCTATAATGCATTAAAAAAAAAAAAGGGAAAAAAGATGATGGCTTCTGCGCACAGAAAACAACCTGATTCGCATATTTACTACGTGTCACCAAAATATAAAAGTGATTTTGTACATTGCCGCATCCGTATGACTAATTACTAGATCTGTGCAAGCAAAACAGTCATGGATGAAAAATATTTGAATAGAATCTCAGAATTGAATCAAGCTAACGTTACGTATTCTTACGTGATGCAAGATCGAATAGGTTATTGGCTTACTTATTTCCTATTAAAGAAAAAAATGTATTTCACAAAACGTTTTTGATTAAATTAATTACTGGTAATATCGACTTTGGTAAAAACATAGATGTTTTGCTCGCAAACTAGAGATGCATGTTAATTGTAATGTGGGCTATTATTGTTTTTTATTTGATAAAAAAAAAAGCGATGAATATTTTTATTTAAGTTCAAATGTAATTCTCAATATCAAGGTGAATAATCAAAAAGTGCTATAATGATCGTGAAAATGTTCGTATATATATCTATTTCATTTTCGACGTATTGTATAAGAATGTTGGCTACATATAAATTGTGTGACAGTAATAAATATTAATAAAACATCATTTTGTGAATCAATTCGTAGAGTTCTGTTTTAGTAAGATTACTACTACTAGGTCAATTTAGCCACTCATAAAAGGTTAAAAATGTATTTTGGCGCTAAAGATAATAACCCAATGAAACCGTTCGAAAATAATTAATGTTGGTTTTCAATAATATTTTGCAAAAGATATACAAAAAC
This sequence comes from Eumeta japonica, assembly GCA_005406025.1. Lineage (NCBI taxonomy): Eukaryota > Metazoa > Arthropoda > Insecta > Lepidoptera > Psychidae > Eumeta > Eumeta japonica. The sequence continues at coordinate 474,084 of BGZK01000231.1, forward strand.
CGTATATACAGATATATATAGTACGTTAACGTAAGAGAGTAAGATTATTGCTTATATTTAGTACCTCATAACTGTAAAATGCCTCTCTTCCACTGCTAAAGTACAAACATTTACGATATCTTTGTTTTAAATTGAGGAATTAACGTATCCTTGAGTTTCTTGTCCATTCTTCTCAAGTGAATCAGCATTTGGAATGGGCGGTAATGTTACTGCCGAAAAGAATTCGTTAATGACATATTTCAAGTGTAATTTTATTACCCGAAAAATGTAGCTACTTTGATTTGAATCGTCCACGAACTTCTATGAACGACCGATGTCACCAGTGCGGTGACAGTGTTTGAGGTCAACGGCTTAACGCATCCTCTTAGGTACGGAGAGAATGGTTAAAATTGACACAAGTTAAAGTTGATTGGTTTAGTTCGCCCGTGGACAGGATAAAATGCATATAGATTTTGACGTGACAACGTCTTATAAATTGGTTTGCCGGGTGACACTTCAAGAAACTGCGTTACGCTCCGCTCACGTTATGCGCTCACAATGAGAGCGAGTGAGAGGCACGCGTCCCTTCCACTCGGGCATGGTTAGCCCGCCTAAGAGCGAGAGAGACAGACATAAAAAGTGAAAGGCACGCGTCCCTTCCACTCAGATAGGAACAAGTTAAGTTGTAAACGCTGTTTCATTGTACGCAAATGTATTGCAAGTTATTGTATGTATATTTGTATATAAATACGTATGTATGTAAAGGTAAAAATAAAATTTTGTTAATATGAAATTCAGTGCGAGATTCTTTGTGTAAATTAATGTTTTAAATATAATTCTTTGTATAAATAAATGTTTTAAATTGTTACTATTATTTCATCCTTCTTCCTACTATACGAATGAATATTCACATTAAAATGATTTTACCACTCAAAGTCGTTGTCACGTAAAACTTTCGCCCGTATACCGACTTTACAGGCAACCAATTTTTTTTACTACATATTACATAGTTATTGAAAAAAATTTTTTTTTTGGCTGAGATTTTTCTCAATAATCCTTAGATAAACGATAATAATTGAAACTACATAGGCTCATGGTTTAGTGTAGTTTAGTTTAGGCTGAGTGCAGTATACAGTTAGATTTTGAAATACAAGTAAAGGAAGCGAAAAATTACCCGCTTGTTGATATATTTATGTGATCACACAATATGTAGTGAAATCTGTAAGAATGATCAAAAGCAATTTTACTGTAAAAATGTATTATTTCATGAAATCAAACATAACAACAAAATAAAATGAACTGAAACTGCCAGTCAATAGAAGCAAATGAGATAGATGATTTCGTTTCGTCCTACTAAAGCACAAAAAATGAAAAATACTTAACTTATTGTACTTAATATATAGATAATTATTGAGTCACGTGTCGACTAGCCCACTGCAGACGCACATACGCCCTCCAAGAATCATTTTATTTCAGATTGATGGCGCACTGTGACGGTAGGGGTCGGATATGTAGATTTATTCCGTTAAATAAAAAATATTTTTTTCATTCGTCGATGCACAAACAGAAGTGGACTCATAAGACAGGAAAAAATTTTGAATGCAGGAACTTCCAAACACTTTATAAGGTGGTTCCGACAGCGCCGTCACCTTGGCCGTCTCTCCGCCGCGTTAAAGAGCGAAAGACACTTGCGAGTGTCATATTTTGGCAATGTTTATACCACGGAATAAGAATCATAAATGCATTTTAAAAGAAAGTTTCGCTATGACTTCAAATATGATTTTCATCGATATGTGTGACACCAAAATTCTCAATTTGACTGCCCATTAACCAATTAGATTTGAATAATTAGTCAATTCCTAAAGAAATTTTTCGTTCTCGATCAAACTACTCAGTGATTTATATTTTATATATTTATTATACTCAAAGCTTCTTTATTAAGCTTTTATTATATCATATTATATAAATATCATACAATTACAAAATAGTCAACTGACAGTTATTTTATACGTATCAAGACATTAAATCAATACTGGATTTAAAATCATATCTTAGAAATCTTATCTAGGAAAAGAGAACCTTCTAGTCTTTTGTACTGTTTCTCATACGAACTCACGTATAAGAAACAGCTTGTTAACAATTTAGTGAATTTTTCGTTTTTATATTCAATACAGTTTCTTAATGTGCATTAAAATAGTGAGAAACTGTTAAATTCAGTCATCGAATGATAAATATTTATTAATTAACTCTAATAATTTTCCTTAAAATAATTTAATGAAATATCCAATCCGAGGTACCTGAGTTTAATCAGTTCCATTCTATGTATTTTTTTTTCATACTGGCTATCTATCGTATAATGGATTCTGAAGGCCTTGCATCCACTCGGAGCGAGGTCAACGCGTTTGCGCACAGATCACAGCCAATGAACTGCTCGATAAAGATTTTTATTAAATCTTTTAAAGTTATTGATGTGTTTAATATTTCATTTGTTAACATTTGACGTTTTTGATTTAGTTTAATTTGTTCAGATACTCCTGTGTAATCTAAAAGTTGTAATTTTGAAGTGTAAATTATATGAATTAGGTCTCATAGGTACACTATGTTATTCCATTTCTGCCCATGAACAAGTATGTAGGTAAATTATTTCCCGTTTCAATGCGGGTCTTATACAACTACCCGGCCTACCGTAAACCATATCAAATAGTCATCTATACCTGCTAAACGGAATACTTTATTCAACACTTCCTCCTGTAATTAAAATAATTGTTAAAGTTACAGTTTTTTTTGCAGCTTTGTGATTCAAACTTTAAGATGGAACAAAATTCATTGAAAGGAACATTGACCTTATGCCATTGTAAATAAATATTGTCAAGTTTACTTGCATGTTGAGTTTAGAAATAAATTGTATTACACGATGGACAAAACAAAAATAATTATGTATTAAAAGTAGATCAAAGTAGATATCAAAATTATATTGTAGTATAAAATTTAAAATACAACTATTCTTATTAATATACAGGTTAATTTTATAATGCATCTTTTTACAAACATTCATAATCTCCTCCCCTTATAAAACAATTTTGCCAAAAAAACTATACTCATTGAAGTCGTCATTTCTGAGAAAAATAGCTTAGAACGTGAATGTAGAAATGTCGTTTTGATAACCTTAGAACAGCTGATGCGCTAGTACTGCGCCGCAACGCGCCACGCGGCCGGCTACCCGATCGCACCCGCGCTTGCAGTCTGGCCGAGCAATCATTAGGGTTGTGTCTATATTATTCTATATTATTTATAAGTATATTTTCAATGATATATTTTTGTTATAAGTACTTTGATAAAGTTGTTCTAAAAAAGAAGGAGATTATAAATATTTGCGAAAGAATGCATGATAATATCCATTCCGTATGTGTATATCTTATGAATAAATTTAGTGTATCAAGAAAAATTACGAAATTATGTAAATAAATAACCAAATCAAAACGTTTCTCTGCAAGTCATATTGTAAATTGGTATTTTTGTACTAACTTCTCTAAGTCGAGAAGGAATGAGAGGTAAGGTTTCGTTCGAAGAGAGAATCCTTATTATGATTTTATTTTACTAGTCGTAACTTGCAAACGATTTGATTTATATAAGTTTTGGCACATTGAAATCTGAAAAGAGAAATAGAGCTTTTGGTTCCACATTCACTTCTATAAAAAAAAACATGAACGTGGTAGAGCTGTGCTATGGTTAGATTTCAACCGATTGAACCGGCGACATCCCACACTTTCATATGATATAGATGTGAAGTAAGGCGTCAGTTGCATCCAGTGAGTGAGAGTTCCGATGGGCCACTCTTCCTCCATCAGCCTATTATCCATAAGATACTCTATTCCATCCCAAGAGACCGGCCACGTATTTGCGACTCAGCTGGAGTTTCCGAATTTACATGGGCTACGATGATCACCTACTTTTTGGTGGCTCGCATGCTCGTTAGCCCCTCAAGAATTCTATAGAAATTCTTCTATTTTTACTTATATTTCCAATTCCACTTATCTTTTGTTTCCATTTTTACTTTTACTGATGTATTTACTTAGACCCTTGATTACATTATATTTTTATTCCTACTTTCATTTGTATTTATACTTTTATTTATATTTACACTTCTATTTTTACTTATATTTCCACTTCTACTTATGCATCTTTCACTTTTCACTTATTCTAATACTGGTACTTTTTTGTTTATATTGCTATGGTAAACTAATATTCACCGAGTCCGTTATTTAAAAGTTAAGCAATTTAATTTAGCCATTTCTGATAAAATTAAGTCATCGTAGTAGCTTCATCGAGCCGCATTCGAACATAAGATTACAGTGAAGTTCGTGATATACTTATTCCGATCTCATTATTATTAACATTAAATAAAAAGATTGCTGTAAACAACCTGACACAACCATAATGTGGCATATTATCGTTCTATTTGAGTGAATTGTCAGCATGTTTTAAATTCTAGTTTTTTTAATCACACTAAAAATCCTTCCTAAATTGTATACATTCAATTTTTTGTGCTCATTCGATGACATTTAATGTGGTCACTATGTGTGAATAAATTAGGGTGTGTTAAATTATGTATGGTGTATTATGTTTTTTTGAGGAATCATTATAAATTAAAATCATTATATTAGTAATTTCTAAATTAATACGAATTGAATAAAACAGCACAATTTAAAAAAAAAGTATAAATAAAATATTTTTCAGAACATCTGTAAGCACATATAATAAGTATTGTTGTTATTAAAATTTTGAAATATTTGTGTTGTATTCTAAGATGCTGCAATATATTTCTATACATTACGTTGTACTATTACTGTTAATCTGTACCAAAAGGAGATCCCCTTTGGTACAGTTTAAAAATAATAGCATGTGGATTGACATAACGATTTCACTATCTTAATTAGTATAGTCGATTTCGTTTTTGCTACTAAGTATCTTGCAACGTTTACAAAATTATTATACTTATATATATATTACATTTATCTTTGACTTTTTGGTCTATGAGATGAACGCGATCTATAATATATGACTTTTGTAAATGTCGTGGATTTGCATTATCTCCGATGTATCGGTTTCGTTAATGTTGATTGATGGCATTTCGTCATCAAATGAATAAAGTAGAAATCTAAGACCTTCACCATTAAACGTTTTTTTTTATTACACGCTTTATATTAACTAGACTTGTATTTTTTTGAGAATGTAAACCTTGCAATTTGGCACCTTGCAACTCAATTTCCAACTACTTACGGATTTTTCATAGAATTTTCGAAGGACAAACGAGCAACCACCAGAGTGTAGTGGTCATCGCCGCTTATGGACACTTGTAACCCCAGAAGGATCATCAATGCTTGGCTAGTGATAGGGTATCTGATGGAAGGGGACTGATGAAGTGCAGTGATGGAGGGGAGTGGGCCACCGGAACTCTCACTCACTGAACGAAATGCAATAGCGGAAGCTCTTACGTCACGTATATATTGTGTAAGAGTATGACACCACACCGACCGGGCCGTGCCATTTCTGCCGGTCCATTTTCCTAGCCAAATTGAACACAACATGGCTCTCTACTACTCTAAAATGTACACCTATTAAGAACCGACGAGAATGTATTATTTAAGATCAATGGGTTAATCTAATCATGAGATCTAGAGATCGTAGAACTCGTCATTTACTAGTAAATCCTTTAAATTTTGGTTCAATTGAATTGTTTTGACGAGTTTAATGTTATTCCAATAATACATAATCAAATGTATATATTATTATAACATTTTGTACCATTTTATTGTATCGATAATGACAAATATAAAAACAATGGTTTAAGACTTAAAAAACACGCCATATACAAAATTTAAAAAAAAGATCTAAAATTAGTATGCAAAGCTATTTTATTTAAATATGATCGCGTTATGTCGATTTGCGTTTAAAATATTTACAAATTTAAATGTTTATATACTAAAATCTCAGTAAAAATGGTACAAATCAATTTTTGCCTTAAGTGACGACTTATACAATTCTAAAGAATCTACTTATTTGGAGCTTATCGATGTTAGTTAAAAATCGCACGAACAGAACTCCATCATCAGAATTGCCCATAATGCGGTCACAACGCTTTGCCCGGTCGCGTGCCATAAATAAGTCCATCGATGTCCAGCAATCGACGTGGTTTATCGTCCGCCCTAAAAAAAAGAATAGCCAGCAATTGTTATACACGAATTCGGACTCATAGTTTCAAATCGTAAGGTGTATTTTTCTTTGACGGGTCCTTCTCGACCATGCACAAAGGGCGGCCGGCGAGGTGATCGCCCCGTTATTGTCCGGTTTCTGTCGTAGGTCGAATGAAATTTACGTATTGAATTATTAAGGGCCATTCGTCCGGCCGTACGTGTAAACAGTTCCGTGTAACTCTGACCACGCCGCCCGGTCGTGTGTTACACACTACCGTCGCCATCGTTACAATTCTTACTACAAATAGTATTTATGACCGGCCAATTATTATATTTACTATGTGGATAGCTGTAATTTTGTCGTATTATATGTGTTTAGTACAATCGATGGGTATACGATATATTTTCGTCTGTGGATCCGTCGTTTGTCATCCCTATGCACGTTTTAAAATTTGGTAGTATTAAATAGAATGTTGGTACAATTTTTTTGATAGCTTAAATATGACTATCTTGCTGTCCTGTTTTGAAAATATTTAAAAGATATAGGTATACATCGCTAAAGTAACATTGTAGGGTTTAATATTTGACATTACTCAAACTTTTATATTTGGACAGTGTCACTTTTTATTGATATTTATTCTGATTTATCCGTTTCCCATTTTACGCACACGCTCGTGTCTGTGTGCGCGTGCGTGTTTGTATAATCAAGTGTTACGCTTTAGAATCTGAACGGATACACCGATTGGGACAAGTGAGATGTCGTTAGAATCTAACTCCGTAACTGTACAAAGGTACTGACCGGATTGTACTTGTACGATTCGTATGACGTTTTAACTGCCTAGAATTCTCGGTAGAGAGCGTTAGACCAGAGACCTCATTCTGGTCCAATGACTGACGAGAGCGTGACGGCTTTGAAGATATTGCGTTGCGGTTGAAGCAAACGATAATTCGGATGTATCTGTCTGATTATCCGTGTTATTAATCGACCAGATCACTCTTAACGTGCTCGCCGAATGACTTCTTTATCGATGTAAGTGTAAGTTTAAAACAGCTGCCTGTTCAGCTCAGAATTAAAATAATGAGATTATGGTCATATACAATTACAATTTTTGATGCAGCTAAGATCTGAAATTGGGATAAAATACATCAGTGTTGGGGAGTCATAGACATTTTTGTTGAATTTTTATGAATAATCGAGCTGATTGTCGGAAGAAATGGAATTCGAACAAAGGGATCTTATATTTTACTAAGATATATACATTCTACTGGCTATATCTATAAAATATTTCGAGAAACTGCTAAATATTCACCTTTATTTTTGTATAAATTATCTGAATTCATAAACTATTACTAATATTATTATAAAAAATACTTAATACTAAATTATTCACTGCCGTTTTTAGTTCATCGTGGATTGATGCTACTTAAGCGAAATACGTATGTCCAAACAATAAACACTAGAAATCGTATTTATCAAAATCCGTCACATTTTTATGCAAAAAGTCAGATGCTAACGCAATGATTAAATTAAGCGCTGAAGCCGCATCTCCTTCGACGCGCGGTCTAGCTTTTTGAATGCATTTGCATTATTTAATTTTTCTCTCTGCGATTTAATCTGTACGCTTTTAGTGTGTTCAGTTTTATTGTCGATCGTGAACTGAATCAATGAACTACGTCTACACTGATATTTGTTTAAATTTTGACATTTTAATTAGTGCATAAATTATATCAGCTATTTTGTTGTTTCAGAATCGCGTATTTTGAAACGTGACTCGTCGCAACGATGCAAGGTATTGCCGGTATACAACTAGGTCATGCAAATAAATTGATAACAGCAATTATATTAAAACTGTGATGTTTTGCGATTTTTTCCATGAATAACTGTTAATGTAATTGATATTGTAATAAAGTACTTATATTTTCCCGGTTAACGATTGGATTTATCGTTTTTGGAGATCTACGAATCCGATGAAAAAACGAAACATTAATATTTGTTAGAAAGAATACGAATGTATGGATATATAATAAAATACATGTATTTTATATTGAATCGCATGTTTTAAAAGAGAGTATACAAAAATAGGAAAATAAGCTAACGTTGCTTTAAATGTTAAACCCCTATTCACAACTTCTTAGCATAAGATTTTGAAAAAAATTCAAAGTATAGGGTCTCACGCATAGTTTATAGGAAAATTGGAATCGAAATTCTAAATCTTTTAATTCTAAATATATGTATGTTCCTTATGGACTCCAAAACGGCTGAATCGATTTTAATGTAATTTTTAGATTAGCTCTTGAAGATAATTCTGTGAAGTTTGGTAATAATCGGATCAACAGATTGCTTTTTGGTTTTTTGGCAATTTTGTGCCATATTTTCCCTACCAATCAATACAATTTCTTTCTTGGACGTAGTAAGATACTGTACTTGTAAATACAAGCTAAAACTGCGTTACAAGGCCGTGCCTTTTCATCCAACAGAAGTCGTCTGGCTATAGATAATTAAATCTACCCGTGATAAATTGGCTAGTCCAGAATAAGCAACAGAACTACAATAATACGAGTGGTATTGATCAAACAGTCTGTGCTTCGTCTTCAAATCAGAAGATACTGAGCGAATTGATAATTGAACGTTCAATTTAGTGAATTAAACCACTGGCTGTGTGCCTCAGGGAGCACATCATGACGTTGGCCTTGGGCAATACAAAGCAACACGACGACACATTGTTGATGGTCGTCGTCAACAGTTTTCAATCTGTACCATAAGTGGTTGTATAAATATGTATACAGTATGGAATCGATCATGCATCTTTCCGCAAATATTCATAATCTCCTTCTTTTCTACAACAACTTTACCAAAGTAATTATAACAAAAATATATTATTGAAAATATATATAATCATTGAAAATAAAAATAGTATTAAATAGTACATACACAACTCTAATAAATGCTCGGCTAGATATAAGCGTTCTAAGGCTGGCAGTACGACAATTCTACGTTGGCCTTTTGAACTGTTTTTCTCAGAAACGGCTAATTCAATGACTATAGTTTTTTTGGCAAAGTTCTTTTAAACAAAAATGAGATTATGAATATTTGCGGCAAGATGCGTGATCGGTTCGATACGGTATGTATAATACAATAGCTTTTGTTTGCGTTCGGTCCTTGATCGAAATATTAATCTTCATTAAAACTCCTGACTTATTATTTATCTATCGCAACGAAGTGTATAATAAAACATGGTCAGATACGCATAAAATTTCCTTTAAAATTAGCCACAAACGGTTATTCAGCTACAAGTGCACAAACCGACAGAAGGACCGACAAGCACACACACAGGGACGGGTTTTATAATATGTGTGGATATATAAGTAAAAACAACTAATTAACAATTGATATATAATATAACAAACGATTAAAACGATTATTATTCAGACCCAACTAATGCTTTTGTAAATGTTCAAAATGGCCAGTAATATAATATCGACGTGGTTTGCAAAATACACATAATTTTTCCCTTACCTAGTTCTTTCTCGATTATCTTTGATAATGCTTTTTTGGTTACATAGCGACTCTTATTATTTCAAAATTTAAATAATACGTTTTCATTTCGTTTCAGTATTATCGCCAAATTTTAGTATTACAAATAGCTTTTCTCATTAATTAATCACATAGATCAAGAACTGTAATAAAAAGATAGACGCCGAAATAATTTCAAAAGTCTGACAACATATCCCTTCATTTCGTTAAAAAAAATTAAAGTCTACCTCTGTCTATTTCTATCCTAGTTGCGTAAATGCTGGACGAGTACCTATACCAGGAGATCTCAGCCGAGCGAGCGTGCGTGCAGAGAAAGCGTAAAGATGCGCACGCGCCGGACCGCGCCGCTCTAGTCACCGCACTGCGTCTTATGAATAACATAATATAAGCGCAGAAAAATATTATGGTTCGCCTATTGTGTGGCAATCACTATTTTGTTGGTTTGGTACATGTACTTAACACTATGGAATATTAACTTCAATATTGTCATTCGCAAAAACATGCTGATTTTATTTTTTTTTTAAAGTAAAAGGGACGTCTTTACATTTCAATCAAATGCGTTTTGAGTCTTAAAAGAAAAAATATATGAACTGTTTAGGGTTTCTTTTAGATACTTGTATTACTGTATATATGTCTATTAAATTTCTAAACATATTAGCATGCGATTCATGTCCTGACGGTTTACAGCACTGTTATTTTAACGCATAAGCAGATGGAAATTATTAAGCTGTTATCATGTGGTTTAACGGCGAAGGAAAACATCGCGACGAAACCTGCCTATCGGAAAAAGCTTACAAGTTCAGTTATTTTAATATGTCTGACGACCCCGAATAAATTCATTCCTCCCAAACGATATCATCAAAATTCGGGAACACTACTAAAAAACCATCTAAACAGCATTTTAATCAATTTCAGGAGAACTGGATATTTTTTTAGCGTTATCATTGATTTCAACAGAAGAACAGTTTTATCTGAAATAACTTTCCATTCTAGGCTTTGCCTGTGTGGAAATAGAATGTATTCCTTCATCTTTTATATTGATCGATCTCGCTGCCAATTCCAATCTTATTCCCGCTTTTAATTTTGGCCCCGGTTCTGTCCCTGATTGTGGTCCCGGTCACGCTCTTAATTCTAATCTCGGTCGCATACTTAATTTGGGTCCGGTCCCGATCTCAATTTCGTTCGTGGTCCCAATTTTCGATTCTGCTCTCCGTCTGTTTCGTTTTCAATTTCGATACGGTTATCGGTCACAGTTCCGATTTATACGAAGCCGGGGTATATGTTAGTATCAAAATAAAATATACGTATGTTGTCTATGAGTGAAAGAATTTTTAGAATAGGTGTAGAAAGTAGCTGGATAGCAGCGTACAAATAAATATGCGGACAAAGTCAGGGACTACTATGCTATGAAATTCTACCAGATACAAAAAAATACGCTCTTATTCGAACGCCTCGTTGTGTCAAAATTTCAAGTCAATCGAAGAATTATTTTTCGAGTTTTGCCGTGACAAACATATGGAAGTGGAATTTCAATTTATAAAAATAAATGACATTATATTTTTAAATATTTCGTAAAGTTACGATTGCGGTTAAAATAGAATAGAGACGTGCTAGTGCTTGGAATTTGTAGTATTGCCATTATTACCAAGGAATCAGTTACCCTTAAAATAATATTTACATCAGAAAACGTCGTAATAATACAATATCGCAATAATAAAATTATTATAATAACGATGTTTTAGTGATAGTATTAAACCTATATATGAACCTATTTTTATAGACAAACTGTTTTATATTTATCATTTTCGATTTATATCACGTGAAATAGTTTATTAGAATTATTTAATGGCATTCGGTCCGTAATTATTAACAATTTTAAGTTCTAGCTGGCATTGGGTATCTACAACAAAATAGTTATTTTTTACTATAATATTATCGTCCACACAATAATGGTAATCGATCCTTTAAAAAAAATCGCATAAATTTGTGATTGATTGTTAAGTTGCAACTCTATTGAAATTGCTATCTGTAAAAGCTCTTCGTAGAGTAATTGAAGTCTATAAGAAAGGAGAAGACATGTGGTGTTCTCCATACCCATTGGCGGAGATCAAGAACTTCTATAACTTCATATGACTACTGAAAAGCGAATATTTCAAATGGATATACCTTCCCGTTTTGTGGTTGTTGACGATGGTAGTTTATTTTCCTGTACGTCAGTTTAAATCGAATTTATTTGAAATCGCTGAAATAAAATAACGCATCTGTTGAATTCTTGTCTTCATATAGTTATGTAATGGAGGCTCTACCAGATCGGCCAATAGTCCGATTCAAGCCTTGATCGATTAGAAGTCCCGACCTCATTTACTGCTGTGTCACTGTGGGCTATGTTGTAGCTGCTTCTGCGCAGCGTAATAATAATAATTATAAGCATTTTATTAGTGCTAATAATTATTTTTTGTCAATGTGTACTCTTTTTTTTTTTCTTGATTTGTCTATCGTTTTATAGACGGACATTGAAATTTTCAACCAATCATCGTGTAATGCTATTTGTCCTTATATTGATGATGCTTCGGCTTCCATAATATCGATTCTCTTTGAGACAGCTTTATAAACAAGAGTACGGTACCCCACTCTACCAGATTAAAAACAGATTGGCGCGAAACTACATATTTGCAACGGAGCATGCGCACATATGCGTCTCGCTTGACTGAAGTGACTGCTCTGATGTGTAGGGGCCCTATTTGTGTATAGTTGCCACCTCCTATGATCTGCGCATGATATATTGCCACTGGAGCGATGGCGTACCGACAAGATTCAATGTTTCAAACATTAAAAAACTACTTTTATACACGTGAAATGTTAGATGAGAGTTAGAACTGTCGGACGATGGTGTAGTGTCATGTTATGGGTTTTGACGCTATCAGTTCAATTTCATTAAAAGTTGTCTATACTTGATTGACTATGACAGATATCTCATCAGTTTGACAGAGAAAGAAGTTCAATAGGTTTGAATACCTTATTATTGCACAATTATGGATCTACCGCGGAACAAACTGACCGGAACTTGGTTCAAACTGTGTCGACAAAGTCTCAATCAATTCACTGCGTGGATCTCGCTTATCTGTTATTATTGCTCAAACAGTTACGAGTTTCATGATTATTGAATCTTTAAATATTAGATTATTTAAGTTACAGTCCCCGCTACATCGTAATCCGTACAGGAGTAAAGTTATACCTCACGGAAAATAAATGAAGACGTAAATTAACTGCGAAATTAAATCACAAGTCGAGTGCTTAAGATTATAATTTCAATATTTATTTAAAACAATAAATATAACTCCATGCAATTCCCAATGTAACAAACAATATTTCTTTGTAATAAATTTTATAATGAATGTCATTTTAAATTACCAACGATAGTTTTCCGATTGATATTATTTTTCATTAAATAACGACAGGTTCGAGACGCATTGATAAAACTTCCATTTCGTATACATTTTCATATAGATGAGTATGAAATGGTAATGAAAAAAAAAATCTTAATTTCGTTTTGGTCTTTAGATGAATTCCATATTTTTTTAATAATGTGCATTAATGACAATTCTAATAATTATGTATTCGGGCAGAGTAATCCGGCAATTAGACCGGAAGCAATTGTTTCTTTTTGTCATAGGACATTGTACGTATGATGAGAATTTGTCAGATATGCCCTCTGCTTTGACATTAAGCCCTTTGGCCCATGCTGGCCCATGGTCGGGGCTGTGAACGATCGTTGTCACCAATGTGATTATAACAGTCGGTTTACATCCGTGATGGACAGCTTAAATCTTTTAAGCACGAAGCGAGTGTGGTTTAGCTTGACCTTAAAAACTCATTAATGGGTTCGTCCGTGGTTAGGATCGAATGCGGCAGTTCGAAGGCTATTTTTTTAACCGCTGAGCCGACGTCGCTCTTTACTGAACCACACAATCTATGAGAATTTAAGTAAATGTAAATAAATTTTGCAAAAACAAACATAAATAGCTCATTAGCACAAAGTGAAAACATTCATACAAATACGCTCCATTGTAATAGCAGAATGTTACAGTTTGGCTCTCTTTCATTCGTTGTGAGGTCTGCTTGAAAAGGGAGAAAGTTTTGACGCGAAGAAAACTGACGAGGCATTGGATACGTGTTTGTGGTTCCGGAACCATCTTTTAACATTACCAAATTCTTGTTGAGTTATTCGATGAAGAAGTTTTGGAATCGTAACTATAAGACCGGCAGGCATGGTGGCAGTAATAGATATACAGTACCTCATTGTAGATAATATAAATAAATTAATCAATTAACAATGGAGTGTTTTTAAAATACGTCCATATGAATTGTATATTTAGCACGCTTTTTCGCCATCCGAGCGAATTCCTTCATCTTTTATATCGACCGTGTCAATCACGTTCCTGATACTGGTCTCGCCTTTGACTTCTATCCTCGTATATTGAAACATTGCCTTGTGTTCGAGGATTTTAGATTTTCACGCAGACACGTAAAATATGTCTAGGATAAAAAGCAACCTATGTGTAGTCCTATGTGTAGTACTACATAGTAGATAGTAATATGATCAGCTGCTCTGCTTTTCAGTGAAAGCCATATCAAGATCAGTCCAGCAGTTCCTAAAATAATTCCGGACAAAGAGACAATAGACAAAATTTTAAAAAAAAGTTGTTTGAGTATTGGTACTTCCTATGGACTTCTGAAATGAAATATGCAATTATTTTAAAATCACAGAGAGACACTTTAATTTTATTTGTAAATAAAATCATAGACATAGTCTATAAATTCATTTATTTTTATAGATAGGTTTTAAAATAGGTAACACCGTTTGTTATAATTAAAAATGATCCCTATTAAAAGTTGTCTTGTTATTTCACAAATCATGCGTATATGGATTTTATATCAACTTGTACAGTACCTAGTACATTTCTTGCCTTAGTTCAGGTGCTTTGTTTTTGATTTAAATTTTCTTTCAAGTTTGAAATAGATTCGATAGATTTAGTCCGATTTATATAATTTTATATACACAAGTAAAGGGTTATCAAAGAAAAGGATCAAATGTCTGATCACCTACGGCTGTGGGAAGTTTTCTACAACTTTAAACTGCCGGCGTATGTTTCCAAATTTTCTTTAGAATCTCATTTAAAACCTTCCTGCTTACGCATTCGGTTTTTTTTTTAATACAATCATCTGCGTCAGGAGCGATCCCAACGCCAGACCACGTAACCGACACCGCCGTCCGCCCACTTCGGCTGTCGCCTGCCAGCGTCCATCGCGTCCAGTTGGAACTGTGCGTCATTACCGAGTACCTATAGCGTTACTTATCGCTATTCTATTTCGGAATGCACCGATTGGAAAAGCGTTTTATATAAAACATCGGACAAGTGCGAATAGGTCTCGCATCCTGAGGATTCCGTACGCATATGCGTGTAGATACTCCATCCATCGAGAGTTTCGACGCTTTTTACCTGTTTTTGATACCGACGCTGACACGGGAATTCTGATTTTTGTTATTTGTTCCAAAGAATGTTGACATTTCGAAAGATGAGGGCCGGTAACTTTTTTCAATCATTTAAATCGTTAGTGTTAAAATTGATACCTATTAGGAACTTCGACATGTACATGCCGAAGTTCCTAATAAGGGCTCGTATTTCTACTAAAAATATCACTAAAGTGTCATCAGGGTACTCATTTTGTGCAAAATTATTAGTGTAGTAAAATATATATTGAAACTGATCAAGAAATTTAACATTTGAATATTATAATACAAGTTTGAAGTTCCTGTGGCCGTGATTTGAAGTATACTAATCTGGTTATAATCAGACCTTCGAGATCGCAGATGCGAGGAGCATCAGACAATACTTTATATGCAAACATAAAAAAGTTTGAGGTTACACAACTTGTTATGTAACCTCAAACTTTTTACGTTATATATGTATACTAGCTTCCGCTCGCAAAACTCCGCCTGCGTAGACAGAATGAGTTCCTTCATTTTATATATCGATCGGTTGTGAATAATTAATCATGATCCCCATCGCTATTCCGTTTCCGATTCTGCTCCCGGTTCGCGGTGCCAATTCGCATCATTCTCGATTCTGGACCCCGTTTGGTTTAATAAGGTTCCGATAAGGGAGTCAATTCCCGCGCCACGTGGAAATTGTCACATGGGTCAATCTTCAAATGTAGAATTTCCGTAATATTCCTTATACAAAATGACGAAACATGTCAAGTGATGGATAAAATATGTATTCTCACTGATCTATGGAAATTTAAAACTTTCTATATAGAGTATACTTAAAACTTAAAGACATAAAGTCTTAAAAAAGTCTATATAGAGATTGTGAATTTTTAGTAGGTATGAGAACATACATATAATATTTAAAATGGAAAACGTGGAGCTTCAAAGCCTTTCAACCTGAAATAAAAATACCGTTAGAGGAGGCAGTAGCAGGCGACTGTTAGTCATGATTTTATTAAAATGCGGTGTTACTCATCATATTGATATTCTAAATTTCACGTGTGACAATCAGTGTCGTGTGCTAGGGTGTACCTGTTCCATGTCACATGAAACCGTCTGACAATTGTCACAGGTTGGAAATTGTGAATACTGAATTAGTGTTTTCGTTTGATATTTATCATGTCGTATGAAATGAAAAATGTCACATGACCACACTAATTCAGTATGAATTATTATTTTTATTATATTTAATTTATATTCTATTATATGCCTCTTTAAAAAATGTCTCACATGACAATTTTCACATGGCCCGAGAATCGCCTCCCTTATCCCGCTTTCGATTCTGATCTCTTCTTATTACGATTCCGGTCAAGATCTTCAAGACCTTGATTCTATTTTGGTCCCACGGTCGATTAAATTCTCAGTCCCGTCTTATATTTCGAACCTCCCCAGTCTCGGCTCTCGATTTTGCGCTTCGCCCTGTTTGCAATGTCAATTCGATTAGTTCCAATTTGGATGAAACCGGGGCAAATCCTAGTATCAAAATATTTTGTTTGTTATATTACTTGGAGACAGTGTTGCCTTTTATGTGTGAAAGAATTTGTAGAATCTGTAATAACACAAATATGTAAATGAAGCCACAACGGAATGCTAATAGTCTGTTTTACTCAAGGAGTTACTTAATAATGAAGTAATTCTTAGCATCGATTTAATACGAACTATTAAATATGCCTATTTTTACTATTGAACCGAATTCAGTAGTAAAAATACACAGGCATTGTCAGATACAAATATTAGGTTGCTTTTTCAGAAATTATCCCATACGCAATTACAACATATCGGTTGTATGTCATAGTAATTTATGATTGGCTCAAACACGTAAAAAAAAAACAACAAAACACACTCATTTTTACACATTATACAAGCCACTCCCCCAACTTAATTTTGAAAGACACACACACACACACACACAAACACGCGCATGCATGCACAAAAACAAATGATTAGGCTACTAAAGAAAAAAATAATGACTGATTTTTTATTATCATTTCGGTATATGGCATATTGTATATGTGTATGGATACGGTATATTGTTATCGTACGGTATGTTATCGTACGGTAATGTAGAGCCTATCATTTTTGCAATCACAGGTTCTGACAGTGCACTTCTTTCCATCAAAATCGGTCAATTTGTTCTTAAATTATAAAAAAAAAACATACAAAACGACAGACAGTAGCCTATCGTATGCTCTTACCATATATCAATTTTAATCACGATCTATTAACCGTTCTTAAGTTATGAAAGAACAAATATACAGATAGACAGACAGAATCCTATTACTTGCACAATTACATGTTTTACTCTACACCAATTTCCATCAAGATCAATTAAATCTTTTTAAGTTATGAAAGAAGGTATAGACAGTCAGATAGACAGACAGACAGACTGATATTAAAATTAGCATTTGCGCAATCACATGTTCTGCTTGTATATTAATTTCTATCAAGATCGATAAAACCGTTATTTAGATATAAAAAGATACACAGAAAAACATACAGACAGACGTAGAGTAGCCTATAGAGTGCGCAATTACATGTTCTTACAATGTATCAATTTTCATCACGATCGGTCAAAGCCGTTCTTGAGTTATAAAAGGATGTACAGATGAATAGACAGACAGACAAACAGATATAAATTTTAAAAAAGGTAGAATTGGGATTAGTTAGTCAAAAAACAAATAACTGTCATGAAATTTTTCCAAAAAATTGAATGTTTACACAGACGCTACAGATATGTATAGCAGTATATAATAGCCATTATAAGCTCGCTCGGCGAGATTTAAATGAAACTTTAGCAATTATTGTTTTTTTATGTTCCGAATATGCCCGCCATCTCGGTCACACACGCACATGCATCCAGACAACACACAAACACACATACACACTCGCACACACACACTTCTACACACATAGCTATATAGAAAATAAATGTGGCCACCAAAGAAATACGAAAAGAATGATTATTTTTCCATCATTACCATACAGCGTATCAAATCATATATAGCCTATCATTTGTACGATAACCTGTTCTTGTTGTAAACGAACTTATATCAAGATGGTCTAACCGTTGTTAAGATGAGGCAGTGATGAACTATTAATATAAGGTGGCGTAGCGTCCCGCAATCCCCGCACACCGCATACTGAAACAGGTGGCGCGTCTACTTATTTCTAAAGGTTGTATGCGATAAAACAGTTTTTTTTCTATCGTTTAAATCGTATATAAAGTATGATTAATTTAAAGAAATACAACTGACGTTTTAAAGTATTTGTATTAATCTATGTAGAACATTTTGAGGCTTCCATCGATTCTGTTTGCATGTAAAATGTAAATACCTATTTTAAACAAGCTATTTTTTACATTTTTTTCTCTATTATAAAAGATCGTATAACCATAATTGACAAATTGAAGTCAATAACATGAAGAATCGGATCAGCAAAGATCACTTGAACATGTTTTGTATTTTCTGAGAAAAATCAATCTACCTACCATCAAAATTTCCAATTCGCCGTCTAATTTATGAAAGAACATACCACCAGATAATAAAAAAAAATAATTGTAGAATTGTTGTTGGCGAGCCCACGAAATGAATATCTATCACAAAGGTTGACAAAAAAAAATGTATGTACAGACAGAATCTACAGATTTATATATTAGTACACCTGTAGTGGCCGAGATTCCTTCACGAGAAATGTGAGGATTTTGGACATGGTGGA
This sequence comes from Eumeta japonica, assembly GCA_005406025.1. Taxonomy (NCBI): domain Eukaryota; kingdom Metazoa; phylum Arthropoda; class Insecta; order Lepidoptera; family Psychidae; genus Eumeta; species Eumeta japonica. The sequence goes on from BGZK01000231.1 coordinate 493,057, forward strand.
GCCGATGTTCACCAAACACAACAACTCATCACCCCATGGCTATTGCCATGGATTATTGGATGAAATAAAATCATATTGAGGTCGAATTCATAGGTTCCAGAGCTGTGCCTCGCGCAGACTGCTTGTTTATGGCGCCACATATGGGCTATAGATCTATGACTCTCGTGTTTTTGGCGATTTTAATTAAAATAAAGATATTATTTGTGAATGAAAACGATTTGCTTCTGCTTATTAATAATAGTTATACTATATAATGTTATATGATAATTTTTAATAGTGGTCGTCTATTATAACAATTGAGATTCGGTGCGCAAGCGCTATGATCTCAAATTGTTAATTGAAAGTTACAACAATAAGCGTCAGTCTAAATTTTCTATATAGAATTTAATTCGTTGTTTAATTAGGGAATATTGTATAATTCGTAGACTTTCCCTTGATTATAATTTGATGTATAATTCACACTGTGGCGAGGAAAAGTGAAAATTATATTGTAATTGGAGTGCGGCCGAGCGCGACGAGCGAGCCCAGCGCCGGCGCTAGGCGCGAGGGCAACGCGATGGTGATGAGCTAAAATGGTGTTTCGCTTGTTATAAGATCCTCGTTTGTTAAAAAAGAAACCTATTTGTTTCGACAATTTGTTGCCGTTTTCTTAACGGTTCGTTAGTTTTATGGTGACCGAAATAAAAGGAAAGTTCCTTTGTCCGTCGTCGCTTACTATAAATATTCTTAATATAGGTCTGGTGTTTTATATCGTACTAATTGTTGCCCGCGACTTCGTACGCGTGGTGGTTATGAAACATTAATTTTTTCAAAAAGATATGAAAGCTACCCTTCACTTCTTCGTTATTTTTTGTCACTCATAGAAAATCTTAGATGTCATGTCGTGGTTTTCTTCAAAGCCGCAATATTTATAGCAGATTTTTTCCTTTTCATAATATTTTTTGGTTTGAAAAAAAAAATAAGAATATTACTGATAGTTGGACATAAATATTTTTTTTACTGTGACACACGCACTGTCGAAAAATGTAACGGTAGGAAAGGTATCATCTATCGAAATCTATTCAATAGGTACTTTAAATTATAGAGAGCGAAAAAAATTAATATTCTCTCTCTCTAGCCCCCTAGGTGATGCAACGTAATAAACTGTAGATAACTGCAAATAAAACTCGAAAGTTTTTATTAAAATTAGTTCATTAGTTTTCTGGCGATGTTTGAACAAACAGACAAATATACAGACAAACATACAGACGCACAGAAAAACAATTAAAGACAGTCCTTTTGGGGTCTGTATTATGTGTATAGTACATACCACTTGCTTTTTTAAAAAAAATATTTAGTATACAAGATTTGGCATCCTTATGGTTTTATTTTATGTATAGATAAAACGGTAGATGTGATTGAATTATTTAGTATCTTATTTATATCTTAACATATAAATATTTCTTGTGTTATAATTGGAAAAATTCACTTAAATATTCTTTGTATGCGAAAACTGTTATCAGTAAAAGGAAATAAGAAGAAGATAGTAAAATAATCACACTGCGATGTCGACAAACCGAGCGGTAAAATATTTCATGTTAAATGAAATAATAATATAACTTTTATTATTTCATTTTATATGAAATGTTTATAACGCGCGAAGCAGACAGCTAATTGCACTAATTTTTGTATTAAATTTATTTAAATGTCAGCACGTTGTATTGCAACTTGACTAATTTTGAGATTTACCTTCGTGTCCTCATTATCCTTTGTTTCAAAGAAATTGTTAAACAAATATTATTTGTACGATGTTAATATATAAATCCGTTATTTGGATAGATTTATTTTAAATTTTGGCTATAAAATAAATATTTCCAACAGTGATATGATGATGGCGATATGATCATTTTGAAATCATCACCGCACGTTTCAATTTCGTTCCTAATATACTTTCTAGACTTGATGATGCGATGGTCGAATGATTAATCATCGCGCGGTAATTCGATCGAGAATATGGAACAATGATTTTTATACGAATCATATTTATTTGTTACGGTTTGTAACTAAAAAAGAAAATTCTCATATTTAAAACTATTAAGATATAGTTTAAATCTGTATAAATATCTATTGGCGCATGTGTGACAGAACATCACTTGAGAACGGCTAGACTGATTTGGCTGATTTTCATGAGCTTTTAAATAAGATTATTAGCTTATTTACCTTGCCTTGTTAAGGATGTTCGTGAGATAGTATTAGTACTGCTTGCAGATAATATCTCTTTATTATTCAAAGTTAAAAAGATGTCAATAGAATTATCATTTACATCTTAATAAGAAGAAAACAAAACGTGTGAAATTTTCAATTCCAAATGTAAAAGATGGATCTAGTAGTATTTTAATAAGAAACAAAGAATTAGATCTAGTTGATGCTACTTTATTTCTGGAAATTGCTTTAGATAATAAACTTCAATGGGGCGTTATATCAGTGAGTTGGCGCAAAGGTTCTGCTGTATTTGCAATTAAAAAGATAGGAAATTTGTCCGACATCCAAACCATCAGATTGGTTTATTTTGTCTGTTTCCACAGCTTGATGTCACATAGAATCCTGCTTTGGGGACATGCTGCGGATGTTCACAGAATTTTCGTGTTGCAAAAACGGGCCATTCGTGCAATTCATGTGCTGGGACCTCGCGTTACTCGTAGAATAAAGTTTGAATTGATTGAAATTTTAATTTTGGCATCGAGTTTATATACCAAAATTCAATATAGGTAAGAAAAAAATTAGATTTTTTTTTAATAACAATTAGTCGATTGCATAATGCGTCGAATTCGTTGAAGCGGCTCTGTGTGCGCATCACAAATAAAATGACTGGGAATACACAAAATTTAACCTTATGCAAATTTAGTCTTTGTTAAGCAAACACTTAACAAAAACGGGTATTATACAATCTCTGAATATTTTGAGGATTAAAGGATATAACCAGCTCGATTTCCTACAGGTTTGTTTTTCTTGCAAATAGTTTTACATATGATTGCAATTCTATATAATTTTAGTTTGAAAAGAGCTGACCTCAAGTTTCTTGCTCATTCTTCTTGAGATATAACTGCTTTACGAACGAGTGGTAATTTATAAAAAAATGGTAATATTAAAATACTGTAAATTGAAAAAATGTAGAAGAAATTCTTTAAATGTTATGACGTTGTTCATGTGTTAAATATTATATAACCTATGAAATAAAAATATTTTGAATTTGAATTTCTTTATTTATGACACAAAGTGATCTATTTTTGTATTATAGAAATGGAATCTCTAAAATTTCCCCTGGAAAACTAGAATAAGAAGCATTTTCTAGTCATTTCCATAAGATAGTGTGTAAGATTTAATGAGAATTCGTCGAACTTTTAAGCTGAGGAACTAGGAAACATCTAAATTTCCTTTGGAAAATTGATATAGAAGTGTACGTGGATTAGGTTCTGTAATACAGGCTACCGAAAGGAATTTTCAGAAAAAATCAATGAAAATTTTAAGCCATGAAATCAAAAGAAACGGACAAACAAAAACTCACTTTCACAATTATACATATTTTAATAAATATGTGATACAAAAAAAATGCAAAATCAGAAGATTGAGATAAGAAGATAGAAGACTCCGAAATAAGAGATTTTTCGTATTAAGATGCGGTATATTATTACGTAAAGTTGAAATGCTGTTGTGTGCACAGCAAAGACATCTCGAAGATATCTCCAAATTACGTTAATATGACGATGGGGCTATGCAACTACGATTTATTTAATTTCTATGGATCAATTATTTTTTATTCTTATTACGATTGCAACATAATTGATAATAGTACGAAATCGCAAGTTCAACTATCGAGGAATTATTTAAGAAATTCATGTTTAAACTATAACTGTTTAACTTCGTGTACCGATTGCTACACACGTCTCGTTTAAGACGGACGACTTCTAGTTTTAGAAGAGTTATAAATAAGAAGTCACTATAATAATATTCCGAAGTATAACTATTGAGATGTTATTGACATAATAATAACGTATTTTTTGGGGCATTAAAATTTTTAATTAGTAATTATAAGAACCTTAAAAAAATACGTTAGAGTTTAAAAGTACATAAGTGTAAATATTATTTTTCACATATTTCGCATTCGGTATATTTTGTAAAACAGCTTGAGGCCGTCCATTGATTGAAGGACAAGGACGAGATTAAAAAACAATAATTTTTAATTTCTCTTAAGGAAAGATGGAGAGTTTCAAAAGTTCGGATAGTTTGTTTATGATTTTATTAATATTGTCAAAAATCCAGTTTCAACGTAATTTTGGAAAATTGAGCTTTTATCGCATGTCGTCTTTTGACGCCTTAGAAAAATATTCAGGCTTTTTTGAGTTTCACAAACCGCTTCCGTTGCAGTAAAAACTAGAAAAATAATTTCAAATACTAAAGGTGATGTAGATATCGTATAAAAGAATACAAGTCTTCAATTTTATTATTTTTTCATAATCTATAAACTCACAAGGTTCCGAAATGAAACAAACTCAAGGGTTTTAAAGCGAAAAGCATAAAAGTACTAACGAGAAACTAAATAGTTTTGAGTTCTCTCAGCTTAAAAATAGCGGAAAATTTTGAATTCAGCCCACAAGCTGAATGGTTGCACAAACAATGAAATAGGTCACTAACAGTATTGTCCCATGAATTTCTTAAAAAATTAAATATTTGATGTTCGTTAGAACTAAAATACTCGACTAATTTTCGCATTTCTAATAAACAAAAATTATAATAATAAAAGCGTTTATAGAAGTTTCTATCCTATTTCCGAATACATATGTATATGACTTGAATGAAATTTTTACAAGTTTACGAGAAAAGCTAAAAAAAAATCGATCCGATGACGTGACTACTAGCTATTGATTTCCTCTGTGAATTAACGCTCTTGAATTGCACTGTGGAACTTCTTTGCAATAATTCATTTGTGATTTTCTTTTACGAGAGGAGTGCGTGAATACTTTTATTCTAAAAGTCGTATAAATTTGATAAATAGTGCCGCAGATTCCACCTTTCAGAACAATCTAATCTTTATTTCATTACAAAAATATAAACATTTGGTATATGCCAAAAGCAAAAAAGTACGTTTACGTTAAATACGCTTGCATTCAAAGGAAAACAATTAACAACCCATAGTGAACTAATCGAAATGTCCTCATTTAGTCCCACCACACTGGGGATACGTTTATGGCTGTAGCCTAAATATAATTTGGCTGATTGGACGCGACGGGTCGAAGTGATCGCGACAAGGACACGTACTTTCGCGTAACACCTAATTACCAACGCCGCAAAAACCGATTGCTGGCCGCCCTCGGCGGGGCGCCGGGGAAAAAGAACTGACCGCTTTTTGTTATCTCTTCATTTGGGGATTTTCATTAGAATTTTGGCAACACTCCGCGGTGCGCGGACGCAGACGTAAAAAAAAACCCGAGGCGTTGATTGTGCTGCGTACCTTTTTTTTTATTGGCGATTTTAATATTTCGTTTTCTTAGTCAGACAACGTTTGTACAGGACGCAATGAGTTTTTAATTTGACGGATCCGAACCGGTAAATTAGTTGGTGGGATTTTGTTTTAAGAAATCGTCAAATATTGTAAAAGATTATATGCAATTGCATAGATCTAATTATTCTTTTCTTTTTGCGTAACAGTAGTTTAATTAAGTTAAAAACCAAAATGAGAATTTTTCAGGAGCTAAATTTTAAAAATATATAGAGATATATGCATAGTATCCTTATAGAAATGAAAGAAACATTTTAATGTCTGTTCGTCAAACATGAGTGTCCGCTTCGTCATCTTAATTTATGTTTTTGTTGTTCCATTACATGTTTTGCTTATTAGAAAGCTTTTGTAATTTCTAGTAAACGTGTCGTTATTAGTATACTTAAAGTGGTATTTCCAAATAAACTCATCGAGTTTATGGAATGCTGTACAATTACTCAGGACTACAAGTAATTATAATACAAGATTACATACTTTCATTCCACAAAATTTATTCATTCTTCTAACCCTCTAATTTGTTAATTACTTGCCATCTATTGGATAATAGCAACCCTAATATCCTAAAACACGTAGCGGAAAGCCGGTGTCGTTAATGTTTGAACACAATTTTTTTTAAATAACTAATATTATTTAAATACAAGACAGCATGATAAACATTTTGAAAAGGATAAACAATTGGTTATAGATAATAATTATATTAATTTCAGGCCATTAATTTGTGGAGTTCTTATTACAACCAATACACGGTTCAGCTTCACGATACAAACACACAGCCGACCGCGACCAAACGTGCCTCCACTTAGCGGTGCACTTGCTCCAGAAGTACCAATTAAGTTAGCGAACTATACAGTAACCATTCATACAGTGGGTTGTATCAACGAAATTAACGCAACTCGTAAACGTAGTATGTAAGTTTTGATAGACGTTCCGTACCTTACCGGTCAAACCTTACTTTTACATTTACAATTTGCGGTCTTATCTTTTGATGGCGTTATTATTGTACTATAGATATTCTTTCTATATATATATATATATATATTTCGACATTGTTATTCTGTACCTAAATTCATGTAACTACCATTTAATGATATGAAGCTAAGTGAACAATAGGAACGTTCTTTTTAAATGTAATTATATTTTATATAATTACATTTACAATATTATTATTGTGGCGTGTTTTTTATATACCACAGCCTAAGGCGATAATATAATAACGCATTGAAACCCACCGCATGTAATGTATTAAAGTCAACCAGATCCGAATTAGGTCTAGAGTCGTTCGTGTCTTGATTGTCTAAAAAAAATCGCACATACGACCTTCGATATCGGATCACTAACGAGTAAGACAGATAGGTAGTTGATTGCGGTTTAACTAAATACATGAATTAAACAATTACCACTGGATCCCGTAATAGGTTGTTGAGCAACGCGTGGCGTGCGCCGGCGACGGTACTTCACGTGTCGTCGACGGCCATCGTTAAGATTCGTCTCGCGCTCGCCCTCACGATCACGACGTTCCTTTGTGTCGTAATTTCTACACTTTTAGTGATGTGATTCACTTTTATCCGCGCATTTGATTATATCGACATCGGCTGGCTTTTTATTTGTGTATCGACACTTAACTACTTTTAACTGGAGTGACAGTATCGTTTTATCCTACGGACGAGATGAGGTTAAATTTTTTTTAAATATTTCGGAATCTGCGTAATCTTGTGTTGTCTTTTTGATTCGGCTACGTATGGATTTCTGACAAAAGTTTTCATAATATGTTTGAGGGTCTTTATCTCTATTATTATAATAAATGCGAAAGTCACTCTGTCTGTTACGTTTTCACTTTTAAACTGTTATACTTATTTTAATGAATTTTGGCACGGAGATAATTTGGCACTTGGAAACGGACATAGGTTACGTTTTGTTTGTTTGTCTGTATGTTCACTTAACTATGTCTAAATAACTCTAAGATATATAAACATAGTTATATAGGTTATTGGTATCATACATATATATATATATATATATATATGATACCAATAACCTATATAACATATATATTATATATGTATTATAAAATTGGTACCATAGCAAAATAGGGCCAAACTTTAATCACCCAAAACCGACGAGCTTGCATGAAAGATTGATGGATGTCAGTGAGGCAAGAGGGATATGAAAAGTGAAAAGACCGTTTCATTTGTAAATCTGTAGTCTCTGCTTACCCGTCTGAGAAATGGCGCGAGTTTATATTATTATTAACATATAACTATAAGTCAACAATGTCTTAGCTGAATTTGATGAATATGAAAAACTCTTAAAAAGGATCAAAAGGGAGGGAAGGAGGTTATAGGAAATTAAAATGAACTATAGTGTTTTCAAACTGCGTCTTTTGTCAGTACTACATCCAAATAATATAATATTACAATTGTGTAACTAAAATACTTTGTGACGGCCTTTGGTTGTTTGTAACTCAATTAAGCATAAAAATCTGGACGGATTCAAAAAAAAATTAGCACACAAACTGAATACTTTCTGGATTGTACGCATGATATTTTAAACCTCTCATTATTTTTTTCCTGTGGAAGAATTTAAAAGAAACAGCTATCAATATTGAAAGTGGAGTCGATATCGGAACCGAAAGCTATGGCACGATTAGAGAAGAGAGGGACGGAGGATTGGAATAGAGAACAATACTTAACTACTGAGGAATGATTGGAATTGACTGTGAAATCGAAACTCGAATCGAAAACAGTATCGGATTGGTATCAATGACAGCAAAGTTACTCAATACAAAAAATGAGAAATTCATTATATGTCAATGCGGGTGGAGCCGGGAGCTTGAAACTAGTAATTATATAAATATTATTGAATTGATGATGCTTAGAGTGCATTCATACCTTTAGTCAATCACGGCGACAATATCAGATATCAGTATCGTTCAAAATCTCGTCGCAGTCGGACCTGCGCGTGCTCTGGAAGCGCGAGACATATATGGATTAGTGTATAAAGAGCTCATGATGACAAGAACTTTTTGTACAAGAGGATCGTCATTTTGTGTGGACGAACACAATCTGGACTGGAAAAGGAAAAATGAGAAGAAAAAAAAAGAAGAATGGAAAGGAAATCTTCTTCTAGAGAGACATAACTGTATCTGTCCGATTCCAAAAAAAACTACAATAATTAGTTGCTTTTGAAGTTTTTTTGGAAGTTTATTTAAATAAGTTTTCGAAGACGACTTTTTTTTTGTTTAAATTTATTTTATTTGACATTTTTAGTTATCGAGTAATTATACCTTATTATTCATTTAGTCGCTTTGCATGTGAATTAAGCCATGGTCAATAAAATTGACCAAGCATCTCCTTTGCTTTTGTACGGAGCAAGTGGAAAAGTAGTTCAGATTCCGGATTCATTGTTAGCTGATAATCATTCCCGGCCCTTTACAGTCTTAGTTGGAATGAAACTACCAAATTATTCTTATACAAACTATATAAATTATTCTTATTTTTTATAATATAAAAGTTCTACAATCTATACAGATCGCATTTTCATTTACTTCCTCGTTAAATTAATTCACTCTATTTCTACCGTTATCGCTAAAGAGTTTCGATGTTTTTCTGCTAAGATTGCCCCGTTGGAATTGTATAAATGAATGAAAATATGCAGATAGATTAATAAGTAATCAATTTTAATTCTGTGTATACTAGGTTTTGCTAATAGCCATTGAACAGTAATATCTGTCGACAATTCCCAGTATTACCTCATAACTTCTAATCGTTAAAGGAGTGCTGTGGCCTCCATTATCAGCTCAGCAGTGTAAAATAATAACTCTCAGATGCAAAAACAAACTCAATAACTAAAAAAAGAGTTCAAACACTTATACGTGCCTGTAATATTTGAGGGTATCCATCGATTTCCCTGGGATTTCATCATCAGATTCTGACTTGGTGACTATCTATTTTTTTCATTTATTTCTATATTTGGGTTTACAAACAGTGATATACGAAAATTTATAACATAAAAAGAAGCATATATGCATATCACCAACATCATGCACCACGGAGAATTATTAAACATATTTAAGATTTTACGTGCTAAAAAGAAATACGTAGCAAAAACATAGAACATCGTACAGAGAAGTTCAATCATCAAATGCACGGTTTAAGGTGTTAAAAATATTTTTTCTAAAGGATCCATCAGTCGATACAATGATGTCGATAGCATTGAAACATGTGTTTAAGTGACTACGGGGCGGCGTCACGGCGACCGCGTGCCGGCTATAGTACGACAGCGGTTAAAAGCAGACAACTGGTGCGGCCGAGCTTCTCCTCGATGGGCTCGTTGAGGAACACGGAAAGGACTATGGGACAACCTTGGGAGTATACCCATCCGAACAAAAAATATTTTGAAATCGGTGCGCAATGGACGAAATTATGATTGAACATATATAGAAAAAAACATACAGATGAATATAGAACCTCCATTCTTTTGTAAAATCGACAAAAATTGCTTAAAGCCAGCGTGCATCTCATGAAAATTTCAATAAGCCCAAATAAGGCTAAGTTGTTTTGGCTCGGAACCCTAAATTCAATCGAATTGAGAAGCTCCTCCTTTTTTTTTAAAGTCGATTTATAATGCTACATTTGTAATAAGACTACGTTCAAGGAATCGTAAAATGTTTAAATGAGTTTTAAAGTTATTAATTGTTTGCACCTCGAATAATAATACCCAAGTGTATCCGTGTAAAGGTAATTAAGCAACAAAACCTTTTTAACAGGATGTACATTGAAGTAAAAACTTATTAGCTTTACGAACGTTCTAAAAGCGACAACATATGAATTATGACCTCTTCAAATCTGCCAGTCCGACAAGGTCTAGCCTTTTTATAATTATGGCCTAAGTTTAATGTGATCGTTATACATGTACATACACATGTAGTTTGTGAAAATGTTTTACAGATTCTGTCTCAACTTTTCGGATGCATAAGGTATAACCCTAAAAAGTATTTTATATTTGTACGAGTATTTGACATTAATTTGACTTTTACACCGTTTGTTCTTCCTCTTAGTCCAATCTCTACTGCTAACTAGGTAGCTAATAAGATATATCGATACCTCCTTATTTCGTGGCAACAGCTTTAACTATACAAAAGTCGGGGCAAAGAGCGTGCGCACGCTCGTGTTTTGTCACAGACCTTTACAAACCTCTGCCTTTTATTGTGTGATCGTTTAATGTCGTAAGGAGTGTAACGAGGTTTACATTGCCGTGTAAGTATGTGTTGATTGTTCGCTTGCTCTAATTTCAATGTGTGATGAATAGTGAATTTAAACTATTATTTCAAAGGCATGGTTATACCTTTGAATGCACGCATGTAATGTGACTTAATGTGTGTAACTTTGTCAATACTAAGTTGCTAATATAGTTGACAAGTCTATGTGTTAAGAAACTAATGAAAATCACAAATACTTTCAAATGAAATACAACAGTATTATATGAAAATGATTTTCTCTCGGAAATTAACAGTTTTATTTTTATAGTAATGGAGAACGCATATAATTAAATATAAACGAAATACTTAACGGTGGTAACTTACGCCTATTTTAATAATGCATACTTATTACTGTGTCAGCGAAAAGAGCGAGGGAGTAATACTGTTTCACTATAGAAAATAATAGATGTGTCACTCGCACGTTAATTCTTAAGATGGGGTTAATAAGGACATCGGACAGTCAGGTCCGTTTTAAGACTCACTCAAATTATGAGCCATCTCGAGAAGTAACGTGGGATTTCAGACGCTAAAATCCATATCAAAATCCCTATTAACAAACCTCAACCGAATCGTGCCATTCAAATCTGTGCCATCTCAAGATGTAATGGGGACCTCAGACACTAAGGTCCGTACAATAGGCCTCATTCAAATCTGTGCCATCTCAAGAAATAACATGGAAGCGAGACATCTACTATTTTCTATAGCGAAACAGTATAACTCCCTTGCTCTTTCCACTCTCAAGATGGAACGTGCACTTAAGCGTGTTTTATTAATACGGGCGTGAGAGCTCTGAATTCAAATACCGGATTTAATTCTAACAAGCGAAAGTTAACCAATGAGGTTTTAATTAGAGCCAAAGTTAATCGCTCGCTCCGTGTTTTGAAGACAACGTTAAGCCGACGTCATCACCATTTCGGTGACGACGAGCGTTCGCAACCGCCCACCCGCACTGGGCCGCCGTGGGGGGCTTAAGCCCCCCAATTTGAAATAAAATATAATTGTGGGGGTGTATGCAGTGGTGAGACGATTAAATAAAACATGAATAGCACTCGACTGAAGGTGCTAGCGTTCGTGGCTAATATTGATAATAAAATTAAATAATTAAGAGAATAAGGGACATTCTGTCTCCGGCATACATCTATTATATTAGTTTTTAACCGACTTCAAAAAAATGGAGGTTCTCAAATCGGTTGTATTTTTTATTGTATAGTTAAATTTTGTATCATCGGCAAGGGCTTGTCTTAAATTTGTCTCTTTTTCAAGATTTCATATGTTTTTGGGTTATAGTCGATGTTTATTTTCACTTTAATTCTTGACGGAAACATAGTTATTATTGGCTGTCAATTATTAAACAAACAAAATAGAAGACTCGTCGGTCGATCTGTTCGTAACATTTATTTTAACTCACTTTCACTGAGCTCACATATCTTAAAATATTTATTCATTTCATAATATCTTCAAATGGCCAACTCGTTAACCTTAATTGCGTGTAGTTCAACCAGAGTGAACATAATAATACAGCAATTTATAAGTACATCAATTTATTTCTGTAAATGTTATATCCGACTGCGTCCAAAATGTTGCTATGTTCTAACTGTGATTATCGCCTGGTTTGCCCGCTTGGTAATAAATTAGATAAATTGTATACTTGCGATTCGATACGATTTTATACCTTTAGGGCTCATTGCATTTATAAACATATCTCAAAAATGGTTGGTTGCGGAACAACTCAATTTACAACTGATATTTTTAAATTATCTACCTTGATTTATTGACCTGAAGTATGAGACACAGACAGAGTTGTAAAATGATACAGTAGTACATTCAAAGATACGGAGAGAGACATGACAGAGTACCGGTAGTCCGACCGCGTGTAAGATTAAAGCAAGATGTTCAAGAGAGGTAGGATTAGTTGTAAACGGTTACCATATTCCCGATAGTATAACAAATAACCAGACAAGCTTTGCCTGGACAAAAATTGAGATGGTTTCATATGAATAAATAGATGAAAGTCACAGTTACAATGTGAATGCGTGATGAATAGGTGTGTGGGTTTTCATTGAACGGCGAGAGCTAACGAGAACATCGGTTTACTAATAGAATCAAATTTGACCTTCTGTTTATGGTTCATTGTACTCCATGTAGCGGGGACTTTGTTTTGTGAGATGTACGTAGTATCTTCAATACTCTCGGTGAGATGAGATGGTGTTTGGAGCTCCGATGAGCTATTTTAGCTCTTTAGCTAAGACATTTTTATCTTAGACGCATCGTGCAATGATTTACAAGCATTTATGAAAAAGATGGAAAGCTCTCGTTGTAAATTGAAAGTTCGTGTTTTTAAAAATGTCTTATTTTCGCGAAGTTACTACGTACATACATTAAGCAGAATGTGGAGAAAATTTTACGCAGTTAGATATTTCTACATTATCATCAAAAAATGTTCCAATTACTTGACAAATTAGTTTCGACTATTACTTCGCCTGTCTGTTTATTTGTGAGAAGAAGAAATAGTTTACGTATAAATTAATTGTATTCAAATGTTGTAGGTATGTACGTATAGAACTTCTTACTGAATCAATTGTACTCGCTTTTGGTACGCTTTTATAGTAAAAATAACAATTTTTCATGTAGGAAGTCGATTTATGCTTTGAGGAATTGCAAAACTGACAAAAATAAATTGTCATCGACCGTATATAAAACCCTTTACTAAAATTTGTCACAAATTCAACAATATCGTATTTTGCAATTCGCGTTCTTATGATTTCAAGACGACTGTAAATATATTGTTACGTCAATTCGGGTAATATTGCACCACTAACTTTTGGGCCGAGACTTGCCTTTTCTAATAATTCACATATCATTAATGTACGCTCGCTTACATTTCCAACATTCATCGGTTAGCGCACGTTAAATTTACGACTATTTGGGGTTGTAATATTAAATTATATAATCTATGCTGTAAAATAATAAAAATATATATTCTGGCTTTAGAGACTTAGAAAAAAATTATACTTTCTATGAGCCACAAACATCACACATTTTTTTTTAGATTTGATCCGTAAATACGCTTTCGATATTAAAAAAAAGAAAAATACTAATTTGAAGTTTAGTTATATATTGACATAATTTGTTGATAGAAGAATATTTCCTCCATTTTAGTATACCGTCATTTAGTATACCAATTTGTCATTGTTTTGGTAATATCTTTATCCGAGATTTATATAATGATGTGATGTTATAGACTAGAAGATGATTATAATTATATAAACGAATATTAAAAAATATACGTCCGTTTATCTATAAAATAAGATACCCGTTAAAATGCAGATTATAACATAAATATTAAATAAAAATATTTATGTTATAATACTCATAAATTCACACATTATCAAATCGATTTGACACAGTATGTTAACAGATGAGAATAGGTATATTTTTCTAATACTGAATCCTAGCATATTATATATTATATTACATACAATTTTTTACGAAATTCATCTAGATTTTAAATGACATTATTTTTATATATAGTTTAATATTAAATTAATAAATTTTAAATGCAAGAAACGTCCTGTACATTTTCCTACCAAATCTAGGCCAACTTTATGTACCTATACTATTAAGCAAGTCATTGGAACATAATAGTAAAGTCTCTCTTGCAATTTATATAAGGTCAGTTACAAACGTTTAAGCGAACACAACGCACGGACACGACCATTGAATTTTTATTAGTAGGTATCCGACGACCTTATGTTGCAGAGGTACATATAGAGTGCGCCGGCGCACGTGCGTGCACGTACTCAGCAGAGAACATACAGTTAGCTGCATTTTTTTTTCTTAGAAACTATTTTAATCTTTTTCCCATTGTGTTGTCTGTTTGTTTGCTTGATAATTTAAATAAAACGTAATGCTTTGTAATGTATTTTAAGTTCAGAAGTACAATTAGGGAATTGATATAGAAATCTATGTGTATGAAAATTGTCGCTCTATTGATGTTCACAATTGATTCAAACGTCAGTTACATTGCATCTCTTAAATAATAGATATACAAAAAAAGTACATACGGAAATCAATAATTTGTGCATAAATCTTTGCGCCGTTTAAAAATTAGTAGGATATTACATGTCAAAGTTATATTAAATCTTAAAGATAATTCAAAAGACAATTTTAGGGTTCCGCAAAAAATTAAGTAAATATAATAGTAAAATTCTAAAAGGTGCATTTGGAATATTTAGAATAATTCAAAGATATCATTCCTGAAAATCAAATTATTCTAGATTTTCAAAATATTTTTTTCTTTAAATATCTGAATAGTGCCCTATGTGCATTATCAATGATATCAAATATCAAGATACCCGTCTTAAAGTTTTCATGCTACTCAACTTGGTGGCTCGGGATATATTTATGTACTAGTTGTAACCACGAGTTTGTTCACATGAGGCCATATACGTTTTTAACTTTATTACAATATGTGGTTTCATTTCGAAATGAACTTTTGAATGCATTTTACTTACGCTCGAAATATTAAGAAGATTCTATTATATATAATTTAAAGCTGAAATTGATATTATCATAATAATTTAAAATAAATGCACCAATGTGTTCTACTTCAATACCATCGACATAGCCATAAAATCATAATGAAATTTATTTTTTGGAATGTGTTTATGTATACATTTATTTAAGGTTAAAGAATAAGTAGAATTTCGATCTGACCAAATTTAGCCGAATAAAAGAATTGGCTAGAGCTTTAGAACCCATGATGTATGACTGTGATTAGATCAAACAAACAGACAAATTTGAAATAGTTGTCTGTAAATATTTTTAAAAATGCAATAAATTTCTTATGTATTAAATAAATACCATTAAATTAACACTAAAAAAACATTTATTTTTAAATTTATAACGCATTAAAAATTAACAGAAGTTTTATATCAAATTTGTTCTCTATACCGCAGAAAATTTTCATTTTTTTTGTAAGAAATTTTTTTAAATATTTCTCCAAAACAAAAGTAATCACTACGCCAACTTACGCCTAAAGCGATCCAGTGGTTCCCACGTGTGCCCAAGACGACGTTTAGGATATACAGTGAACTCTAGTTTATCCGAAATCTGCTTCATCCGAAGAAATTATCAGATATAGAACGCAAAATAAGCGGGCTTAGGTATCCAGCATTTAAAAGCCTCGAATTTTCAATCATACTTTGGCGCCTTTTGAACAAGTGAACACAATCTTTTCAGCCAAAAACATGCAGGCGCATTCACTTCCACACCGATAGCATTATCTACGTATGCAAGTTTTGCGATCATATTTCCTGGTATTGTGTTTGTATGTATGGATGTGTTTCACGCGGGTAAACAGGGGATTTCGGTTTATCTGAAACTTTCGTTATCCGAACCGCCGCCCTTCCCGTCTGTTTCTTAATATTTTTATTTGTTAATTGCAAGATCTAAAAGCTCTTCTAAAATGTTATATTTTTCATTGACAAGTGTCAAGTAACGTTAACGGTTTTCATACTAGTTGTATATATGTCAAATTATATCGAGCAAACGAGCGAATAGAGTTATTTTGGGATTTATAACAATAGTATAAATATATAGTAAATAATGAACAGTATTTATAGTTATAAAAAATCATAATGGATATAAATAGTAATAATGAAATGATTTTAAGTCACGCCAGCCGTAAAGGCTTTCTTTTCTGTCACGTTTGTCGTTTCATGGATACAGCCGAATGACATTGAGCTTGAAGCAGATGCCTTTGGATGCGCTTTCATATTGTTATAAAAAAAAGTGAGAGGTTATCTTTTATTACAATCGATAAAATATGCCTCCATGGAATAGTGGGTACATCGATAGTGTATGGATTCAGGGTTCGATTTTGAATTGAAACAACGCCGGCCTTCTACGTAGTACACCGCCAGACATCGATCTGTCTTAACCTGAAGATTGTGTTCTAATAGCTACGTTGCATATGGAATCTACGATTTACTACGACCTTTCACATTAACTATGCTGCCTTTCATTACCGCTTGTTATGGTGGCCTGCTGTGTATGGTTTGGGCGTCTTGTCTCTGACTAGCAAAAGTTTGTGATTTGTGCTTTTAATTACAATTGTCTAAGAGTTAACTTGTAGAATGAAAATTTACATTAGTGGTTTACTAATACTTTCAAATACTGTTATTGTGAAATGATAACTTTGCAAATAACTTTGTTTTAGGTATTGTCTTTGTTTGTTTGGATTCATTGTTAAGTTAACATTATTATTTACATTATGCATAGGTAAAAACTCATTACCTAATTTTGGACTCTACTTTGATTAAAGATGTAGTTTAAAAACAATACGTTTGTATTCAGTGCGGCGTTCACATGTATGTAATAATCAGTTTTTGTTTTGATAGTAGTTTAATACCTAGCTAGGGCATTATTATAAATATAGTAATATGACAGATCCGGTCATTTCATGACAGACAGACATCTATTTAAATGTAAGAAGCTAACAATTCTAAGAGCTCTTTAAAAAGCTCAGCTTAGTAAAATAGGAAGGAAAACCATTCACGGTTGGTACAAGCCATAATACCTTGGTCAGGGCCTACGGGATCGTCTAAAGTCATTGAAAATGAACATATTTATTGCTCATAACACCAATGCTATACGTATATATGTTATGTTTGGTAAGTTTTTGCATGTAAAACACAACTAAATATAATGACAATTGATACAAAAGAGACTTGACCTTTAAGAATAATATGGGATAGTTTTCATCACTGTAAACGTATTTTCGAAAGACATTTATGTGATTGGCGATTTTTGTCTCTAAACGGGCTTTCAAATTCTGTTTTAAGGTATTATTGTAAAAGGAATCCTTACACTACACGGCGTCTGATTCTAAGCTTTTCCGACTTAGGCAATCAGAGACGTTGCGTTTATCTTGGTAAAACTGTTTGTGTTTAAACCACATTTTTTGTTATATTTTAGGAAAATACATATTATTTTTGTATTTTTCATTCTATTTAAATACCATTGATTATATCGGGAGGACAATTAATCTTATACATATATTCTCCTTATCTATTATACATTTTATATATTTCTTTATATATCACTCTCATATCCTATATAATACACTCTATACATATATGGATACATAAGATATACAAGATTTACAAAATTTACCTTTACATAAATTTAAGATCACTATTAAAGAAATACTCAGTAAAAACTGTCGAAGTGTGAGTCGGATTCGCTCACGAAGGGTTCCGTACCACCATACAATAATTAACACCACATAATAATTAAAATTGTATATTTGTGTCTATTGCTACAAAACAAAGTACTTATACTCAATAGCATGCACTAAGGTCAGACTGAGTTTGACGCCCCTTTACGGCGCAGAAACGAATTTATTGTGAGTTACGAGAAATTCATGTGAGTCCAATTTGCACTTGACCGTTTTTTATGATTTGTAATTCACTTAGAGTATGAATTATGGTTCTATTAGTTAGACATTTGTATGTATCGCCATTATTGTTATTTATAAGATTGAGGAAAAACGCCGAAGAAACATTTATTGTATGGGGACCCCCTTCAATCCTTAGTTTTATTTTATTTTTATTATTTATTATTATAGGAGACTTAATAATAAACATTTTGTGAAAATTACAAGTGTCTATATATTACGCTTCATAGTTCACAAAGACACAGCTTTGCGACAGGCGGACAGACATTCAACGAAGCTTTAGTATTGGGGCTGCTATTTATGTGCCCGGAATATTAAAAAGAAACAAACATCTATCATTTAATATGGTTTTATTGCTTTTCAAATTATTCGCCATGATGATCGATGCACTTTTGCCTACACTGAAACCAATTTTTATAGCACTTTTGCCATTCTGATTAAGGTATTTCCAAAACGTGCATTTTGAACGCATCAACGGCTTCTTCGCGGCTCGAAAAACGTTGACCACGTAATTTATTCTTCACGTTTGGAAATAAAGAGAAATCGTTGGGTGCCAAGCCGAAGCTGTACGGCGGATGACCCGTCAATTCGATCTTTTGACTTCCAAGAACAGAATTGTTTCTGCCGACATGTGACAGCTAGCATTATCACGACGAAGAATGATTCTGGGTTGTCGGTTGTTCTTTTCTTATTTCTTAACAGACTTCTGACAAACAAATGGTCGTGTACCACTCCGAATTAACCGTTTTACTATTCTCTAATGGTACTGTAACCGCATGTCCATTTATACCAACAAGACAGGCAACCATTTGTTTCAAAGTACTTTTGGCACGAATCACTTTTGTTGGGTTAAGCTCATCTTGGAACACCCACACTGTTGAATGTTGTTTAGTTTTGGAGTCATATGCATAGATTCAAGATTTATCACCAGCGTGGATATTATAAACAGCTTTTACGCACCATTGTTGTATTTTTTTATCATTTTTTTTTGCATCAATCGACAGGAGCTTGTTTTTGAGCAATGCTCGAGTTGTGCGGAATCCAACACCAACAAATTTTTTATAGCCAAATTTTTGTTTAATGCCTTATGTATGCTAATCATACTAATGCTCAGGAACGTCTTTATTTTGCGATATGTAACATGACGATCTTGCATTATTACTTCCCGCACGGCATCAATATTTTGTGGTACAACAACCGCTTTAGGGCGACTTTCTTTAAATTCGTCCATGAGCATAGACCGCCCTGGATCAAACTCACTAAACCAATTATACATAGTGGTATTTGATGGTGCTTCATTCTCCAGAAGTCGAAGTTAATTGTTCGATGCACTGTTTTAGAGTTAACCAACGCCGAAAATCGTAATAAATCATTGCACGAAAAGTTTCACAAGTTAAATCCACGATAATAAGAACACGCAATTTTCAAAATGACGTAACAATGGTAAAACAATTATCAGTTACATGAAACAAACTGTATTCTACAGACAAGGAGTTCACTTTCTAAACTTTCTTATTAATTTTTGAATATTGTTCTGTATGTGACTAGTTCCGTATACATAAATAGCAGCCCAGACCGTAATAGGGTCTCGTTGGCACCCTTTGGATACCTTGGCTACCGAATCTTAAAAAAGGCATTATACAATTTTCGAATATTTAGAGACAAATATTCATGAGCATAACCAACCTTACTTAGTTGTTTCGTTCAGTAATTGTTATTTTTTTGTTGTGATTGTATAAGAGAAAATTAGGAAGGGGCTATCCTTAATTTCTTGAGCAAAACGGCTTAACCAATGACGATATAAATTTGCAAAATGTTCTGACGCATTTCAAGTATTATTTAATGACGTATGAAACGAATCAATTAAAAATTTGACTTATGAGCACTGAGAATTAGCCGCCGAATAATACGACCACATACAGTAACGAGCAGATGACGATGTTTCAAATATGATAATTGTGACACCGGTTTCCTTTATCTAACTGATGCATTCCTTCATCGGTTAGATAAAGGAAACTGATGAAGGAACTCATTCTGCGTCCACGCAGCGAAACCGCGAGCCACGATCTGGTACTATATGATTTAACACCTACAAACAAGGCTACAGGTGCTTATCGCTTCGTGAAAAGAGGCTAATTTCTGTGCAGCTATAGTAATGTGAACAACGCGTTTGTATCACGCCCCAGTTGCGAGTTTGACCCGGTACGGCGTTCCTTAATCGCAAATCGCATTTTGATTCGCCACTCGCCACGATAATGACTCAGAGCACCGATCAAGTTGTCGGGTAGCTCGTGGCTTAGCGAAAATCTATATTTAAGTCCAATACATTAATGAAGTCAACGGCGATATCGCGATCTTCATTTGTGTCAATATTAAGTTGTTGTCAATTGTTTTTAATCTTAATACTAGAAGATCCGAGTTAGAAACGACCTTAACCCATCTATTTCATGGATGAAACGTATTTTATATAAATTTTAGAATGTTAAAAAAATGTGTCGCGAGTGAATTGGCTAAAAAATTCCGAGTCAGAATATGGTCAATTAAAAACTCGAAAATTACTTTTTTTTAAACATTGCATTAATTAGTTTAACGAAAAAATTTTATACCAATCAAAAGTATGAAGCATATAAAATATGTAAAACATTTGTTTGTCTATTTTTTTCTGGCGAAAATATTGGGTTGGTGTAACTATATAAACAGATAAGTCGATACTAGTAATATACACACATCTGTTTAACCCTTTCACCGCCGACTGATTTTCACGAGTCGATGCTGAGACACCGGAGCTCAAAAATACACTTTAAAAGTTTGGAACATTGCGCGGAAATTTTGCGTGCAAAAATGTAATTAAAAATACACTATATCAATTAATCTGAATTTTCTGAATCGCCCAAGAGAGACTGTCCACGAAATTTTCTTATCACATTAATAATTTCCATATAAACTAATGATCTATCATTTTTTAACACTGTCCAATTCAAATGCAATCAAACTTGCAAAATATTCATTTTGTATATTTTTGGTCGGTAATCAAAAAATTTAGGACATGGTAAATTCTCCACAGAAGCTTCAAAATCAACATTTTATGTTTTTTTTTGTAATAAATCACATCGAGCGTAGTTTAGATTGCTTATCCTTAACATTTTTATTTTTCAAGTGATCTGATGTAAAATGTTCTTGTATCTTGTTCAACGAATTGACTGATGAATATTCTGTTCATAAGCACCTTTTTCACTGAATGTTGATAATGATTCATTTTCAGTCAAAATCTTTTCAGAACGACATGTGAATGTCTAAGAAAGGATCATAGATATAAATTGTTGCCATGTCGATATACTGTCGTCATATACCTGTTGTTTCACGTCATAATGATTTACCGGTTAGTAAAAAAACAACGAATTAACAGGAATTGAAAATACATTGGACTGTACCGTTTAGCGTTAATGATATTGAATGCCGGATGCTGAAGTTAGATGAACATTTTGCGACCGTCAATGCATCGTTATATTGTGTATATCGGTCGGTACAGCCTGAATACACGAGACAATATTGGTTATTTTTTGTTGGTTACCTGCTAATCGCGTAAGTTCAAACATTTAACCATTTGGAACATTGGTCTGAGATCCAATAATAACTTCACCACCCTCGGTTATAATGAGCGGCAACGGTACTCACATCTTGGTTGAGACCGGTTGAGATGTTGGCCTGGTTCAGAAAATGCAACATTAAAATGTTTGCTCAACATGGTAAATAGCAAAAAAATATATAGCTCTTCAAACCGTTACATCTATCAATAGTGTAGACGTGAATGTTGTCTCAAATCAATATTCAAGATGACATGCCGATGATATTGATATACACAAGTATATGGCGATTTGAGACATTATTTGTTGGTCCATAAAATGTTCGAAAATGTCTAACTCACTCGAATCAGGGGTAAGCATAATATCTGGATTTAATCCGGCGGTACTATTATCAAATTGTTCTATTAGCACTTCTCCAAACGGATTTTTAGTCCAATGTAATTTTTCTGATTCTGCTTCCTGCTGTTGAAATAATTCGTTGTTTTCATCGTCACTTTCATTATTACATATGAATAAATCAATTATACACGAAATTATTAAACGTAAACAAACAAGGTATATGTGTATTGAGTAATACATCCCTCTGTGTGGTACCATGTTTTAAGGAATACCATGGCAAGCTACATTTTTAACCCGCGCACTGTTCTGGGTAGGCGCACCGCGTTTATATTATCTATGATCAACTTTCTTTATTTAGACTTGCATTGTCCTTACATTTGTCGTTCTGAAAAGACGTTTTTTGACTGAAAATGGATCATTATCAAAAAAAAACTTCTCCCTCTATTCTTAGTGAAAAAAGGTACTTATGGAGCAGATCTCCTATTCGCAAATCATTGAGGTCAGAAAACAAGTCATCCGATGTTTAATTTTTTTTATAATTTCACTATAAATTATAATTAAAAAAGTTTTTGCTGGATATAAAGAGTCTTTTTTTTATTAAACATTTATGATACAATAACATATAGATGTAAAATAACAAGAAATTCATGTCTAAACAAAAGAAATACAAATATTTTTTGTATTTCTTTCGTGTTCGTACCAGCTATCTCGTATTAAACCCCAAATGTAATTTCCCATCATATTCTCGTTGTACTGCCTTTGATATCGCCGTTCGAAGTCCAACACAACTTGGTAAAAACTTTCTCCTTGTCCTCGGAGTAGGCACCCAATGTTATCTTTAAATTCGTCCAGATGAGAATGTAGCATATGAAGTTTGATAAATTCACCGCAAATAAAACAGAATGAATCGATGTCATGTTTATTACACTGTCTTGATGTCATTTTTTAACTGAGTAATACACAGATATAACTGTAAGTGTTAACTTGTCTATTTCAGCTACAGCTGTAATAGACAAGTTAACACTCACTACTGTGCCTCTTATAAATAATAATACGGTTTACTTTCGGGTTAATCAAAGTGCTGCCATCTTTCGTTTATAAAATAAATTAAAATATACTTATGGATGAAAATCAGACAAAAGCAAACTTTAAGAACTAAAAAAAAATTTAAGTGTTTTTCAATATCTAGAATCAGAATTTAAGCATTAGAACAGAAACCAAAAAAATATTTTTTTTGTTGATCGTTGTAATTTTACACGATGAGGTTGAAGGAGTAATTTATCCATCGTAAATCATAGATGGCGCTAGTGCAAGACACAGTATCAAAATTGAGTAGCTATTTTCATGGAGAAAATGAAAAAAATCTTTTTTATAATGGCTTTTCATTTCGACGTTTTAAGTAGGGCACCCCAAAGAAACTGGTAGAATTATGGAAATACAATGATTAATATATTAATCAATGTATCCAAACATGAAAATAGAAAAAAAATAGTTTCGAAAACTTCTGTATGTATATTTGTTTAATAAAACTGATTTAATTTAGTAAGGAACACCGTTGGAGTGGCAAATATTGACTCGCGAGGGCGAGAGGGCGCGGGAGGGATTATGATATTCACCACTCCCTTTTGTTTGCGGATATAGTATTTATTTAAATGGACTGTATTTGCGGCCAAGTGCACAGGTGCATTCGACATACAATTCAGATTAGATGTTTCGGAACGACCCTGGAGCACAATGCAGGAGATCGTCCCGAGGAATAAAATTGCACGTGCCCGTGGGCCGCGGAGTGGACCAACGCCTCGGCTCCTCCCAGCTCCTCGTCAGCGATCCGAGATATTTATATGCGTGTAGATCTAAACTACACGGGGCGCACGCGCGTGTCCGGCGCGGTTGACCGTTATCGCTCGAGTCGCGGGCTGTATCAAAGTCACGTGCGGTGGGTAGTATGGGAATGAATGGGCACTGGAAATCTAAACAGTATGCAAAAAACAAACACATTGACTTGGTGCATACAACCGTATTATCAAATTTAAAATAATTTCAAGAATAGGAATTTAAATCTAGTTGCTATTTAAAATTATCCGCTATTAATTTTTCAATAGATAATTACTTTGTACATATATTTTAAGAATAAGACAATTTGGAAGATATTTTCTTAGTAATTTAATCAACAACCTGTTACAACCAAAATTACAGCAAGACAGTCTTTTTCTGTGTAGGTACAGAAAAAAATATTGAATACTGCTGAAAAAATATTGAATTTAATATCGCTCACGAACATATAATTTGTATATTTTTTAAAATGCTGGTAAAACAACTATAATCGGATTTCTACAAAACAATCTATTTATATGAGGAGGAATATAAAAAATATTTTTCTGTTAAGTAAGATAATGGCAAAGAACAAGATGAAGAAATCAGATATCTATTTTCTTTTGTATCTAAAACATGGAGTTCAAAAATGAAAAATTATTAAAACATATTACGGTATATTTAAATTAAAACAAAAAAGCTTTTTCGTTAGTCCCGAAGGATATTATTTAAAATATTCATTTTATTAACACTTATTTTTATAAAAAAAAATCAAATAAATTATCGTATGTATGGCAAAACAAAAATAACTGAATATGTTTGAAGTTACTTAAACAGATTATACTTTTATAATCTGTTTATAATGTGAGAAAACCACAGAAAATCTTTTGCAGATTAAAAGAGATTAAACTGAAGACTTGCTACATATTATGAAAATTACTTTATATAAAAGTTTTTACTCTTCCATTTCTAAATTATTTTAAAAGACAAAATTTTTATCAGAGGAGAATAAACAAGAATATTTACAAGAAACCGAAAAATTGCTGTCTTATTAAAAAGAAACAAGATTTTCTTGCTGTTAATTTTAAAGGTAAAAATTTCAAAATACCTCATAAAAATGTAGTCTCAAAGACAGGTTAGATATAGTAGAATGAATAAAAAAATAAATGTATTAAGTAATCAATACAAAAAAGCCTTAAGGAGTACATTTTATTTCAGATTCAGGGCCTTAATCCGAAATAGGTAGCGAGCGGTTCGATGTGATTTAAGTTAAAAGTGCCCGGGCAATTCGTGATTCGAAGACGACACAACCGCAGAGCCACTTTTCAAAAAATAAAGCGAAGCACCGAACAGACAATACGACGGAACCTTCGGCGTGCGAGTCCCTGTCGCTCTTGCCGGTTTTCATTTCGGTAAGGCCCACGCTCGGCGCTGCCTAATGGACCAAAGTCGACCCCAACGCGTAACAACTGGTGACTGGCAACGACGGCTATTTGCGCTCTACTTGGAAAATGTTTGTTTTGCTGCATTTAACAATGAGTTTTTTTTTTTACTTTACGAACAGTACACGTGCTTGGGTCGCAGGAGTTGTAGGTTAAACTGGTCATTTTTAAAATTATTTAAAATTGTAAGTGTGTTACTTAACAGCGTAGAAGACGTTGGGTACACAGTACGTCCAATGATATGGTAATGGAAGATTTCTAAAATGGTACTCGTTGGTAACACTCACAGAAAGTAATAAAAAATTGTCTTAGGTATTTTTAGTGGCAAAATGCTGTACGTGACCAATTAAGTTTTCGTACAAGGTTATTTTTCATTACAAAATATAAATCGCACGAACCGAAAATTAAGACTTGTCAGGCGGATTAAAAAAGGTGCTTTTAATTTATTCAGTTGTATATGTACTAGCTTTCGCCTGCGGTTTCGCCCGCATGGACGTAGAATTAATTATTTCATCTTTTATACCGACCGTATGAAAGATGAAAGAATCCTGATCCCGTTCTTGATTAAAATTTCGGTGTCAATACTGCCTTTGATTAATGATCCAATGAAATTGTGATACATTATCTCAAGGGTGCCAACACTTTTAACCGAAAACATACAGTGCGTGTGCGTTAATTAATTTTTGTTATTCTGAAACGATCTCGGTCATACTCTTGATCCCGATATTGTTCCTATTTAGTATTTTGATCCCGGAACGATGGTGAACTTGTCCTTTCCTTGACATCGCTGTTACTAATAAGCGACCGGTATAAGTAAATAATTCGTTTTACGATCACGCTAGCGAAGCAGTGAGAAAAAGTTGACACCTTATAAATTATAACGTATAATGTATTCTGATCTACAGGCTACATTACTGTAAAGTTTTATCAAAATATGTTCAGCAGTTTTTTGCGTGATTGAGTAACAAAAATCCAAATGTCATATTTATAAGGCAGATTACAAGAGACATTGTTAAAAGGACACGATCCATGGAATATTGTCAGATCCAACTACCATTTTATATTCTAAAAATATAGTTGTGTGTGTTAAGAATTATTATGTTAATAGAGCATAGTTGTAATAAAAGAATTATTATAATATATTAATAGAACTATACTTATAAAGAAGTTAAAAGCTTGGATGCGTAAATCAAACGAAACCTCATTGATTGAGCTTTGTTTACAGCGACTTCAAGCCCTAAAATTATATTTACACCAAACAGATATAAATTGTGTATTATTTAAATCCCAAATAAAAGTTCAAAAACGTACGCACTCGCGTTGTTATCTCAGTAATCGCGTAAAAAATTAAGGTCGGTCGAGCCGTCAGTCGTTAATCTGGAAACGTTTGATTTTTTTCAAGATATTTCTTCGAATCGACGATTTCTAATAACGAATAACGTGAAATGTCGTTTATCGTTTTGGACATACTTTTTTGACCGGCAGGTCGTTTCCCAGCGGACCAGAGATAATTTAGCCGCCTAATTAAGAACCGTACATAATTTGCATTTCTGCACCGGATTTCGAGTCGGACCGACCAGAAGGGAAAGCTGAAAAAGAAGAGAAAAAAATACGAAAACGAAAAATAAGCTTCGCTCTTACTACATTTCGAATTTTGCAAGAGCTTATTATCGGACGCTGTGAATATTTCGTTATTATCAAAGGTTAAATTGGCCGTCAAGAAAAATCGAGCCTACAAACGTTTCGTCAATGTAAGCCAACGGAGCCAGACATCCGTCAACGCGTTGGCTCAGAGCGCGCAAGGCCGCGTTGATAGGCCGCTATGAGCGATCGTGAAAACCACTTGGAACGATTCGCTGACCTATGAGACGTTTCCCAATAATACAAAGCCGTCGTGGTTTCCCGGTGACCAGTGTAAACAGTGGAACCTTTGTCGTCTCTGAGAAACTCGCACATATGTACATTTATATCTACTCTATTGACCTGAGGACATACGGGTCCGTCTGAATAGCGTGGTAAGGTCATTGTTTAGGGCTCAAATTGTTAAGCTGTGAATTTAGTATCTAACCAGTACTATTTAGTACCTTTCGTCAGGGAATTAGAAACCTAAACGCCGTTCTGATGGAAACGAATACGGTCGCGGCCTAAGATAAGTGCGGGTGTTTTTCGAAAGTGGCACCCTAAAATGTGGCCGATCATGAAGTGATTGATGCCTTTACCTTAGATACTGGATTATTCAAAGGAAAATAAGCTTTAAATATATAGTATTTGCTTTTTGTATTCTCTATAGATAGTTAATGTAGCACGGACTATGTTTTTTTTTTAGCATAATTAATTGTAGGCAGACGAGGCTCGCGTTCCTACGCGGATATGTATCATCAGCGGGAGCGTGTTTTATTCTAAAATTATTATTATAATACGCGCATTCTAAACCTTTTCTTTTCGTAGTTCGTGGCACACTAAACCTCACTACATTTCATATAATGACATTTCTTCCTAACCTCTAGAAGACGAGGGATTTATATCTTAGGAAGTCAGATTATAGTCTTAGAAAAATCTGCAGAAAAACAGACACCTATTTAATTTAAGCAATTTGATATAAAATATCAAAACGAAAAGAAAATCAGACACTTGACAATATAGTGTCGATGTTGATAACTTTTTTTATTGTAATTTAAAAAAATGGTCAATACGTATAATATTGTATACTAAACAATGGAGTTATTGGCCGACATGGAAAATATTTCTCGATAAGTGTAAATGTAAATACAAATCAAATATGATGATATGTTCTGAGGTCAATATTAAAATTGGTTAAAAAACTAAATATTGTGTCTTACGGTATTTTGACTTTTGAATCGTTTTGGTTTTACTACGAGCCTATCTGTTTTCGCCACGAAAATTAATAAACTCATTTATTATTATTAGTTTATGTCGATTGTGAACACAAAATGTCTTATTATACTCGAATCCAAATTGGAAACCTTTCTTGTCTTGTATGACCTTATCGCAAGGGGGATTTTCTTTAAAAAATAGTCTAAAATACACGTCGATGGAGATACGTACAAAATACAATCACAGTTGAAGAGGCTAGTGTGATCCTATATCTCGTGCTCGTATCACCGGAACCAGAAAAGACATTATTAAGCCGCAGTTGAAATGTAGAACAGGAGCAGGATCGGAATCGTGATTGAAACAGATCGTACGACATAATAGTTGAAGGGACATATTCAATGTCCGTACACGGGCGTAGCGGCGAATGGAAGATAGTAACGGCGATACCAGTAACCTATGTAACAGCAATAACAGTAATTTATCGGTAAAAAGTACCTAACAGCGATATACAAAACATAAATAAACCATATTTGACTCTAAAACGGGTATGTTTATTAAATAACTAAAATGAAAAATGATAGCGTTAACAAAATACTCGCGGATAGTGACCTTATAAATCGTAAAGTATTTATTACATCTTAGTGTTGTTGAATACATATGTATATATATGATTGATCTACTTTTCTGCGTGATCACTTTTCATGCGGTCTCAATAGTCGAATCCCCAATGGAGTAATTCGGTAATAACACGATAAATCAAAATGTTAGGTTTGTAAACTATTTTATACTGATTTGTACTTATCGAGTGTAAAGTGAATCTATCTGCATTGAACTTGCAAGTTGGGGCCGGAGAGTGCGGGCAGTAGGTGATGATTGTCTGAAGAAAAAAGCTTATGGAGTAAATCAAAGCTGTAAAAGGGTTTCCGGTCTTTTTCTTCTCACAACAGTTATAGGTGTGTTTGTGCAATATTTTCTTTGTTTTACAAAGTGTCGACCGAGACAGTCGGTAGGCTTTTGGGTACCTTCGAACTCCACCAGCTGCATGGAGGCGCTATCGCGGTGTGGCACGACAGCTCATCACAAGGACGATTTCCTTACACCCCTTCCGAAACACGGGGCTGGTAATTGTTACCGTAGTATATCTATTTTCAGTTCGTTTCGGCTGTTGAATATCCGTTGCTGTCCACTCCTCGCGTTTTCCATAATGTCCGATCCTCGGCCTCGCATTCGGCGACCTATATCCAGGTGACCTGTCCATCTAACGGGAGGTCGTTCCAGGTTGGGACGATTTTCGTGGTCTCCACTCGGGTAGTTTTCTGTCCCGGCGAGTATCTGTTCTACTAATGATGTGACCTGTCCAAATTGACACTTCAATTAGTTGATTGTGAGGTCTATGGTCGGTTAATCTCGTTATTTACGTAGATTCCTCGTGCTATATTTTAATTAAAATAGGAACTACGAACGATAGCCCTTTTCATCGTACGTTAGTCTCGAGATTATTTACGAGTGCTAGAGTAAGGTAGCGCACGTGGTATCTGTATATTATGGAAAACTGTTCAAAGGCTTTGGATATTAAGTTATTGACGTATGTTAAACTTCAAATTCACTGATGTTTTATTATCAATCCAAACTATTATTAAAAAATAATAATAGTTTGTTTAAAACTATTGTTTAAAAAATATAACAATGTCTATTTCCTCCGTTATCAATTAAGCAAAAGTGTCTCATGTAATAGTTTGTTATACGTCAAACATTCAAGACAACTCGATCGTTAGCCAACATCACTAGTCAAATACAACAATTAATATTTTGGAAAAGATGCTGAAGGAAATTATGTTTACCAAGTTGTCGATATTCCAACAGTTACTATTGATTCAATTATTAAAATTAATGTCATTTAGGATTTTTCTTGAAAAGAAAGCATTGAATACAAAAAATCAAAATACCAAAGCTGCAAATTTATATAAAACAACAAATCTTTAATTGCGTAATATATTTTGTAACACGATCTGAATATGTAAAAAAATATGTGTAATAAGTATTTAGATATAATTACCAAAATATACGTTCAAAATTTTAGTTATTTTCAACTTAATTCAGGAACTACCATTTTAGTGAGATATGTCAACATTGTAATAATAAAGGTTAATTAATTTTTTTTATTTTAACATTAAATATTTCATTGAACATGGAAAAAATTATATTGTTGTTCTTCCACGGTTAATTAACAACTGAATTAACCTGCGCCTTCACGACACGCAGCGCTGCACGGCTGACCCAAATACGTGCGCCGGCGCATCTCGTCTCCGACTCTCGCGGAGATCTCACGCGGAACGCGATTACTGTAACGTAAATATAGTAAACATTAAGGTGAAAAAAAATCTGCTTTTGTGAAGTAACACTAAAGAAGAAAAGCTAGAAAAAACCTAAAATACTGTATTATTTTAAAAAAATATCATAATTATCAAAATGTACATGGCGATCTAAACAAAATTTCCTACAGTCCATGTACTATTTTAGAAAATAATGTAGTTTGGTAATTTAATTGTAAGGAATTCACATAACCTAAATATGTAAAGCAATGAAAGTCATAAACTAATATCTGTGAAAAATAATGAACTTACCAAAATTTAAAATGTGTTTCCAGGATGAAAGGCGGAGGCTGTATTGGGCCCAAACTCAGTGAAGACGCCAGAATGAAGTAAAAAATATGGAGTCGCCGGTCAGAATATGTTTAAGTAAGAATATGTTCTTTTAATTAAAGAAATATATTAAGGACATACTAATTAAAAAACTGGTTAAAAAAACCTTCCAAGTGCGTGTTGTGCTACTTACAGTGTAGGGTTTCGTAGTAATCCGTTATAATATGCCGATTTCGAAGGGAGGTTTTGTTTAATACTACTTATCAATTGAGTTCACGGTTTATCGGCTAATAACGTGTAAAAACGGATCCACATAAGACAGATGTTAAGAATGTTCATCATTACTTTATATTTCTATAATTTAACATGTTTATAAACTTATATTTACTACTTAGTTTACACAAACAACAACGCCATCTAAGTGATTTTCAATGGAACTTGTACAAAATTTCATTTCTTATAATTTTAATTCTTAATATTAAACTTAATAATATATAAATACCGAGCATTCATAAAACAATAATACATATACGCTTAAAACAAGACTTATACATGCGTACTAGATTGATGGATGTCAATGACCCAAGAGAGATACAAAGATCCTTCCATGTGAAAATCTATAGTCTCTACCTATCCATTTGTAATTCTGTCTGAAATACATAACAATGCGAATTCATGAATAAAATACATAGGAAAACTTTAATAGGTGTTGTTATTCATCATTTTATTTAAAGAAATATTTTTATGTTTCCAGGTATTATAGTGGTAGTGCATCTACTGCTATTGAGCAGCGTTCCTGCTCGATCCAATGCGATACCTTTAAGAAATGGAACAGCAGAAGCTTCGAAAGACAAAATTAAAATATCACGATTTTCTAGATTTAATAATGCGACATTGGCAAAACCAAATGTAGAAGACGTGGCTCTTAATGAGTTGAAACCAAAAGAGACCGGATCTTCAGAAGAAACAGATCCAAAAAGCAGTAAGTATAAAGACAGGGGAAGAATAAAATTTCATTCATATTTAACATCAACAACCGAAACCCCAATAAAAAGGATTGTCAAGCCAACTCCTGAAACAAAAGTAATAATAGTAACACCGACGCCAGAACAGAAAAATCTTTCGCAGATAATAGACAGCATGAGAGAGTACAAAAAAACTAAAATACCACCTCTTGTTGTGTCTAGCACGACGCCGACAACAGTTGATTTGAAGGAAAGTTCTAGCGATGAAGACGATATGTATGAAGATGATGAAGAATTCTCAAAGTTTGTTTCGGGAAACTTTCATGACAGCAATTTCTTCACGATACCTGGTTTCACTGATGATGAGTTTTCACAGGGCTCCAAGGCAAATGATAATTATAATAAGGATTATAGTGTGCCTCCATATGAAAAGTTTTCGAGCTATTTCCCTAAAGATATGTCATATAGTCCAAAAAGAGACAAATACGAGTCCGATAGTTTCTTTCGTGATTTCGAAGATGCATTGACGACGCCTAAAAACGATTTCTTCGACAAAAAGTTTCATGAAATAACGAGTAGTATATTAAACAATTTAAATTCAATTCGAGCTCAAACTCCTGAACCTAATGCAACCAGTGTCCACAAGATTGTTAAAGAAAATGTTGGGTTAGAGCGTTTGTTATCAAACGGGTCACCGAACAATAAATCCATGGTCATAATCAAGAATACTAAAGAAGTTCGTCTCCTCGATGATGATAAAGCAGGAAGTGCGCAGAAAGAACTTTCAGATGTTCATGGCACCAGTATATATTACGAGATGTCTGTTTTATCGACAGAAACTTACACTATTCATAACGATGACGATTGTGACAACGATACACTTCCGTTCGAACCGACTAAAAGTACATCGTTTGAAGAGGAGAAGGCTTCATTGAAATCGACAGCGCCTGCACTTCTACCGCTGGAATCAAAACCTGTTTTTGTGTCATCGACCCCATCTCCTCAAATATTAACCACTTCCGTTTCGAGCACCGGAAGTCCACTTAAGAATGACGTAGAATTCATATCGACTTATCACACAACACCAAAAGTATCAAGTTTTACTATTAGACAGCGAGGATATCCAAAGAGTATTAATTTTCCAAGTAAAAAAGAAACATCAAACAGTGTAACTGTCAGAAACGATGAGTTATCTTCGAATCGTAACATAAAACCAGTGAACAATCGCAGAATACAATTTACTACTCCTAGAAATAAACCAGTATGGATGGCTCCTAGAAGAAATATTACAAGACCTAAGCCTAATCGACCTACTACGATTTATTCGGAATATTTTAATATAAAAGATAAATTTAATTCTAAACTACCAAACCGAACATCTGTTCTTACTACGGCCTCATCCGATATAGATCCGGTTTTCCAGTCTGATGTTGTGGGTTCCAAAAAAGTCGTGCACTCCCAATCGATTTCAGACAATAGCATTCCGGGGCTGAGAAAACGCGGATCGGCGAAGTTTTCTACGTCAGCTACTTCGACTCAAAATTCTACCGAAGAAGAAGATTCTACAAGGAATATGGAAATACCGCCTTCATCGGCGGCGTGGGCTCTCGCTGGAATGAGAAATCCTCCATCGCTGACGAGCACGTTGGCAGACCGAACCATTCCTGTACGAAAACCTGATGAAAACGAATTGCAAAATGTAGCAGAAGAAACTGGTAAGTTTATCATAAAATTTATAATTTATGAATAAAAGTTGCTGGAAAAAAATCTGATGCCGTTACCTTCCATTATTGAATTTTTAATTTGCGTCTTATTCTATCACATAATATGGAAGAAATATATGTATATATTTAAAAATAAATATTGTGGTACGAATAGAAAAAATATTGGCATTAAATTTTGTTTAGCAACTTACATATTCTTAAATTCTTTATATTTAAATGCATCCTATTATTTTATTCGATTGACAGACGAGGGAAAGTTTTTAATACCGGATCTAAGACTAATGATTTATGAACAAATTTTATGAACTATATAGTCAGAAAAATAAATAATTATTTTTAATTAGGAATTGCCTTTGGTAAAAGTTTATAGTTCTTTACTCAATGAGATGTTATGGTTATTGAAAACAATTTCCTTACCTTAACCCGAAATTCAAAAATTAAATATTTCATTGTTAATAGCAATTGAGCGAGATAATTCTATGTTAATTAACATTAACTTGATATTTAAAATTCATTACCAGCATGTTTTCATTGTTTTTTTTTTGATATATAAAAAAATTAAAGAAAACATTATGTGACTAAGAGTAATTATTTTATAGTTTTTGTTTTTACATTTTAAAAATGTAACATATTTTAAGTAATCATTTTTATCAATAACTGTTCTTTGATAGTCTATCTTAATTTTTTTCTCTTTTATTTACTCTTGTGCATGTAATTCTTCAATCTTAAACTTGTAACGAAAATGCCATGTAATACAAAATTTTTACTGAACAGTCAAACAAGAAATCAAACTATTATAGCATTGTCACCCAGTTCTGAACTATGTTTAGGACTTCAAGCCCTTAGATAATGGAGAAGTTAGCTTAAAATCGATTGCAAAATTTGTAAGGAACAGAAAAAACAAAAACAGACAAAAAGGTAAATTAGTTACAACGTAATAATCTAGAGTAAAGAGAAAATTTTCATGTCAAAAAGTTTCAAGCGATAACAGTAAAAGATATGTTTAGTACATATACATTGAATTAAATAAATTTAATATTAACCGTGAGGTAAATTATAAACGCATTTTAACTTTGCCTTGTTGTCAAAAAATTTTATTTTTATTATTATATCATCTGTGATTTACTTAAACAGAAATGTTTTGAATAGTTTCAGAGAAAATAAAAACTACACCTGATGTCGCGACTCCTACTAATGGGGATTCAAATACTGAAGTTACATCAAAAAAAATATATGAAATGGATCAGAATAAACTACCCTGGAGACCAGTTACAACGCCTTCTTCTGCTATAGTAGAATCAGATACCAAACAATCGGTTACCGCTTCAAAAATAGAAAGTTATCCCGCTGAAAGCAACGTATCGGTTCATGGCAGTAGTATGCAAATCGAGAAAAGTACAACTGGTGTTGCAATAGCAGAAGACACTACTACAACAAGTGCAACAAAAGATACGACCACTACTCCTGAATGGGTACCTGTCACCAGTGAAGAGTTCGACAGAGTGACTACAAATGACAAAGAAATAAGTAGTAACCATATTCATCCGCTGACTACAAATAACGCTTCAGCCTTTGAGTCTATCACAAAGTTACCATCTGATTTGACTACACCCCAAAGCGATGACATATCATCTTTTACTGTTGGATTGTCGACACAAAAAGTTTTCGATAATACTGTTACACTTCCATCTACCATGCCAATCGATATAGGTGATGAAATTACAACAATAAGATTTTCTTATGTACCTACAGTCAAAGAAGTGATTACGAAAGTTACTGAATTTACTGAAACTACTCCTACGTGGCACCCAGTTAAACCTTCCCACACTAGAACTACATATGTTCCTGAAGATAATACTCCAATTACTACTTATCGACCAAAATATGTTACCACTACAGAAAAGATGGAAGAAACGACAAATGTATCAAAGTATCCTACAAGTGCGGACAAAGACGAGGAAACAACAACAACAATTCAAGAGAGCTCGTCACCTCAACAACTAGTTTCAAACTCCGAAACACAAGTTACTACTTTTCAGACCAATGTTTCATCTTTTACTGAAGACACTACTTCTGCAACGGAAATTGTTACCGAAATATCCGTTGAAAGTACCCCAAATCCTGAAGAAACTACAACTATTATAGTCGAAGTTGTCACAGAAATTAATACTGAAAGAGAAACTCCTATGAAATTCGGAAAATCTACATTATCTACTTCTCAAGAGACAACCGTAGAAGATATTTCCACTGAAGCCGATTTTATAACTCTCAGTAGTTCTGAAATTTCAGAACAAAGTAGTTCAAGCAACGAATTCATGACAGAAAGCAATGAACAAAAATTCTCAGAATTTGTGCACAAATTCACTACTCCATTCCGATTCGAAACAACCATGGAACAGAAATATGATGACACCACGACAAGGCGTTTGGAAACTACAACAATGCCAACGATAAAACCTACAGAGCCCATAAAGCAGCAAACTACAATCGAAGAAGAGAGAACAAAACCTATGATGCCACCAACAGAAGCCACAAAAAGTATTCCAAAAGTGACTACAGATAAAGAGGAATACATAGATACCCCAGAAGAAGAAATAACTACTAGGTCTGTAACAAATTTGGACGATATGCTGAGTTACGGAGAGCAAACTACAGAAGCGTCTACAATATTTATTGAAGACGCCGGATCAGGGGCGCCTGTGGCAATAGCCGTGAGCACGATCGGAGTTCTGGCGTTGATGATGCTCGTCGGGCTTTTGGTAAGTAATTTATGTTACTTGATTTCAAATTTATAAACGAGGTCCAACCTATACACTTGAAAAGAGCATTTTAACTTTCAAACATTCATTTACAATATACATAACCGTTTTTTGCATATTCGGGGTTAGTCACATTAGTGTAACACAATTTAAGTAGTATAATTTGTATATTTTAAAAACGTGATTCATTACAAATATCTATCGATATTATAATACGTGAAGACTTAAAATACATAAAGAACAAAATTTGTGCAAAGAAATATTAATATTTACCTATTCAACTTATAATGAAAAATCACTCAGAGAACATGTTTTCATTTCTTGATGCTGGTTGATATAGTATGAAAAAAAAACACACACATAAACTATTTCAGATATCAATTTTCGTTTATATTATTAAACGTTTCAAATATGATATTATATAACTGGGTTTCCCAAACTTATTTTACTGTGACGCCCTTGGAACTTTACCATTTTTTTACGACGTCTCTCAACTCAGCCCTCAAAAATATTTACTAATTTTAATACTAACTTAGGGATGTTTGTCACAATGCGCACGGCGCTCCCTAAGTACGCGACGCCCCTGGGACATTGTCACGACGCCCCAGAGGGTCACGACGTACAGTTTGAGAAGCCCTGTTATATAATATTTGAAATGCTTATTAATTGACGAACAAACTCATTCTTAAATATACATATGAGAAAACCAGTTCTAAAACCATTGAATTTGACTAGGAATACTAGGAATACCTAAAAGTCGGTGAAGCGATATATTAAACAGATTTAAATAAATGTTTTCAAAATCTTATATTCATCCTTAGAAGAGAAACTTGTCCAAAAAATTGGCTATTACTTAAAGTAGCTATCATTTTTCTAAAAACAAGAATGCTATCTCTTAGATCAGAAATTGGCCAAGAGTATGTCCGACGGACCATGTTCATTATAGGATTACTACACTTTTTCGTATGTCGATATTACTATCAAACTAGTGTAAACCAAAGTACATTAGCAAAAGAGCGCATCTTCATGGCACTTACGTCCTTTTGTTGAGAAGCGCAGTTTTTCGGCAATAGCTCATAAATAGTATATCTAACCATGTTCAAAATAATTTTAGATGAAAGTATATTTTTAGCGTTACCTTCCTTATTTTTTTCATAATTTTGGACATACGGTTTAGAAAATAAATGAGGGGGAGTGACACATTTTTTTCTACTTTCGGAGCGATTGTTTCAGAAAATATTCACGCAATTAAGAATTCTGAAAGTGTTTTCAAAAGATCTGTCGAAATATAAATAAAAAATATTCGGCTTTGTTACAGTTCTAGTGCCCTTCCTCGAATTATTTATTTTATTATTTAACTACCAAACTGAGTAGTGGCTTATAAAAAACACCTACACTATAAATTTTATTAATATAGGTCTTGTGGTTTTTGAATAAAATGCCTGTGACATACGGACGGACGGACTGACGGATTTGACGAAACCATAAGGGTTCCGTTTTTGCCGTTTTGGCACGAAACCCTAAAAATGACATTCAGAAAATTTTATAATTTTTTTGCTGTATATAATTATGTAAATATTAAAATAACTTACTGCTTGAATGCTTAAAAGTTAGACTCAAATTGATTATCAGAAAACTGTAACCATTGCTATTGTTCACAGTAATATAATTGTGTATATATTTGAATACTCTTAGGGCTCGAAATTTGCCCTTCTAAACCTCGTTTGACAATCAGAAAAATACACTTTTCTTTCATATGTTTCCAAGCATTAGAGTGGTGCTTCCTTTTTATAGTATGCTAGATCTAGACAGAAAAATATAATACAATAAATACAACACCTAGCACTTCGCTTTTTTTTTGGTATTCCAAATTTTTCGATTCACTAACTTATTGTAAGTAATTCGCTATATAATTCGTTAACATTATAATTCGCTAACACTAGAACTTTTATCTAATTACAATATATTATTAGGATTATGAAATCTTCCGATTTACATGTAATACAAAAATTTATGAAAATCAGCTCGGCAAAATTTCTTTCTTCTAAACGCGTCGGCCTTCGGTGGCGCTCCGAGCGACCCTCGCCCGAGGACCGTAGACGTTTCATACAACGTATATCCAAAAATATGAGCATAATATCTATTGTAACGCTACGACAAATTATGTTCGTATTTTTGGAAACAGTTGACGAAACACACGAAGCGCCGCAGCGGCTCCCGCGTTCACGACACTGAAAAGCACAAATCGTGGGAGTGCATCAAAGACTGACGATGATCGCCCGCGAAATGCGGATGTATCGAAACTGCATGTATTGTAAAATTGGTAGCATTTGTAATATAATGCACTTAATTGCATACATAAAAAAAAAACTGATCGCATTTTAATAAATATGGACCTGAATTTGCA
The DNA here is from genome assembly GCA_005406025.1 of Eumeta japonica. Lineage (NCBI taxonomy): Eukaryota > Metazoa > Arthropoda > Insecta > Lepidoptera > Psychidae > Eumeta > Eumeta japonica. Next base: position 531,818 of record BGZK01000231.1, read on the forward strand.
AATTATCGGACATGAAATTGTCAACATGAGTTTTAATCAGCAGTTTAAACGAAGACTAATAGCATTCACGTTTGTCAAAGGAATCGCAAATTTTTATTCCTTTCAAGAGACCGACTCTGAAAAGCGTTTCGATGTCTTTTTGTCCTCAACGTGAAATTTATTTTAGATTGGCTTTGTACAAATTTAGTGACAATTAAAAAAAAACTTTAGATTCTGTTTTTGTCGACTATGCATGCATCTAGTACAATAAAACAAAATAATAATTGCTTTCAACGCCAAATATCACTAACATTTGGAACTGTTTGCACTGTACATCTCTCTATCTTGTTAATGTTGATAGTATAGATGCATACAAGTAAACATAGTTTACTTGTATGCGATTAATATATTTATGCTTTGAGCGAACACAAAGAATGATTTTTGATCTGGTAATTAATATTTTTATATATACATGCCGGCGGAGCTGTTGTAATAATAAATATAGAGGGCAAAGTACTCATTACAGCGGCTCTATTATGTTAATTTAACACGATCGAATCTGTTGTCAAAATAAGGTCTAGCCAAGGGCGCGCGGCGCGGCAAAGTTCTAGCCCTGACGTAGTTTTGAAGCCGTAACGTTGCGGACTCGATCCTTAAGTTAACACAATTGAGCGCTGATACATCGAAGAGATTAGATCTTACTATAACTTACCAGTTTTCCTCTGCGAATCTGCGCTTGGGTCAACGTACGCCTGAAATTCGCATACACATTTTGTACATTTGGTATTAAAACATAAATTAACGAAATGTTTGAATGGTTTTCATGCACACACCACGATTCGAATAAATTTATGTGAACATAAAATTTTTATAGTTTTTAATACTGTTGAGATTCCCGAAATTTCCTTTAAATACCTTCCGACGCGTACAACGATAATGCAGTAGATGTTACATGGTTTTTTTATGGGTTCCGAGCCAAAATGGCAAAACGGACCCCTTATAGTTTCGTCATATCCGTCCGTCCGTTCGTCTGTATGTCACAGACATTTTATTCAAAAACTACACGACCAATATTGATGAAATTTATAGAGTAGGTGTCTTCTGTGAGCCACCACTTACTTTGGTAGTTAAATAACAAAAATAAATTCTAAAATTCTAGGGGAGGCTCTCCATACATCTAACAAATGCTGAAAAACACTTTATCAGAATTTGTTCAGCGTAGATTTTAGGCAGGCTGGGATTTTAATGAGGAAAATACACAACACACACAAAGTCACTTTTACACTGTGAGGCAAGCGGCGGGCTAGGGCGGACCAGAACTTTGTTCGAGAACTCGGAGTAGAGAGAGTGTTTCTTCGTCCGCCTAAAGGTTTATAAACAATTTTTCTGATTGCGTGAATGATTTAGGAAATGATCGCTCCGAAAATTGCAGAAATCCCCCCTCCCCCCTTTTTCTAAATCATATGTACAAAAAATATTAAAAAAATATCGAAGGTATCGACCTTTTAATTTAAGATCAAAGGGCTCAGACCTTCAATCTGTAATGCTGGTTCAGGGAGGGTCGGGGATCGGGTCATCGTCAATGCTACGACGACTCCCGAGGCATGGAGCGAGTGGCTCAAGTTAATAACTCCTTTGTCAATTTGCTCATAGTCAAGATTCGAACCTTCAACCTTAAGGCGAGACTTTTTACCACAGAACAGCCACGCATTACTTTCAAACCAATATATTGTGTTCATGAGCTACATAAATTATTAAATAAAATGCACGATATGAGTAGTGATGAGCAAAGCAAAACCACGATAGAGCCTGCGTCAGGCTCAATATCGATTGTTAACTTGATCTTGCGTATTCAGACTTGATCTTGCTTATTTATCCTATTGTTTATGATTTTAAAATAATTTTCCTGAACATTACCATCATCAAGGTTTTTAAAGGTAAAAATTGTAGCATTAATATCTTACTAATAAAACTTTTATTTCAGTACAAAAATATATCAAAATCCAAGACCAAGACTAATATTACATATCTAAGAGCAAGAGCAATTTTGCTCGAGGTTGCTCATGAGCCGTTCGCATGAAAAATAAATACTTAAGCAATCTTATTACCGGCTATAAAATTCTAGCACCAGGCATCAGGCGTTTGTATCTCTCGTTACACGGCCGAGGGACACCCGCGTCAAACGATATGGTTGTCGTGTATAGCCGTTGGCACCACGCCACGAGTTGATGCATGAAAATGAACTTTAATTCTGCTATACTTCCAGTGGAAGTAGTTTGTGAATTATTATCGATAGCGATTTATTGCCAGTAGCAATACACAAAACGCGTTCGATTCCGACGTAACGTATAAATGTGGTTACGTAGGATATGAAAAAAAAGTGGCACGATATATGGATCGTGATTTGATTTTTTTTCAGACACTGAAATTACAAGGGACAAAATGTACTACAATTCAATGTCCTGACAAAGTTTTTGGTTCGTAGAAGTATATCCAATTGTATATTCATTATCAATAATATTTTATATGGAATACACGAAAGATCCACGAAAAAAGTCGTTATTTATAAATTACAATGGCACTGCAATAAATTTAAAAGTTTAATCGAATAAATGAATATTAAAAATCGTTTAAGATAATAATTATTAAAAAAAAATAAACGTGATGCTAGAAAAGTAAAAGGAAGGAACAAACAAATTAAGTAAAAAATAATTTGTAACGACTTACCAATTCCAAGGACGTTCTCAAACACAATAATAATATTAAAATTAAAAATGCCTTTAAAGATATATTCCAAAAGTGAATATCGATTACACTAAAATTTAGATACTGATTCGAATGAAATAAATTATATATTTAATTCACAGCGACAAAGTTTCACAGCGACTCTTTTATCAATTATGAACAAAAGGCAGTGTATGACTGATGTCGACGAAGTAATGTGGATACGTTATATAGGGCACGGCGGGGCGCGGGGTGTGAGAGGGGTCTCTGGACCTCTCTCGGAATTCTATAGAGGACCTAGAAAGTTCAGATATGTGGAGTACAAAGAAAAATATATGTATTTTTTTGCTGTGCCATTTTTAACTTATTAGTTACCATCTATTTTACTCATCTAAAAGACAGAACGAAAATTAATAATATTGGAATATAATTATTACATGCATAGTTATTGTTTTCGGTCATGAGAAATCATGACTGAAAACGGCACCTATGCGTGTAAATGCACACACCTATGCATCCACATACTAGTTTTTAGCATTGGCTGGACTCGCAAATAGGCGTTCAGTGCTGAAGTGATGCTTTTATGTTAAAGAACCAATGGATCTTGATGCGACCTTTGTAACTACCATAAGGCTAGTAAATGTATTGGAAATTCATTCTTGTTGTACCAGATCGGCATTAGTACTTAGACCGCATACAGATATAGGAATTTATTAACGTCCTTTATATGGGTGAGACTGTAATGTACATCTTGGTTTACACGAGAAGTTGAAGTAATCTAACTGTGTAAGCAAACATGTTTTTAAATACAGTAAAACTCATTTTTTATTTTTGAATGTAATTTTCAGCGAATGAAATGCCCTTGAGATTTTTGACAGATACATTGAACAATTAAAAACTCTCCCTTTCTCTTCCTTCCTTCGGTTCGTTGTCAGAATGCTCATTTACTGCAGCTATCGTTTAATTATTTGTTAAAAATCAACGCCCCGTTAAGTCTTTCTTCGGAAGTCTAAACGGGAAATGATCGGAGGGTGCTCAGTTTGTGCTGTCAAGTGAGCGGTAAGTTTTTTACGAAATTTTTGTAGCCGTTTTTGCTTACGGCTCTGTTGCTTAAACGGCATGCACAAGTGCTGTATCGTGTTGAGTCGCCATGCATCAACTATGTTTGCGTCTTCTTTTTATTTTAATTTATTTTCGAACTTGATCCAAAAAATTAATATACGACATTCGTCTGGTGTTTTTTTTTTTTGATTTAACAAATAATAATTTATTAGAATTATATCGAATAAATTACCTAAGAAACTCGAACACTTTGTGTTCAATATCTGCCATCGCTATCGAATAATAATTCAGTTCGTCGGATGCGATAGGTTGCAACTGCATGTTATGAGCAAGTGTCTAATTAAGAATTTTCGCGTATTAACACCTTATAAATTATAAAATAGAAAAAGTTACTCTATAAGTATACCCCTCCAATATCCTAAAATATATACTTTAAGATTCCTTACCGTTGAAATCTTAAACTTGTTCTCATTCTTAATATTTCACTTTTGTTTCGGGATTCCATTGTCGAATTCGGGCTCCCATACAGGTTTATAATTTCCACGTCTTTACCTCTACTCATATATAGAACCCCTCGCAGTACAACATCACGTTGGTCCGTATCGACAAGGTAGGCACCCAGCGCGCATACGTCTTGGCCACTCCTAAATATTGATGAACAATTACATTCGCGCGTTCCTTATGAAAACACATATACATAACAATCACTGATCTTTAAAATTAATATTTTCACCTTTGCTAGATTTTCGTAGGTCACATCCGAAACGGACTGCTAATCATATAAGTTGTCATCGCGGCTTTAACGGCTTTGATTAAACTGATTTTATCAGAAATTTGTAATGTATTCAGTAGAAAATAAATCCACAACACATTTATCGTACTTTGTCTTTTGTGCGATGGCATATTGCCATGCTTTGCTTCACTGACATGCATCGATCGTTTCATGCTAACTCGTCAGTTTAGGGTGCTTGAAATTTGGCCCTTCTTTGATATGCTACAGTTTTGTTCTGCATAATATTTTCTAGAACGACCCTTGTCGATGTTTCCATCACACATTAGCCCTATAGGTTTGTTTTGTCAGTCTACTCTCATTCATTCTTTCCTCGTAACATATTAAATCTTTATTGCCTTATGTTTAAATCAAATACACGTCAATAAGAAATCGTATACGTGCGATTAGCAATCGAATATTAGTATTTTCAAAAAAGAAATAAAGAATACAACAAAATAGCGGCCAATATCGTTTTTGCATTCCATATAGTTAAAAGAAATTTACTTTTTAATATACCCTCGGGTGATTATTTAAGGATGTACTATTTAATAACGCTTTTGATAAATTTTCATTCTATGTCTCGTAAGACACTAAGGATCATTTTTTACAGTACACACGGGCGTCACATTTATGTTTTTTTTTTAAACATTGTAGCCAGCAGTGACTAGATAGTTAAACTGGATTCGGTTAGTTTTGGTTTACTCATATAAGTACAATAGTAGCATTTCGGAAAACTTTTCAACAATAATAAACCGATTCAGATCAAGAACAGGGCTGATATGAAAATCGTATATAAACTCAGGTTAGAATCAGAACAAGAATTGAAATCATGATCAAGAGAACGTGCAATAAAAATGAGGAACACCCTTTTTTTCAGTACAAATAATTATAGATTGTTAACTAACTATAATGTTGTGTTGCAGTGGGATACAATGTTTCTGGCTTTGACTACTGAGATATGCAAACATCGCTACGATGCTTTTAATATTTCGCATATTTATTACTAATCATGAAACGTGTAACCACGGGTCTTCTACCGACTGGCAACAACTATTACTGTGTACTTTGTGCTTATGAAATGTGCGCTAAGTTATAAAACTCAAACAGCACAAACTACTAATGATTATTAGCCACCAATCCTTACTAGTTAAGTAGCAACTAACAATAATTGTGTTCGTCGATTATTCAATTTATAGGTTGTTTAAATGCTGATTAAGCGCTTATAAATATCTTATAAATGAAGAGTAATAAAGCTTTGAGTTTTAGAAGGATTGGTTTTAAAGTCAATACGACGGCTGTATTACATCTGGTATATGGCTGGTTTGGATTTAAGTAATAATCTTTTGCCTTCACGGTTTTCGCTATAGAATATTTTAATAGAAGTGCGTTTTACATTTTGAAATGTCACAACATTAACAGTACTAAACACAGTAAAATAAAAATTAAAATGTTAAAAAAAAAATTGATAGTTGTAATAGCAAAAAAAAAACCCTAAACGGTAAAATGAACCATACACGATAAAAGATTTAGTTCAGCATGATTACTAAAAAATAGACTTCCAATAAATATAGAGCTTATGTTTTCAATAATTGAATTATTTTAAAACTTCAATACTATTTGTATTTGTAATAATTAAGATTTTGAATTAACTCAATTGTTACTTTGTCAATCCTTTGAAAGCTTACGATTTGCCATTCTTGTAACTTTCAGATTACTAACATCCTATAATATCAATATTTTATAATAAGGATTCAATTTTGAAGTCTCAAAAAACTAAAGATACATTTTTATTAAAAAATATGATCGAAGGGATTTAGTAATTCGATGTTTATAAAATACTATAAAATTTATAACTTTACAATATATTCTCGTGATTTTTCTTAAATCGTGTGTCGTATTCCACAATTGTACTAAGTATTAATAGTTGTACAAATTGTGGAAACGTCGTTATGTAGATAGCTGCTTAACAACGTTTTTCTACAGCAAAAACCATAGTGAAGTTTAATAAAGTTTATAGTCTAACAAATATAACTTGGGGCAATTTATATAATATCGTAATGAATTCATAGAAATACGTAACGTTCTATTTCTTTGCTGCATAATTAAATAGAGTGCCCATGGCCCACTCCCCTCCATCCATTACCCCAGAACATTCCTCCATCAGCCCCCTCTCCATCAGCCCACTCCTTTCTCCATAAGATATTCCATTCCTACCCAAGAGGCCGACAATGTACTGGTGACTCTTCCGACGTCGCGAGTGTCGATGGCAGGCGTTGACCACCTATACTCTGGTGACTTGCACACTCGTTTGCCCCTCGATAATGCTATGAAAAAAATAGAACTAATTAAAAATTATTAATTAAGAACTCTACTTTCGTCATCCTGTAAATTCAAATTGTAGGCTTCTCGCCTGTGGGCGCGCGCGCGCACACTATCGCCGCTCGGGAGGATGTTTTTGCAGTACGAGTCATAAATAACAGCGGCATGAGCCCATGGTGTTATGCCGAACTCTATTTTCGACTTCCGACATTCAGGAGGCGATGTGGAATTATACAATTCTACAAAGCGTGCTTTGAATAAGTTACATTTTAATAAATGTGATTCGTGTATCAATAATAATGCGAATTAAATGAATGAGAATAAAGTATGCCATTTCTATTTCTTTGATATCGGTTAAAATTGTATACTTCAACGATCCTTTAACTTGAATGTATTGAATTTAATACCTAACAGCTTATGCCGTTTCGTTTTCGTCTTTCAATTCAATTCCTTTCAATAATACTGAAGTGTTAAAATTGGCGCTGGATTTAATTTTATTTTACAACGAATTTTGCGTAGACTTTTTTTTTAATTCGATAAAAAAAGATCAATATTTTACGTTTTGATTTTTTTGTAATTTTAATGTACTTTCCCATAATGGTATTGTGATAAATTATAACAAAATTTATAACAACCATGCTGTTTTGAAATTTGCCTTTTTACAATATATAATATAAATTCTCAGGAACCTGGATAATAAAAATATGTAATCTCGACGTGCGTTGGTATTTATCTCCAACTTCTTCGAGTGATTTTTGACGTTAGATTCTTGTTGAAATATTTGTTTGCATATCACCAAGTCAAATTATTCTGATTATAAGACGAGACAGATACATTGCATACAAATATTACAAAATAAATTCCTATACTTATTTCTATAGTTATTTATTTCCAACAAAGTCAATAAAATACTCGAGAAATAATTACATATGTCAAGTACAAATATGACCGTGCAACGTTGTGTCTTTTGCAAAGTAAATATCGACGTATTTTTGTTATCCATGTTCCCAAGAATTTTCCATCATATATATAAACATGGATGAGATATAGGATATAAATTTAGCTTCTTACAAAGCGTGTGATGAAAAGGTCGGCAAGGGTCGCCCTAGAAAATCCTATGCAGACCATATCGGTGGCATATTAAAAGGGCCAAATTTTAAGCACCCGAAACCGACGAGCTTGCATGAAAAGGTTGATGGACGTCAGTGAGGGAAGAGAGGTACGCAAAGATCGTACTATGTCGAAATCTATAGATTCTGCCTACCCTTCTGGGAAATAGCCGTGAGTTTATATTATTATTGCAATGTTCATAATTTAGGTTGAAGAGCTCTGCACTCCGGCACAGTAAGGGTTGGAAGCTGTGGTCGAGGTCGTCGTCACCAATGCGGTGACGACGTGGGATCGATGGCTGAAAAGGTTCGCCGCGGCCGGAGCTAGTTTTCAGTTCGACTCAAAATGTCATAGGCTGTTCGTTAGTCAATTTTTCCGTGGTCAGGATTTGAATTTGATGCCTTATGATTCGAAAAAATTAATCATTTTAGTTACCATCGTTCCGTACTATCGCACTATTACTCTGCGCGATAGTAGTAATAGTGGCTGTTCAATTTTTACATATTTTTCAGAATATCTATCATAATTTAGCGTGGAGAGATGAAAAAAACTATCAATTTTTGCTTGCTTAATAAAATCAGAACGTGACCGACAAGCAACGGTGACTGTATTTTGACTAGTTTAGTATCGTAACATATTAAAAATAAGGCTACTTGTAATGTTTTGGACGAACTTTCGTAAAAATCGTAAACAGACGTAGAGATAGCTTTGATAAAAAACTGGCCAAGAGCATGTCGGATCATGCTCATTATAGGTTCTGAAGCCATTACCACAAAAATGCACTACAGATGAAAAGTACGATTTTACACTTTTTCCATGTTTCCGCATAAAATAGTTATAAGCTTATAGTCTTCTATAACTAGAAAAACACGTAGATATGCCGACTACTACTATTAAAGTAGTGTAAACTAAAATGCATCAGCAAAATAACTTATCTTGATGGCACTTACGTTCCTTTGTTGAGAAACGCAATTTTCAGGCAATAACTCATAAATAGTATATCTGACTATGTTCAAAATAATTTTCATTGACAGTATATATTAAGCGTTATCTTCCTTACTTTTTTCATATTTCTTGGATATACGGTTTAGAAAATACGGGGGGGACACAATTTCTGCAGCTTTCGGAGCGATTATTTCCGAAATTGTTCACGTAATTAGAAAAAATGCTTAGAAACCTTAAAACATTTTTCACAGAATTGTCGAAATATGTACCACATGTTATTTGTTGCTAAAAAAATTTTTTTTTAGCTTCAGTTACATGTATGGAGTGCCTCCCCTAGAAATATTTATTTTTGTTATTTAACCCTGAAATTAAGTAGTGGCTTATACAAGACACCTAATTTGTAAATATCATCAATATGAGTTTAGTGGTTTTTGAATAAAATACCTATTACATACGGACGCACGGACGGACGGACATGACGAAAATATAAAGGTTCGGTTTTTGCTATCTAGGCTCGGAACCCTAAAAATCTGCCAATGTGGCAACAGAACTTTCGTTCTTTCGAAAATCATAGATGATTTTCTTTAAGGTTAAATAAAACAAGTGGAATTATTGATTTCAAAAAAATTATGTAAATAATATCCGTACAGGTGTGTTCATATGATAAATATCTATTTTATTTGAAATAGTCACATGTGAGTTAATATTGCCCGGTGATTAGGTTGTTAATGTTGAACACTAGAAATAGCAATTTTACAAAATATGGATACAAAATTTGTACAAACGCAAGTACAACATTTGTTTAATTTATTTACAAGGCTTTATTATTCTGGTTTTTTCAATTTCTTGTAGCACACGCTTTAAAAGTTACAGGAATAAACACAAAGTTAAAGAAAATTTTGGAAGTTAATATTAAACTGTCTCATCCGAAAGAAAAAGTTATTTAAAAACCTTTAATGCATTCAATAATTAAGTAGTTAAATCCCTATCCAAAGGTGCACCACGTAATGGATTACGCGAAAAAACTCCACCCTTCAATTTTGGTTTTTCAAAATCATATTGTGGTTTACTTTATTATGTGAATAGATACGGAGATTTTTCACAATGAATCGACGTCCCAGTCTGCTTTTGAGTCATCTAAATAAATCCTCAGCCAAGCAAATCTGCGATATGGTCTTCGACTTTTTAAGGTGGCATGATGGACGAACTAGAAGCTAAGCAATCAAACATTCGATCACATGGAAACATGTGAATTATAATGGTTAATTTCAATGGGTTAATTACTATATCAAGTTTCAAATGTCTACACACACAAAAAAAGTTTACTTGGACCAAGGTATTATTTTGAACGAACGTCAATATTTTGAATAAAGTAGAAAACTTTTTCATTCAATTAAAATCTTTTCTTTCTAAGAAAATCTTCATTGATCTAAGATGGATCTAAGAATAATTTTGCTTCATATAAAATAATAACGCCATTCAAAAAATTTTTTCCGCCACAAAAATATTTATCTTTCATCAATAATTCTTTTTTTGCTTTGTACGAATACCTAATCCAGAAAGATAATTGCTGTTCCCTACAAACCAACGGACATGTCCGGTTGAACGCATGAGTGATGTTTGAGAATTCGTTATTCTTCATTTACGTATTGAGTCTCTAATAGAAATTGAAGAATGAGTCGGCGCCGGCGACGTTGTACCAAGGCCAACAGGCGATAAAACTTTTCAAGTGCTTACATAAGTGTGAGGGTTGGTGAAACGAGAAAGGTAAATTTTTTCCTATAATTTGTGACGTTCTTAAACTTTTTTGGTAATTTTTCGGTGACGTTGCTAAAAAAAAAAACACGTAAGCGCTTGAAGGGCCCGTCGAAATTGTAGATTAAAGTAATAAATTTATTTGAAATTAGTATAAATGTATTATTTCTCAAATAAATCAGTAATCCCACGACGGATTTATGAAAATGGCATTGCATCGTCGACCTGTCCACTAACAACGATGATAACGTTTGTGAACGTACATCGGACGCTTATTTCATACACCACAAAAGCAAACCGAATGCAAAGCAACAATGTATGCAAAATAATAAGCAAAAAAAAATGGCCAAATTAAAATCGAAGCGATAAATACTGTCTAATTTTGTTGACGTCGTGCTTTTATACTTAATGTATAGCCTAGCGGTAAATTTGAGTAATGGGATTTACTTAACCCATTAATCTAAAGTAACATAAATCATATATTTATTATAATATTTTTATAATGCATATTTTCTAAAAAAATATACAATATTGGTTCAAAATAACAAACGTATGTGTTTCACGCATTCTGAAAAAAAAAAGTTTGATTTTTTCATTCGCTTAAAAAATGAAAGTAGCTGTACGAGTTCTAAGAGTTTCCTCGTTAGCGACGAGAAGGAGAATCTTAAAATAAATCGTTTAAGAAGTTTAAAAATACAGTATTTTGAAAAAATACCTATTTACGTGAATCATGAAGAAAAGCTCGTGATAATGTTTGTTGTACTTAACGTGATGCTGTATGTCTATCGTTTTCTAAAAATCCTTAGTGATTTGTGCGCGTACGCCAGTCTATATTACAGCATCGATGTTCATTATTGTAACATCATCGGCGACTGCAGTAGCGGGATTAAAGAACTAATTACTTTTCTTAAATTGTAAAGTCCTCTTAATTACCTAAGTATATCATAAAACACTAGCTATGGAAATGTGATGTTATTAAATAATTTTGTAATTTTTTTATGATTCCAATTTTCTGATTTCGACCGTCCACCGTTACAATGAAGTAGGTTAATTTTACATTGTTGCAAAAATTATTACATAACCTTTACTGGTCAAATTGTAATAATTTATAATTTTTTGGTGATATAAGTAATTTCACTTTTTTCATATCTTAATTTAAAGTTCCACATTCGTCAAGGAAATCCATTGATATTAAATGAAAAAAAAAAAGGATAGCTTTCTTGCGTACGTTCAGGAATCTGTGTCAAAGATTTGTCTGTATGTTATATACACTTTATTCAAACAGACTTTGAGCATATTTGATAGGGATATCTTTGAACGCTAAATAATTCTGTATACTTAAGTATTTTGAAATATTATAATATTTATTATATTACGATAATTTCAAAACAATATTATTAATTAATCTTATGGAGGAATGATGATAATATTAAAAAAGCCAGAATGTAATCTTGACTCACATTCGCCGCTTTGTCGTTTTATTACGACTTCCTAAGCAACTCATCTAAGCTAATTTCATCAAAACACGTTAATGATTAACGGGCCTTTAAATTAAATTTATAATCCTTTGTTTATAAAAAATAGTTCATAATTTTAAGGATATATTACTTTTTAACATTAATTGATGTAATTTTTCCTATGAAAGCTAACGATGATTAAAACAACTCACGAGTAAATCATTACTTTTTCAAATTTTTGTAATGTAAAATTTTAATGTAAATAACAATAATTACAATTAATTTTAATTTCTCAATAATAGTTTTGGGATACGAGAAAAATCACATACTCCAATACACATACACTATGAGATTCCTTTATACCACGGTATTTACTTCATTATTTATGTCATGTGAATGCTATGTGAATGTTTCAATGGCTTTATTAAGTTTCAAGTAGATTTTAGTAATGAAACAAATTATATGCAATATAACAATAGCACTATGGAATCGTTTAAAGCATTTTGTCCTCTAGTGCGTCTCAACAGGATGTGACGAATAGAAATTTCAACGAAGCAATAATTTGGACGAATAAAGGCATCGTTGTTCTGAGGTTCTGCTGTGAGCGTAAATATTATTTTTCATAAGTTCGCGTACGGAGCGCGTTGTTAACTTGATACATTGTGCGGTGTCCAAACTCCGTGACCAGGGGATTGCTGTTTATTCATTCGTCTATTAGGTATTTATTAACTCTTATGGAATGCTTACATAAGTTGCGTATTTTTAAGGGTGAATTTGTTGTCACTATCGTTTCGATCCCTTTTTTTTTGTCATTTCATTCCTGAGGCGCATTTGTCCCAAATCTTTTCGTATCAAATTGAGCGGGTTCGAGCTCAAAACATTTCTCGTTGGACGAGTGCTGATCGTTGGTCACTGTCATTGTCATCAACGTTCGGGACTCGGTTACGGAGTAGAAACTTAGCCTATAATTCAAAAGGCGAGGAGTGAGAGGTCTGATTTAAGTTTTATCGACACCAAAAGCTCTTGTTTAATTTGCTGTCATCAAGATTTGAATTCGATACCTTCTACTTTAAAAGTAACGCTCTTGACCACGCGAACATCACCGCGGAGTTGAATGGCGAATGTGACATTATCACTAAAATGTCCTTTTGATGTCGCCCTTCGAATACCTAACATCGTATGCGTTGATATTTCGGACGGTGTTCAAAGGATAAAAAGTGGACTAACAACTCAAAAGGTCAGTGTTCATAGGACGAGACAGTGCTTGGATGCAAACCGCCGTTTTTATCTTCATGGGGCACTGGTGCCGCCACGCGAAACACTACCCTCGTTTCTAGACTGGAGCATCTTAACATTGACTTCATGTGCACGACCACATGTAGCTCAGAATTGCTCGAATTGTCCGTGATCTTCAGTCGAGCATATCCCTTGGTCTTGCGATGAAATGTTGTAGCTGTTTGTATTCTGTGCGTTACGTCACCTGTATTGCGACCAGCTCTGAGGAATTGTTCCATATAACACCAGCTTTCAAAATTCATCACCGCTCCACTCTTCATATATTAAAGTTACATTCCTATGTCGATGATGGGCTGTCTATTATGTAATAAATTTTACACGTAACTTTCTACGCCACACATAGAGACTGTAAAACTGTCTTACGTCAGTGGTGCTTCCGGACAAATACGGCATCGTTCATCGCACAAAGCCTTAGTTAGGAGCTGCCTTTTAGCATTGTGTTGTCTATGATGTAGTTCTTAAAGTTGGTAATTTCTATATTAATATATCATTAAAATGTTACTTGAATCAGTGAAAACATATCTGATTGGGCCTGTATTTTATTGCTTGCTTCATAATGTCTCAAATAGACATCTTTCTGTTTCATAATCCGTGTTGAAATTTTAATACAGTTGATCCGAAGTTCTACAATAATAGCACTTTTTCCAGAATTCTGCATATTGTAGAATCATTAACGCTATGCATATACCAGTAGTTATGCATATACCGTACGCATTAGTGTTAGTATCTTATAATCGATATTATTCAAGAAATAAAGAATATCTAGCCGATCATTGCGTCTCAACTGCAGTAGGATACGAACCACCTATGCCGTCTAGGCGGCTGTCAACTGGAGGTCTAGACTAAGGATGCTCTTAACGCAATTAAGCGACGCCTATAATTTTTTTTTTCGCTATAATCTTGAGTTAAATGTCTATATGTCCTTTTAGGTGTCGCTCAAATATGGAAAGAAAATCACAGGTATATGGAATTCAACAAATAAAATATACCTTAATACCATCTACCTATAAACTAATACGCGTCTAACAGTCAACTTGCCATACCGATAAGTTCATCTTTATTCTTTTAAATGATACCCGGACAAATAAATTGTTATCACTGTATATAGATATATCAAATGAAAACAATTTTTTTTTGTCTTCCATTATGATGTAACATGCAGCCGTAGGCGGTATTTCCTGCGACATCAAAAGACACTTGTCCACTGCTGGTTTCCTTTCACAGCTACGATGATCCTATAAAAGCTGTTTTATATATACTATACTCAATGTGCTCTATAGTACAATACCGAATAAAATAAACCATTTTATTCGGCCCAGGGAAGAACTTGCTACCTCTTCGTAAGCTGTCTGATCATTAGATCTTCGTTGCATTGTTCGCGATTCCATTACAATAACGGTATCGATCTTCGGTTGCGATTTCTGTGATGGGCATAATTCCGATCGGGTGTTTCAGTTTGTACGAGGACCGTTTCAATGTCTGCTCAAAGGTTTCGTGTTGTTATCGCGACGCAGGGCGGCGTCCGGCGCGCTCGTGTTCCGACGGCTGTAGGTACCGGCCTAACTAATTCTAGGAACGGTCTGCTAACCGTCGTCGGAGAATTTTATTTGTGTGTATTTATGCAACGACGGTTATACACATCGCAAGCGTTCCCGGCTCCGCTTGTGTGGACATGTATCTAAATATATTTTTCTGTTTTCGCAACAATCCACTTTTTCACTATTTCGTGCAACGAATTGCGACATGAAACCTACTTCGCTCGGATAGAATTCATATTACCACTATTAGTGGATAGAATTTATGTTCGTAGATATTAATTGAGAAATTACCACCGATAATAATGTTGTCAATATTGGCAATGTTTACATATAAAAGTGTCATCGTTGCCGAGTGTTCAAAAGCGTTCATTTTCAGTTAGAAAGTACCGGATCTGAATACTAACCACGGGCGTACAAAAAAATATTTTTGACTGAAAAGCACCTTAAACCGTCGGTTCCAAAGCATTTTTCCATATTAATGACAACAAACTTCAGCAACTCTTGTCTTGCACTAATCTTATACCCTCAAACTTAAGATGTCAATTTTATGGAATCGAAGGGAAGAAGAAGTATCTATCTATACTCAGTGTAGAACGAATTTATTATTTCCTCGTCTCCTATTACTATTTATTGTATAAATTATTTCCTCGTCTCCATTATACGATTTCAATTCAAACTAAGTATTAAATATTGTTATGAAGAGCAAATTATTTTTAGAAAGCACAAATATACAGGTTAGAAGACAATGAATTTCCTACCTACTCATGTTTTCGTGTGCAAATGAAAATGTAAACACGTTCACGTCGACTTGTCTATGGATCATTCGTATAATTAAGTTTTTTTTTTATGTAGATCACTTCATTCTTCACAACTCAGGAGGTGCTATACAAAGGTATTCTAGTGCTTTTTAGACCAACCGATTAACTTGATAAATAAGGGCGCACTGATATCTTTCAGCGGGTCGGTTTTCTGATGCTCTTAATTTTAATTCTGGGTTCCTATAAGTCATGATAATAATTTTATTGCGTTTGTAAATTTAATAGTGAAAAGTGTAGCAATATCTGTTAAGTGGTTCTCAAGGTTAGCGTAGCCATACAGATATACAGACTCCCACCTAAAACTTCCTTTTAAACTACTTTAATCCGATTAAATTGTAATATTTGTTTTTAATTTATTTATATGCATAATCATAAATAAAATTTACTATTTTTGTTAAGCAGATTTATTAATATTGTTGCGAACTACGCTCTTAAATAAAATAACAAAGTAGTGGAACAAATTACGAACCCCAATAAGCAAATATCAAAACAATATATAAAATTACGTGTATCTCTGTATCATCTGTTTGTTGGGTACTTGCGATATGAATTCGATGCAATTTCAAAGGGTGCGGAGCCATCGACGGTACGCGCAAATTAACGCTTAGGGAACAACTTAAACATTTTGTTCGGTTACGTAGGTGATATTTAAGATTTTTAAAGCTGGCCACTTTAAAACTATGACACAAAAAAATATTAAAATTTTAAAAATGGAACTCTTTGCCAACCATTATGTGTATTTTACTCATCTGCCATTAGTTTTTACAAATTGGCGGCAAAAATAAAATTATCTGTCAACGTCAATATGTGTCTAAATTTTTCGTGCAATAATTTTTGATGAATTTTGTTGCCATTTAAATCAACAAGAAAGTTATAACAGACTTCGGTTGGCTTTTCATGATGAAATTCCATCCCATGCCACTGTTTATAACTCGTTTAACGACTTCAAACGTGATCCCACTAATCTGACTGACAATCTGCATGAGGGACGTCCTTCTACGGCGACGACCGAAGACAACATCAGTGCTGTGCAGCTCATGATAGAGACTGATAAAAGAGTGACTTATCAGCAGATCGGCACAAACTTAGCATCGGTATGGGTCAAGGGCACAAAACCCTTCGTGTACGTTTAGCGGTCAAGAAGCTTTGTACTCAGCGGATACCGCATAATTTGGCAGAACTTCAAAAACTCCGTCGTGATAATTGGTGCTACGAAAAGGTGCTAAGATTTACCGGTGGTAACTCAAATGCTGTGTACGACATAGTTAAAGGTGACAAAAACTGGACTTACTATAATGATCCCGAAATCAAAACACAGTTTGCTCAGTGAGTGTTTCCTTTCGAATAGTTGTGTACTAAAGTAAAACTAGGTTGAAGCGTCGGAAAAAAGATGGTAGCCTTTATGCTCAAAATGACAGGTCATTATGCAACAACTGTTGTAGATAAAAAAGCAGTTACTCAAATAGGCACACTAAAATTAGTTTGTGAGGACGTTAGAGGAATAAATACTGGCTCGCCCGGCTTACAGCCCTGACCTCGCATCATGCAATTTTTATTTGTTTCCTGAAATTAATCTCAACAGCTACTACTTTGAAAAAACAATAATAATAAAAATAACTTGTTAGTTTGCTCAATTTTTGTTTTTCTAAGGACTTTCAGATTGCCCCACGTAGTGGCATGCTATTTTCGCTTTTCATCATATTTCAAATTATAAATGTGGGTTAGATACTTGATCATTTTTGTTAATTTCAAAATTTCTTTAGGTAAATTAAGTTTTAGATTGTGTAGGTTGTACGTGAACCTTGAAATAATTCCATTATAATAATAATTTACCACTCGTACGGAAGGCATTTTTTCTTTCAAGGAAAGTGAGCAAGAAACCTGAGGATAGCTCATTTCAATTTGAATTGTATACAATTACAATCAAATACAAAATATTACACAAAGAGACACCTCGATAAAAAGTCGAGCTGGTTATGCTTGTTATACATATTTTGTCCTTAAATAATGGAAAATTTTATAATTATTTTGTTTATCAAGTAATCGCTTATTAATGACTTTAAATTTATTCGAATGTAAGTCTTGAATATCTACAGGGACCTTAATGAACAAACGCATAGGTGAGTGTGAATGAGTTTATTGTGTGAGTTTGTGACTTTATTTAATCGACTAACTGTAAACAGTTCGTTTTTATTCCTCGTATCGAATTTGTCTCAACCACAATTCTTCTCCAACATTTCTAGAATACTTCTTTACGCTTTCGAAATAAGCCAGGTATAAGCGCCGATGTTATTTAAATAATTTACATTAGGCAAATAATATAGTACTCTAGTTTTCGTAGGCAAATCATGAAACTTTATTTAAATCTTTATGTGTTTGCACGAAATAATAAATCATAAAGTTGAAATAGCAGTCGATATGGATTAGCTCGCGATCGTTTGATTGTTCTCTTTTTCAGTGCTTCGCTTGTTGGTCAACACGACGCTCAATGTATAATGCACTCTCTGAGTATCTTGTGTTTTTCTATCGAGAGTTACGTTCCTTTATTTTCCGATATTGTTATCGATGATCAATATCAAGCACTCATGTAATAATTTTAGAAGTATATTATTTGTATTTTAATATAAACACCTTTGCTCTTGGGAATTACGGTGTTTTAATAATCCAAAAATGACTAATATTAATATAAAACACTTACCTGTTACATTTCACGAATAAGCACGACAATAAATAATCCATTGTTTTTAAGGGAGTAATGTTAGTAAATATTAGTTGAGGTAAAATTAAAGGAAATAAATGAGTGTTTTTGTTGAACAAATCTCTACCGTTCGGTGGAAACAATCCTCTTTTCTTAGTACGAAGAGTTTATTCCGATATAAAAATGTTTATTATTTATTTTTAAAATTATCCTATGTCCGAAGCCCGAAAATATTTTCTTTTAGTGTTCCGTAATAAAAGCTCCATAAATTGGAATCCGTGTCTGTTTGTACGTCTGTCTGCCTCATAATAGATAGTGAGACTCGTGATACAACAGGTCACGTTATTACGTATGAGTCGTATAGATAAACGGTACTTCCGCGTGAAATTGTCTCTAAAATTATATTGAGTCAAAAATAGACTTAGTTCCGACTTACCAAGGCAGACATCTTACATTTGTTTTATTTTTGTAATTGAAAATAGAACCAAGTATAAACAGTTTTTAAGGTCGTTTTGAAAATTTACCATCATAAAATATTTGAGTCAGTATAATGTTCTTTATATATTTATTACGCCTATCTAATATTTATTTGTGACACAGAAGTCAAATAAATGTATAATAAAATTATATTATAAATTTATTACGTAAATATAGAAGCATGATGGTTTTAGAAAAAGTATTGTGTTAAATATCGAAAGTCAAGTAAGTTAAATACATACATCGTTTATTTACGGATTGTTTTGAGTCTTAATATTTTTTTTTCGGACAAAGCCGACCTAAGTTGTGCAGTACACAAATTTCATGAGCTTTCGATAAATTGCGTTAAAAGTTCCATGCGGCAATAGTAAGTAAAGAAAAAATACCGATTCTCCGTTCCCATGCAAACGGATCCTTATTATACGTTGTTATATTATAGCTCCAATTGGAGACCTCTTAATATAAACAATTAGTATTATTCTCGTAAGCAATAAATTCTAAGAACGTTGAATGTGGTCGGGACAAAGAGGCACTGTTGGAGTTCGGGACGGTTGTGGTTAGAAAAAAAAGGCCCGTCACACGAGCGCAGTGTTTTTCATGTAAAATGTTATGTGCGCAGAGTTAAGCGCACATAACATTTTACATGAATACTTTAACATATAATCACTTGCCTAATCAATCGTTTATCGCCCTAGAAATCATATATATTCGATTTCAATGATATTACATATTTATATAATTGTCCGTTTGCGATTTTTTGACTCTTTTATAGTGTATAAGCTTTCCTTCCGTGTTCCCTCCGTGGCTTCGCGCCTGCGGACGCAAGATGTGTTCCTATTCTGGTCTTAGTACTGTTACCTATTCCGATTTCTGTCACGCTCATTGATATATAATCTATAATGTACTAAAGAAGCTACCGTAACATGACCGTAACCAAAAGTCTTGCTCCTTTTTAATAAGAGTTAGAACTAAAGTTCGCTACGGTGCTAAAATATTAGTTATGTCTAAAAATCGAACTATTGACATATGCAGCGCTAGATCGCTTATAGATTATAGATTTTTCGCGACCAAATCGTCGTAAGCGCCAAGAATGTCTCAGCGTTTACGCGTTTCGTGCAATGTAGCGTAACATGTCGCTCTGTTCTCGTGAGAGTTGTTACTAAGCGAAAAACATTAAATTAAAGAATTTTGAACGTTTTTCCGACTACTTACGACAAAATGCTAAACCATCACTTTTCTTAGATGTTCCCGAGTGTTTAGAGTGGTCTTTAAGAACGCAACTAGGCATTTTTATGTGTTATTTATGCGAGCAAAACACAACTCGTCGCAACGGGCGCTGAATAGTCGCGGTACGGTGTACCGCAAAACGTAACGCAAAATCATGCTATGGATTGTCTTCTCCTCAATTTGGGTCTCTGTCCCGCTTTCAAACCCAATATCATTATCGATCACGATTCCAATTTGTGCGAAACCGGGACGAATACTAGTATCAAAATAAAATGTAAGCTGTGTTACTCGCAGATGGTGTACTTTTCTATCAGTGAAAGAATTTCTATAAACTTTTTATTAGTCCGGTGACATAGTACACAGTAACAGTTCGCAGACGAGTCGGGGACAAATGCTAGGTATCAAAATAAAATATAAGCTACATCGGTCGTGTTCGGTCAAACACTGTCGCAATGCATTAACTTCGGACCATCAACTTTGGACAGACCAACATCCATTTTTGTATATTTCGAATTATGTATTGTTTATGTGTCTCATTTATGATTTTCGATAGATTTTTATATTTTACAGATCTCCTAATATGTACAGGTTTGTGAAACGTTCTATTTCCAATTGAGATCTACAGAAAAGTTAACCTTTCGAAAATTAAAACACTATTCTACTTTATAACCGACGAAAGAAATCAAAAATCCTTAAAAATGGTGTTTACATCTTATATAACACCTATACCTAACGGTGCGAATTTATAGTTTCAGTGAAAATTTTGCGTAGAAAACAATGTTTTATATATGCAAACAGACAGCACTCCACAACTTGTCCCATTACAAAGGTTTTTTTTCGTATTATTTTTGGATTAAACTTTTATTTTCTCAAATTTTTTTAGGTATCTTTGCACAACGACAAGAATGTACTAAGTGAAAAAATTTAAATACTAATTAGAATATTATAGTATAATGTCTATTGATTCGCAATGTTGAGTTCACAACACAGTGTTTCGTTACAGCTGGTAGTACGCAGGCGCGGCCGGCGCGGCGTGTACGCCCAGCGATGCACGCCCGTCTCCCTAGACGCATACAGCTTGGACAGCGTCAGCGTGGGCCTGCGCAAGGGCAACCCGAGACTGCGCGCCAGCAAGAGGTCCTACGGCAACCCCGCCTACGACGACGAGGTGATCATAACTATAATATATATCAATTTTATCGGTAGTATGAAATCATACTATGGATATATTTCTTCATATAATTTCTTTCGTTTATTTGCTACTGTAAGATAAATAAATCTATCAATGTATCTATATTATCGCTATAAAGCTCGTTTATTTTGTATATCATTTGTGATTGGCTATGGTTTACACTTATTACGGTGAGTGCAGAGAAGAGAAACACGCTCTTTGTAAAAAATGAGTTTTATGAGACAATCTCCGTGCTCTCCCAATACAAGGTTCCAAGCCTACTTTTGATGGAATATCACGTTTTGACCCTGATGCTGTGTACGACTAGACCTCGAGCGTGATTTATTCAATTCTACGTTTTGCCAGGCATTAATTTAAATTAAATATAACAAATTTGGACATTCAGGGTTAAAGTTAACGTGTTTATTTAGAGTTTATAAGTTAACATAAGCTTTACTTGCTATTTGTGTAAAGAAATATGTAATAAAAATTATCTTATACAAATTATAGAATACGTGCGGAATTCAACATCAGGGTGTCGGTTTGATTCACAATCAAAAAAAGTTCTGTCCTCTTAAACGATGTATTTTTTCATATGCTGAATCATATGTATCTCATAATGTTCTATGCACTCGTCATGTCCATTCAGCAAGTGACGTCACACCCCATGCAGTACGCGGCGCTCGCCAACTTCGCCCTGGACACGGACTCCATGACGACGGAGTTCTCCGAGATCCCCTCGGTGACGGTGCGCCCCGAGGAAGTGCCCCTCGGATGCGAGGACAAGAACAGGTACTCGAACGTGCTGCCGCTGCCGGAGACGAGGGTGCCGTTGACGAGGATCGGCAACGACCCCACCACGGAGTACATCAACGCGAATTACATCACGGTAATTACGAACCAGCGGGCCTAGCGTGGTGCCCTCGAGAAGTGTTCTTATTAGTGACGGTTAATAAGTTCAATTGGTTTAGACATCCCAATTTTAGCTTACTATATTTTTTGAATTTTTTTTTAATCGGTATTTTTATTTGAATAATCCAAACGAATTGGGTCAGACTCAAAAACCATATTGTGTAATAGAATGATTTTGTAGTACAGAACCATCCGAGTTCCAGTCCGACTCGCACTTGACCGTTTTTTTTTACTTTTTCAGGGCCCAGGCAATATCAAAAATTATTACATCGCGTGTCAAGCACCTCTAGCCAACACCGTGAGCGATTTCTGGAGGATGATATGGGAACAGAATTCGCGGTTGATTGTCATGCTCACGGAATATATGGAAAATGGCGTGGTTAGTAGAAATTTATGCGTTTAACTTATCCCGAATGCTGCTTTTAAAATTATTATTTTCGGTAAAAAATTTCACCAAATAAGTAGGTAGTTTTATTTTTTAGGGATTACCTTTAATAAGTTGTCCTGTATGAGGTAGTTATAGGTTTACTAAGAAGACTGTTTATAGTTTTTTAAATTTATTCGATACCTACAGAGATCTGAGTGACCATTATTTTCGTTTTACCTAATTATTAGAATTTCTTCTTACTAAAACTATTACGTCCGATTTTTCCTAAATTTTACGATACTTTTACATTTTGACAAAATAAAAAGAGTATTTAAGTTTCATCAATGCAAATATAAAAATTGCTTCAAATTCATCATGTAATCACGCACATAAGAACAATCCGTTCACACGAAGCGCATATGTTCTGACGTCGTCGCCCCTAAATTAAAAACCTTTTTGTGAAAGAGCACCGCATGATTTTCAGGAGAAATGCTACGAGTACCTTCCACCGTCAGAGATAACGGACAACAGGAGAACTTTCGGCAACTTCCAAATATTGCTGAAGAAGAGGGAACAGCGCGACAAGTACGCGATGTCTACTGTCCAGCTCACGAACCTGAGCACGAGGACGTGGAGGGAGGTCACCCACCTGTGGTACTTCTGGCCCGCCAAGGGGGTGCCCGACGACCACGACAGCATCATCGACTTCATGTCCGAGATGAGGACGTACATGAAGATCTCGCAGACGGCCAAAGAATACGACGAAGATGGTAATATCGCAATAACATATTTTGACAGAAAAGGTACACTAAAAATATACGTTAAAATCGAATTCTTCGATCCAAATAAAAGTAGAATTCTGTACGAATTCGTTGTAGTCTTGACGTCATTTGTATTTTTCTTGCATACACCTTAATAGATATTGCGTCGATTATATTATTGTTATTGGCATCTATTTTGTTCATGCACGAATGCACAAGTATTTATACACGAGCTAAAGACCGATCACTAATTTTATTTGCAATTCTGCACACATTTTTCTTATCAGACAAATATGATTTAAATATGTATTTTACAAATGTCAGTATGATTTATATTTATCACTATATAAAATAAATACATAATTGGCTGAAATGTTGATTGTCCTGGACTCAGTAATATTATTTCCGCTCAACAAAACTCATAATATCTTTCCCACTGAGTGCTTACTTTTGTTTTACAACACCATTCATTCTACACATCTCTTTAGATCATAAAGATGATCAGTATAGGTTTTTTCCAATCGTCACCTGCAGGTTTGGAAGTGATCTACGGCAACGAGGGCCGGTCGTCGTTCGGCAGCCTCGGGCGGCTGAAGAGCGACGAGAGCGCCGGCAACGGCGTCAACGTGTACTCCCCGCAGAAGGCCGAGGAGATGATGAGGCGCGCCAACAACGGCACCCTCGGCCGCATGAAGACCGCCGCCGACGGCGAAGGCACGTATCACACGACCGGTTAAAGGGGGAGCGGGATATATCAAGTTCGGTTTAATCATTACTATTGTTGCGAACTGCGCTCACATACTAATAAAGATAAAGTAATAACAGAATAACTCCCCTATTATAAAAGAAGGTAATATAATTCCACTTGTTTATCTCGAAATCTATCTACGTGGTTGTTTACGGCGTTTGTGCATTTTTATTAATTAGAATTTTCCAGATTAAGGTAGATAATCTTGCTTGTTTACGTCGGATGTGACATCTTTACCCCTTCGTTCTTGTGATCGATTTATGACTTTGTTCACATTTTAAGAATGTTCTAGAGCACTCGCAGATGAATATATATACAAGAATTTGAGCGCTGACGAGTTAGTTTTCTTTTGGCAATCAGTGTGTTCACAGGTCAAAAGTGATAAATTAAACGTGTTCAATTGATTCCATAGCGTATTTCTATATCTCAATGTTGCTGAATATACACCTTCGGTTTTTTTGTATTTTTACTTTTCAATCATCGAACCGTGATAGAAATTTATCGTAACACCATGGTATTAGATTGAACAGAGCATTATTTTGCATGGCTGGCGTGTCCAATTTTCGACTTGTGTTACTTTGTGACAACCAGCTTTGTGTTCTATTACTTCATATAAATCGACAATTCTGAGTTTTGCTGTTATTGTTGTCCAAATATGATTTATAAGCAAAATATAATATGCATATAATTCTAACACTAAAAAGAAAATATTTGGTTGATATAAAATGACACTGAAATTCAAGTGTGTTTAGTTTATTACTGTATAAAAACCTGACACAATTTTTACTCTTTCTCTCGTGCATACTCGTATTCTCAAGACACTAGAAAAATGTTAGATATTTTACAAACACGAAGTTAGAAACACGACTTCACTATACTTTGTCTAGTCTAATTGGTCTCTTTTTCCCTGTTTTTGGTAGTAGGTAGACCACATGTCAGAAGATTGACATTAATCTGTCATAATCTTTCTTTCAAAGACTGTTTGAACTGTTTGAATTTGTCAAATTTGAACACAAAGCTACAACTGTGAGAAAACCCAGAATAGTTATCAAAAAATTAAATATTATGGACCGATATATCAAATAAAAGAAAAATAAATATAGGAAAGGGAAAGTGAAGAAAAGGGAATTGAATATCCAATTGCAAAATTACAATATTTATACTATAACTTCTTATAGCATTTAATATATTGCATAAATCATGCCTCTGTGTCAACGAGCAGAGATATATATCTCCACTTAGTACAATCTTTACCCACATACATTTCTTACTCCATTGACATTCATCAATCGTTTCATACAAGTCTGCTGGTTTTGGGTGTTTGAAATTTAACCTTTATCCAATATACCATCAATTTAGTTTGATTAAACTTCGTAGAATGTCGCTTGTCAACTCTTTCATAGTACATATCATTTTGCCTACGTCTTTCATTCTATTTTGAATCATCGTTTCCATGTGGTCAATCAAACTCAGTATACGATTTTTCACTCTACTTTCTAAACTTTCTTGCAAACCACAATGTTTGTCATATAAGCATTCCTAAATTTATATTTCAATGACATTTCAGAGAGTCAGAATTTGACTTTTGTGGTTTTGATAACCAAAACTTCGCTATGTTCAATCGTTGCCGCGTAAACTGATGACTTAAAAGTTTCTACATCAGCTTTCAAAATATGAGTCAGTATTAATTCTAAAAAATATTTAAATACAATTTTTATAAATAATCATAATCGCAATGTTAGTAACAAAAATAATAACCTGCACTTTTAAAATACCCTGTCTAAATTCAGAAAGACAGAAAACTCATACAATACTTTTGCTTCTTTGTTACTTCAGGCGTCCGTCCGTGCGTGGTGGTGTGCGCGTCGGGAGCGGGCCGCTCGGCGGCGCTCGTGGCGCTGGACGTGTGCGCGCGCGCACTGGCTGCGGGCCGTGTTGACGTACCGCGCGTCGTGCGCGAGATACGCGCGCAGAGGCCGCACTCGTTAGCTAACAGGCACCACTACATATTTCTTTATAAGGTTGGTGGATGTTTGAATTCTTATTGACTATGACCCCAACTACCGAATTCTAAATTGCGGACAACTTTATGCCATCTAAGCGGGCAATACCTAAGTATACTTTGGCATAGCGTTATTTTTCCTTCGAAGTCATGCTAGGGTTGCAAAAGTTTTAATTTGAAACGTTTTCCTGTTGTCATAAGTTTTTTAATAGAAATGTCTATAATTTGATATTTAAAATTTTATTAAGTAATTTGATGTTATTTTTGTTACATTTTGCACTTACTTTTCGTAAATATATATTGCTTAACTAAAAGTCGTAATTAAAACCAAAGTTTACAATTGCGAAGTGATTGCAGTCTACACCTTGGGTATTCGGTGGTTAGGGGTCGTCCATATATTACGTCATTCTAAATTAGAGGGGGAGGTTGGTCTGTGGATGACGGTAAATGATGGAAGAAGGGAGGGACGTTTCGAAATTGACGTCATTCTTGTTATACCAGTTACTCCAAAATGTACAATAGTATCAGTAGTATATTGTAATCGAGCCAAAATGAATATGGGGAGGATACGGAGATATTACCCGTGATCCAGGATTTGCAAGAATGGGTGAAAACTCCGTGGGAGCTATCCAAAGAAAACTAAATATATGTATGGAATAGGGAAGAATAATATTATTATATTATATTATATTCTATAACAAAACGTTTTAATGTTACCCTATTTTTTCAAATCCGCAAATGTTTTAATTTTGTCAAACTGGAAATGACGTCAGTTTCGCGAGAGGGGGGGTCATTAGGAAATGACGATAGGATGATTGTAGAGGGGTGTCGAAAATCAGCAAAAATCAGCGACGTAATATATGAACGGCCCCTTGGATATGGATTCTTAAAGTTTGATTTTAAGGAGAATTGTAGCAAATGCTCAGAGCTTGTAAAAATAATGACAATTTACGTTGTCTACCAAAGTTAACTAATTCATAATAACTATGACTTTGTTAATGATAAAAATGATTAATGGGCACATTCATTGTTACGAAGAAAAATTCAACTTAAGCTTATAACTTCAAAAAGTATGTTAAAACTTAAATTATTTTAGATTTCTATATCATTTTCAGGTGCTAAGTGAATATGGCAACAAGTTAATGGGTGGCGGTGTCGAAAACATCTGATTACTGTTATTTGATTTGCTGTTAATTTGTGTGTGAATCAATTTCATTGTAAAAACACATTTCTATTTTTTTTTAAAGCAGAGGGTCATGAAAAAAAATTAATAAAGATTTACCCTTTATGACCGTTAAGATTTGAATTTTTTATGTAAAACTTTTCAGTTTTTTTTTAATTGAAAATTTGCACAGTTTGGAAAAATTCTGATAAAATTGAAAATGCTCTTATATTGGACTCCATATGCTCTAAAAATCTCCATTTCCACATGTAAAAAGCCTGTTCGCTTTTGAAAGCTATTTATTTTTCTTTTTAGACTGTATTGAACGTGCTATTTTACTTGAGTTTAGTGAAAAGATTGTCTAAAATCTCGTTACGTGTACGCTATGAAGGAAGTCAGTGAAAAAGGTAATTCCATTAATAGAAAAATTGAAAACGAAAAATTAGGGATATAAGCTAGAAAACCAGTCATAGCAGCAATGAGAATTAAATAATTTGGGTATTATTGAGTTGCTTTGATTATTACGGTGAATATAGAGGCGGTAAAAATGCCATCGGTTGCACTATTACCGCCTGCATATAACTCATAGGCGATTCCGTAGGCGGATTACAGACTATCGTCAAAGAAACTGATTCGTGTAAAACTGCATTTTTTCATTACTAATTTATTGAAAATCGCCGAATTAAACTGAAAGATAAAGTATTTAAATTGATGTCTAGCGAATTGCGCGTGCGATTTAGTATTCCGGATCAGATTAAATTCAATGTTTACACAGCTGTGAAGAAGTTATATGGGGAAAAGAAACGATAACAGACTTATATCGTGGATGTTGACCAATGACCAACGAATATTTTTAGATACCAAGTAAACATTGGTATGCTAGAAATGATATTTAAGATGAGTTTTATAGAGAGCAGATTTTGTTTTTGTTATATTAGTTGGTTATTTATCTAATTTTATATAAACAAGCTAAAATGTGTCTAGTTTTTTTGTTACATTTTGCATTTTACATGTGTTAGAAACGCTGGACGGATTTTAGGTATTAATATATATTTCTTTATGGCTTGAAATATACAAGAATTGATAGATATTCAAGAGGTCGTAATGCTGACCAGTTGTCCCATCGCCTGGTCGAGGCGCGTGCGCCGCATCCTACGGCCCTCTACGGGCCGCCGCCTCTATGTAGTTGTCTAACTAATTTACTTTTCTGCATCTAGATTCAACAATTCCATGACATGCGATATTTTGTAAGATATTTTTAAGTATTATTTAGATTATACCAAAGCTATTTCTTTAGGATTTCATCTACCAAACTTTAGATATCTTGCTTAAAATGAAAGTTTCCAATAAAGAGAGACGCCCGCTTGCGAATTGTTACAAAAATATAGTTTGAAATGAAATAGGTAGTTATTTCTTACGAATTATACTATATATAATTCGTAAGATGTAACATACGATTCTAGCAAAAATTTTAATGTGTCTGTAAAACATCGAGAAGTTTATATACAGTATAAAGCACGGAACTCTGCCGCTGTGAAGTTCGTCACGAAAGCGTCGCAATGGCGTAAAATAGGAAAGCGGCGGAGAAGAAGGAAGGCTCGGGGAGCGTGATACCTGCGCATTACATTAATCGCAGACAATTCACAACGGCAAACTTTCGTGCGTTGTGCTATAGTCGTACATATGTTGGAAATGTTGTTTTGTTTAAAATGACTAATTATTATATGACTTTTTGAATACTTATACTACTATAATTTGATTTATATTAAGTTGATCGTCAAACGTGTTGCCTATTTACATTAGCGGATGTAAAATTTTAGATTATATTATCCTATAAATATTTATATTTTTTATAAGATCAATTAACCAGATGACTGATAGCAATGATCAGATAATGAAAGACATAATATACGTTATTAATTTCTGCTGTGATTTCTTAATTCCTGTATTTTAATCAATTTTATTTTGTTTAATTATAAGATTATTTAAATAGATAAGGCAAAAAAGTATGCATAATATATATATCTATATTTAGTTTTAGTTATTTAGGGT
This sequence comes from Eumeta japonica, assembly GCA_005406025.1. Lineage (NCBI taxonomy): Eukaryota > Metazoa > Arthropoda > Insecta > Lepidoptera > Psychidae > Eumeta > Eumeta japonica. Next base: position 561,170 of record BGZK01000231.1, read on the forward strand.
AATGTTAAATTGATATTACATATAGAATAAAAAGATTGTATGTCTCAAAAAATATTGCTTGTTAAATTTAGCTTTAACAAAACATCATCTTGTTATATCTATTTTTACCAGAATATATTTAATTTCTTCTTAGTCATATGAAGATTTGTTTTTCAAATTGTATTTACGGAAATAAAATTCGTTTTATCAAAACTGTCGTTTCTTTAATTCTATTTCTTTTTTTCATTTTTCAATGCTCTCCTCGGCGATCTAAAGTCAAAGTGGGAAGGTATAGTTGGAATGTATAGTTATGAAATTTGATTTAGTCTATGGAATTTCAGTGCCGAAATGCTGAGAATTGCCAATGTTAGGTTTAGAATACGATGACAACCTAGGATTTGGAAGGAAGCTCTTGAAAAATTCAAAGTTCAGTACAGGGCATTCCCTAGACTTTAAAGCGTGAACTTAATAACTTATGATGAGCCAGCTAGCGACTCAATTTGTGAAGTATCGTCAAAACTTTTTCGTACTGGGATACCTCATTCATTGTGTTTTTATTAAGTAAGTATTTATTATAACCGTAATGGAGTTTTTTGTCCGTAAACTAGTGACGAGAACTATTTTATGAATTTATTTAATTTACGATCTGTGGTTTATTGTACATTATTTAATGAATCATAAATAATAGATTTTTTTTTATATCTTTGAGCACATGAATTTTGTATACTAATGAACTTTTAGATTTTGATTGAGACTTAACTTAGCTCTTAAAGTTCCGACGATTAACGTCAGAGACCATAACAATATTTTTTGGATCTACATTTTAAGTAAACGTAGTGCGTAAACGATGAAATTGGGAGCTTTTGTGAATGTAAACTATCCGAAGTTTGTACGCCTGTTTGTCTTTTATTCCCACTAATAACAATCAACAAATTGTTATGAAACGCAAAATGGCATTAGCTGGAAAACTAATAGAGTTATCTCATCAATTGCCTCTTTTTTGTTCTATAATATGTCTCTTTAAATATCGTCGGTCTAGTGGCCTTCCTCTTCAATATCTTCAGCGCTCGTGTCAAATTCACCAACATCTGAATCCGGGTAAGACGATACAGTCGGGGCGACTTCGCTTCGGGATTCTTCTGAAAACGACATTTTAAGCGGATTATTCACTTCGATTGAGATTCCTTTTTGGGGTTAGATACCAAAAAAAAAAAAAACAATCCCTTATAAGATAATTCCTGTGTTTGTTTATATATCCGTCTATACGTTAAAGTCGATTTATTGAAAAATACTTAAAACAATGATCTATAAATTTGGCACAATAGTAACAAATAAATCTCAAATTATATTTAAAGGCGCAATTTAAGAGAATAAACAAACACAACTAGTGTTTGTTTGCTCGCAAGTATCGATGAAGTATCTACTACTACTTTATTTTATAAGCGTTTTAATAAAGACAAAAATGTTTTAACGCGTTGGCTATAATATAGATATAACATAGAGATGGCATAGTTGGCAATGCCATCTCTATGGCCATCCCATTATAATAAATAATATGGCATAAAAAGCACATAGTATGTGGTATAATTTGAAAAGTAAAAGTTACAAAATCTTTGATCGATTCGCCAATGTTTCAGTATTCTATCCGGTACCTTATGGTTCGAACACAACGCTCTTGACCAACAACTCACTTACTCTGTAGATAAACCTATAATCACTGATTAATTCTGATTAATAATATTTTTGCTCTTTTTAGTTTTTTTCTGTTTATTCACTGTTAAAAAAAAGATTTGCATACCCCCCTCTGGAACATCCTCGTCTATTTCGGAGATCTCCTCTTCCATTTCTTTTTCTTCAAATTCAGTTTTACCGAAGGACTTCTGAAAATATAAGAATTTATTATATATTAAATACATGCTCTGTGCCGTAAATAGCCTTTTCTGAGCCCTGTGCGAGCTTCTATAACTGCGCCCTTGTTTTTTTTATATTATATATGCCCTAGCAAGAGTAACGTTATGTATAGGCCTACTTTATTTCATTCAGGGTGATAAAATAAAGCACAAGGACCTTGGTGTTGGTGGACCAATTATCTAATATCTTGGAAGAAAAATCTATTTTTTTTAAAGAACTAGAACTGATGTGGACAAACAAGCAGACGAGCTATTTAAGTGGACCCTTCATTTATTATACCGCCCACTGTGTCTCAACCAATTAACTCAAACGCAAGGACTCTAGTGCAAATGTGTTGCCCACTCTGATGCTTAAGATTTAATTTTTGGACCACTGGTATTCATACTTCTATAATAAAATAACACCGTGCAAAGTTTCAGTAAACTGTAAATTAATTTAATTTTAAGTACTTGGTATGGTAGAGTTTTGAATAAGGAAGGCAGCATAATATAAATTGCATTTAAGTATGAATTAGTGAAAAAACGTTTGGACTCGAGCACTAGGCGCGCAATGGGAATATATCAGGAGCAAACCGAAAAAATAATAGTCCTGCCTGGTCTGGCCATTCTTGCGCCCCCCAGAGTCTACGCCCTGTGCCTGGGCACCGGTGGCACCGTTCTATTTACGGCACTGTAACATGCTTACCTTTACACTGACACCCGCCCCTAATCCACCCTTCTTTTACTCTTCTACTTACATACGATTCGTAAGGTGAGTTGTAGTGACCTTAGTTTCGGTTGTGTGCGCCTAACCCTTCTCGGTGACCTTCGAAACGCATTGTCGTGTTGGGACATTCTACACAGAAGACTCCTAGGAGGCGTAATCCACGGAGGTAAACATCAGAAAAGAGGTTCCAGACTTTCAGATATATAAGTAGAATATTTTCTATACATTTCCATTCGAAGTGAATAGTTATCACCTACGGTCCTCTTCGCCGGGCGAGCTAAATATTTATGAGAAAAATAAATAGACTAAGTGACAAACGATGTTATGTAATTACAATTTCGTGATGATAATATTAGTTGTTTAAGTAAAACTTACTATGTATTAAAAATGTAGGATTTTACTAGTTTTTGAATCCGCTTTCTATTTAAGTCTTACTTAATGTAAATTGATTGGAGAGTAATAGAGAAAATTCATTTTCACCAAAAAAAAACTCTTTGTAATAGCGCTTAAATGATAACTGAACGGCAACATTCATAAATTTTTATATAAGCTCTGAATATACGTTTTCGTTTTATTAATAATTTAATTATTGGGTTTCACCACAAAAGCATATCATAAGCGAAGAAATATTTTGAAAATAACATATTCGTTATCTGATTGATTTGTAGTGAAGAGATCGTTCAAGCATTTTTTAAATGCGATTACATTTTTTTTTTAGTAATTTAATAGCACTGTAAAAAAGGTAAGAATCCGTATTAATAGCTGGCTCAAGATCGAGTATATAAATGCGGTTAAAAAAGTTACGCAATGGTAGCCAAGTATTAATCTACTACCGCAGAAATAGATAAATAGCATACAAAATTCTGCTAGAAAGGGAAAGTAAACATTTTGTATCATTCTGATCTATTTATACGTTTTATCAAAAAATATGTGATTATTATTGTCAGTCACTAATTTTATCATTATTTATCGCTAACTTTATCACTAATAGCTTTATGATGCGTAAGCAGACACACGAAATAGGCGAAGACAAATAGGAAATTTGGTGAGGACCGAAAACCTGGGTAAACGGTTTTACTAAAACTGACCTGACCAATAGATTCTTCTTGTTGATCTGCGATGACAACCTCATCTTCAATCTTAGTCTTTTCCACCAAAAGTGTCTGCAAATTCAAACCTTTTTGATTATGAGTAAAATACATTGGCACCATAAAATCATGGGATAAGAAAATAGAAAACTCTTTCGTCCGAAGAAATCGGTGAAATGAACAGTAGATTTTTGAGAGTTTGACGCTGTTTATTAAAAATTGCATACCTTGCAGCTT